>VRLP01000691.1:0-192428 GCA_009660295.1 Lophius piscatorius | reverse complement strand
GTCCGGTCACTCGTTAGCATGGCGTAGATGCGCCATTTTGGGATATTTCTCAAGTTCAATGACCTTATTCCAGCAAGGATGTTCTGTGTAAGTGACCTTTAAAATCTAAAGTAAGTGCATATTTTGAAGTGTATCAACTCAATATATTTTTGAATCGGTATACGTTTATGTAATTCCTTTTATTAGAATATTTATTTTGTTTACAGAGTTTCCCCAGTGAATTATTTCATATGGATATATAAACTAAAACTGATGAAAGTCGATATATTTGCATTATTGTTTACATCAATGACAGAAGAAAACAAGCCATGAGCTGAGCAACATATTAAAATTTGTCTTTTCTCCATTCATCCACAGATCCACAAAAAAATCTAATCTCAAAGTGTTACAGGGTAAAAGGAGATAAAAGTGTAAATAAAGAAATATAAGAATAATTATGACCATATGAATTATGATATAAATATGACCAAAAAAGTCATAGAAGGCCCGATCACCCATGGTGCTGAGCTTAGTCCGGGGAAGGAGGAGGCGGTATGAGTGGGTAGAAGGGAGGGATCGTGTTGAGGTCAGTGGGGTGAGTAGTTCTTTTAGGTAGGGGGGTGCGTTACCATGGATGCACTGGTGAGTGAGGAGAGAGATCTTATAATCAATCCTGGTGGAGATGGGAAGCCAATGAAGGGAATGAAGAACGGGGGTGATGTGTTCGTGTTTAAGAACTCTCATCAGGATCCTTGCAGCACTGTTTTAAACATACTGAAGTCTTTGAAGACTTTTATCAGCGATCCCGATGTGAAGTGCGTTACAGTAATCAGGTGTGGAGGAGACAAACACCTGGACCAGCTTTTCAGCATCACTCACCTACCTCCCTTAAAATGTAAAAAGTACCTTGGCTAAACGGCGCCTGTTGCCTGTGTAACCTTTACTGCCAGTCCAGATTACCGCTCGGTTTGGTGCCGGTAACACGCGTGAGTCGTGAAAATAACTTTATCTGGCGTCTTTGACATTAAGTCTACGACATCATTTCTTGAGTGTTTCAAACAATGCAGATTTTGAGGTGCAGCTTCAATGCCACACTCAAACACACAGTGTATGCAATTATCCTGCAGTAGGAGCAAAGTACGAGTCTCAGGGCGAGGAATATGCATCACGCAAAGACGCATACACACTCTGGCATAATCTGTCAGACGGAACTCATTTTAAAAGAGGTTGCCTCATGTAATTATTACCAGTAGACCTGTAATACCAGTAAAAAATCTCACTTCCTTTTACTCTCCCAATAAAACATGCCGTAATAGTCCCCTGTGATTTGAGCTCAGTGCTATTGAGCCATTTCCCTAAATGTTATCTTCCCTCTTTATGAGCATAGAGCTATTGGAGTCCTCCTCAGAATAACTATTAGCTCGCTTCAGCAAAAATGTGAACCGATGCCTGAGGAGGCAGCTTCGAACATTCGCCTCTAACTTGTTTCAGTACATCTTGAACTTGTGGTTGAATTTTTATCACATCCATTAACAGATTTTTTGTCACGATTATTACTTTGTGGTCCGCAAGCGTGAAAAACACCTCGCTCTCAGATTTAGTTTGAGTATCACCGTACTGTGAGTCACTACTCCCTCCAGGCGTATCACATTGGGGTGGTCGAACTGGGCCATGATGGACGCCTCAGCCAGGAAGTCTCTCTTCTGCTTCTCTGTGTATCCCGCCTTCAGGGTCTTCAGCGCCACTGGGATGTCTCTCTTTCCCGGGAGTCTCATGCGCCCGTAACAAACCTCTCCAAACTCCCCTACACACACACACACACACAAACACACATGCACACACACATACAGAAACACACACAGCAAGTCAGCAAGAGATTAATGTATTTCATTGTTTTCATCATGCACCGTGTTTAGCTGGACCACCACTAACCCTGCAGTCATGGTTATAAATGTAAAAGAAATACTTCTGGCAAAATTTGACATCGACAAATTATCCAGCAGCTTGTTTCATGTTCATTCTTATTTTTTTTGCCATTGCTATGTGTGCGATGTACAGCCTGTGTGTGTGTATGTATATATATACACATATATTTATCAGGTGTTTAAAATAACCAAATTAAGCAGCGATGTGTTTTCCCTAAATGTACGGAACCGAACATCCTGATTTTACCCCTTAATTTAAAGCATCTATAGTTATTTGTATGGACAATTTTTGCTGCTACGACCTGCTGCAAATATGGTGCATAACCAGAGACCAACGTCAGGCAGCGTTGCCTGAATTTTGGCCCATTCCTCTTGAGCAGAGGCCCTTGCTTCTGTAATATTCCTGTCAGCTTATGCTACATTCACCGTCTCGAAAGGTTCCAGTTTGGTTTCGTCGCTTCACAGAACGTGCGTTGCTGTTATTTTTGTCAAGTTAAACCTTAAGTATAATAAAAATATGTGAAATAGTAAATCCAACACGCATTCGGATTTGTGCATGCAACCACAGAATAAGGATTTTGCAATGTATTGCAGAAACATATCGCAATATGCAACAAAATACCTTCCAGTACAAAAATGTACCAAAATTCAGTCCAATATCCAAACCTACTAAAATGAATTATGAGCTTTTGTCAGGGAATATTATTCAAATGCTTGATTAATTTTGTGTCTGCAGTGTCATTAAAAGTAGCATTTTGTATTCAATGTGCAAAAAAGCTTTAATTAGTTGCACTGAACTGTTAAAACTTGTATTTGTGTGTAAGATTGATAAACAGAATTCTTTTCCACTAACTAATGAATCATTTTACTGGTACATTCAGCAGCATTTATCGTGCAGCTAACTCTATATTAGTATTCTCTGCCTGTCTGAGGGGAATTGACTGACAGGCCCAAACGCTCGGATTCCACTCCTGCCATTCTTCTCTCTGCTGCACACCACAGCCTTCGCACTGGCCAATGATTCTAAGTTTGCACAGTCCATGATTCTCATTCTCTGTGTGTGTGTGTGCGTGCGTGTGTTTGTGTGCGTGTGTGCATGTACATGTGTGTGTGTGTGTGTGTGTGCGTGTGCGTGTGTGTGTGCGTGTGTTTGTGTGTGTGTACGTGTGCGTGTGTTTGTGTGTGTGTGTGTGTGTGTGTGTGTGTGTGTGTGTGTGTGTGTGTGTGTGTGTGTGTGTGCGTGCGTGCGCCTGTGAGCTCACATTCGTTTATGGTTTTACCTGAACCAATGATTTTCTCTATTTTGATCCTGGAAGCTTCAATTTCTCGAGCAAACTCGTGGACCGCCTGGCAGGGGTCCTCGTACGTGTGCGGGTCGATATAGAACCTTGCGTCTGGGAATGACACTGAGATAAACAACATTAGCATTTGGTCACATATCGGAGAATGAGAGCAACATCACATCTGAGCCCCTGTCACCGGTGAGTGGAGGAGAAAGTTGATGAAAGGAGAGAAATGAGTCGCAGACAGACAGAGGGAGAGAATAAATAATTCAGGGAAGAAGGTCCGTGCAGAGCCATCACTCAGAGTGTGACGACAATTGTTTGCTCTGAGGATAAACTTTATTACACGGGGATGGGAATGGAACCTCTTTGAGGAATGTAATCTAATCTATTATTGGTAATAATTGTAGAATGGGCCAAACATACCGTGACCGTTTTGGTAATGCATCTTCTCCTCGTCAGAGTCCTGGAAGGCTTTGCTGTAGCCACAGTGTCTATACAAACCAGACACACACACACACACAAACACACACACACACACACACAGACATAAACATATGGTGGGATGAATACAGGACAATTGTGAAACATTTGTACATTAAAAACTCTGACCACAGATCATCAGCAGTAAATCAATAATAGTTCAAAATGAAAAAATCATCATTTAGAGATCAATCCTGAGCAACCTGTCAAAATTCTATCCCTCTTATTTAGGTTCTCCACTGGTTACTAGTTAGAACGAGACAAGGTCAAGACTCTGGTATGTTAAAACAGTTATCAGTTGGCAAAGACGTTAATGTAACGTCTAACTGATGTTAGATTTGAGTTGGAAACGAAAAATTGATGGACATAAAAATCCAGTGACGGTCTAACATCGAGAGCGGACAGATGTTGAACTTTAGTTGGAGTACCGTGCTGGAAAATAGATGGTCAAATTTAAGGAAAGTTGATAATAATCTATATCAAATCTTAAAGTCTCATCTTAAAGGCCTAATACATTTTTATTACTATTATTATTATTATTTTTTGTTTTTAGATGTATTTCTTATTCAGTCATTCATTTTTATTGTATCCCCAAAAAGTCAGGCTTGGATTAAATACCCTTTGCCGCCGCCGCAGATCCTTCGTATTAACACAATAAGTCAAAAAACGGTTTCATGGATCATTTTCAAATTTCATACACGAGCCGCGTCCGCCGCCGCCGCCGCGTCCGTGTCCGCCGCAGCTGTAGAATTATAGACCCACATAAACTTTAGTGCGTGAAAGAACCGGAGTAAATTTAGAAAGGTTGCCTATATATATTTCCAATAATGGGGGAAGCTTTATCTCCCTTTAGTGTTCAGAACAAAATCTATCAACCATTAGACCGATTTACTCCAAAATGGTTACATATGAATGAACTCCAGGAGATCTGACTGGTATGTGTCATAACACGACTTCTTTTTTTTGTTTTCTAAGAATAAACTGCTTTTGGGACAAGTCTAACATTATTTCTCAGTTATAGTTAAAGAAAAGTTTAATTCCCCTAGAAGCGACAGAGAAAATGTTTTAATATTAGCTCTTGCTACATCCACCAACATGTAACAAATATTATGAAGTAGTTTTTATACCAAGTTTGTTTGTCATATGGTTGATATTTTGAAAAAGTTGCCCACAGATTTTCATTAAATCAGTATCGGTGGATCTTCACCAATTTTAACCAGGAGCCCCCTTCAAGTTTTCTTTAACAGGCTTATTTAAACTTCTTTATTTTACATTTATACCACTTTGAAGGTCTTTATGTTTTCACAAGTTGTTGTTGGGGGAAAGGCCCCTGAATTTTAGTTATGGGATTAGAAAAAGGAGTGAATATTGTTTTAGTTTTTTTGTGTCATTTCTACATTTTTATTTAAACTTGTGAGTCCAACAGATGTGACAGTTACAGGATGTGAAAAACCTGTTGAATGAATTAGTGTGATGATGGTAGGGGTTTTGGTCCAGAATAGAAACCACTGAATTTTGGAGCAAATATTGATGCAGATCCAGGATTTCTATAATTTGATAAAAAAATATTTAATTCACTGACACTGATGAAGAACCAGAAATAATATGAGGATGGTGAATTTGTTGGAGAATGTTGGTCCAAATAAACATTTGAATCCACCAGCTGTGCAGGGCCAGAAGTCTGATTCCAGGAAGCTTGATTAAGTCAAACTTATGGATGGATTAAGTTAAATTTATGGATGGATTAAGTTAAACTAATGGATGGATTTGCACGAGTGTGCAGCTGGGGGCTCCGTGCTCAAGGCATCAAAAAGAGAGAAACTGTTCCGGAGTATCGGGCAGATACCGAGAGAGGCTGACAAAAACTCAGCCTCTCTCGGTATTACCAAATAAAGAAATTTTAATTATTCTGATAACAACCATGTCCACCTCAGGTACTGTTGAGCTTTGGCTGACATTTGCCCCCTGTGTGTTATTCTTCTAGTTGTAATTAATTATTTTGCGTCCTAGTACTATATCAAGTTTTTGGTACTATTTAAAACGTTGCGGAACTTATATTTCCACTTTTACTGCCATGACTGTCTTTTCTAAATATTGCTGAATGTAGTGATTAAAAACGTAATTGGCAATAACCACTTAATTGTTATTGTTTTGCACATGCCATCTAAAGGGTGTCTGAGCACATTATCTTTAATGATAGTTTGGATTATCATTAGTCGTATTTATTCATTTAAATGCACTTTCATGTGATCCAGCATTAATTTGTCTGTAGGGCTGTAAAATTTTTGTTTTCATTCTGAGTGAGGTTTTCTTCCTGTGTGAATATAAAACATCCCCTGATGATTTCCGTCGTACTTCCTCATCAATGGGCACATTTTGAACGCCGCACGCCACCATCCGCGAAGATTTTTCTTTTCCCATCCTCCATCTTTGTGGAATTAAATCTCCTGATGACTTTCAGACATGACAGCATGATTATGCCCGGATAACATCTTTAAATCCTCAAACCATTTTTTCCACCCTCCTCCAACAGAATGGATATTAAAACTTTAATATGCGTTGAAGTATGATTTAATTAAGTGCGGTGAAATTAATTATTAGGGTGCAGGACTGCAGAGATGTAAGTCCTAGACATCAAAAGACGGATTTGGGGGGGAGACCCGATGGGATGATTGAACGTTTGGCTTACAAGCTACTGGACATGAATGAAAATAATTAAATCCATATTTGTGGCAGAAATTATGAAACAGGAAATGGTTAAATAAGACATTTAGAAGGCAGCGAGGGTTGAGAAGCTAAAACTTTCAAAACGTCATCTCTATCTCTGATGGAAAAGCACGGCCATTACTTGTGTCCCCGATATTCTGGAATTTTAAAGATTTTTTATTTTTGCGTCTCGAACACAGGCTTTAAAGAGATCCTTCCTCATTTCTTGTAGAAGACTTTAAACCTTCTTTTCGTTTAAACTTTGTAACACTTTCGTTTACACTTTGCATCTCGTGGATAAAAAACCAGGGAGAACCGCAGTGGACTATTGGTTCAGATAACAAGCAACATTACAAAGAGGCACAGTAGAGAAGTGTAAGAAAGTGTTCCACACACAGCAGCGATGGGTAGTGTGGTAAAGTGTAGCCTTGCCGTTTCCTGCAGATGATGATGGCCAGAAGGGTGACCAGGCCGGTCAGAAGGGCCAGGCAGATCCAGATGATGGTCATAGTGTTGTAGCGCAGAGGAGCTGAAAACACAAGCAAACACTCTGTTAGCTGAGAGAGGAGGCTAAAAAAAAGGATTCAGTCTCTAGATTCACTAGAAACCCTCCATCCATCCATGTTCTGTAACTGCTTGTCCTGTTCAGGGTCACGGAGTAGCTGGAGCCTATCCCAGCTGACACTGAGCAACACAAAGAGACAGGCAATCACTCACACTCGTATTCATATATATATACATTTTACAGTCACTAAATATACTAAATGGTTTGGACCGTGAAAGTTGGATTCAAACCTGGATTCACATCTTGAACTTTGTTGCTGTAGCTCAACAGCGCCACCGACTGTGCCCAAGGAAACCAATTGGCTCAAAATGACCGGGTAAAGAAGATTATTCAAAATATATTAAGTTGTTAAAACTAGAAAAAATAAAAAGAACTTAGTTCTGAAAAATGGAGCTTAGCTGTTTTTTCTTTTCTTAAAGAAAGTCAACTTAATACAACCCTGAAAATTCCCAGATATTATGGAACCATCAGCGGCGCGGCCACCACAGCGGCCGTGTCCGCCGCAGCTTTAGAATTTTAAACCCATATATACCTTAGTGCGAGGAAGAACTGGAGTGTTTTGAAAAATAAATTTGGTTCTATGTTTCCACTCGAGGAGATCTATCATTTATACATTGTGATTTACTTTAATAGTTCCACTCACTATTCCACACCAACATAGACTTTAGCACGAGGAAGAACTGGATTCATTTTAGGAAAGACAGGTTGTATATCTCTGACACTACGGGAAGCTTTATCTCCAAAAAATCAGATCCTTCGTGTGAACGAGATAACTCAAAAACTAAATCATTGAATAAAATCACACTTTAGACCCACATAGACCTCAGCGCGAAGAAGAACTGGAGTGTTTTGGGGAAAATTACGGTTCTCAACCATTGGTACGATTTAGTCCAAACTTGGTTTATATGAATTAACTCGAGGATATCTATCTTGTATACGTTGTGTTTTACTTTAATAGTTCGACATACAGCTCAAGTATTTTTCCAAATTTGGAGCATATGGATTGATTAAAGGAGAAATATCTTGTATTTATCGTATTTTACTCAATAGGGGAGCACTTTTTTAATTCTTATTTTATTTTTACAAAAATACTTTCCATAGTTTTCCAGAAATACCGCAAAAGCTTTCATATATCATTATTAAACTTCATATTCCAATAGACCTTACTGCAAGGAAGAACTGCATTGACATTAAGGGGAGCTTTATATCCAAAAGGTATCAGGACATAATTCCTCAACCGTTTTAGATTTAGTCTAAATTCGGTGCATATGAATCAAGATCCATCAAGTATATTTCATATTTTACCCACATTTTCATCTAAGCGTTCATAAGTTACTCAATTTGGGGAGCTCTTTTTTCTATTATGAAAAATCTGTGGAAATAACTTCACATTTAATTTCAGGATTTCAATCAGGGGGATTCCTTATACAACGAGGGGGATTGGGGACTTTTCGGGGACAGTGTAAACTAACCACCTGTTTGCTTTATCAAAGTATGTGTAGTATTGTAGTTATGTTACAAAATAGACAACACCTAATATAATGGCAAGGTTTTTAATTTAGTATTATCCTATATATTTGGTGATGTTTGCGTTTTTACCTTTTAAATACAATTAGCACATGAATGGAAATGTAAGGTGTGCTTTATGATCTAAAATGACAAATAATGAATATTCTCAACTTTAGAGCTAGAATTGTTATATACCCATTGGAACTGTAATTACTAGCAACTGCTGATCCAAGTTTACTAAGACATGTGTAATGTCGTATTGCTGCACTTTCTCTTGAATTTCCAGTCCTCCAACGGTATTTTTTTTAAATTCTCTTTCAAGCAATTGGTTTCCAAAGAGATTAAATGATAAATGCAAATTTAGAGTGATGACCAGAGTAAATTTGACGCAGAAAAGGCCGTGTCAGCGTCACAAAGATGGAATTTAAATTTGTATATTGCTTGATGGAAAACTGTATTCTTTCATTAATGCTTGTGTGACTATTGAATGATTGTTAGTAACATTGAAACTGATGTTGGGGGTGGTGACCACAACTGGATAGCTAATACCAGGACTGGGCGTTTTGTTCTGTTCTGACCTTCACAGAAGAAAACGCCCCCTTATGAGGGCATGCAGAAAAAAGATGAACCTCCCCGAAGAGATGAGGGAAGAAGATCTCACCCGATGACGTTATCACGTTGCATTTACACTTCAGAAATTGTAGGCTCTAGAGGCCCGCCCTCTGAGCATCACTGAGATACACAACTTTGCTGTACCCAGAACTGGTCATTTTTAACTCTATCAATTGCAGAGGTAAAAAAAAAAAAAGCATACACGATAGCTCTCCTCAAGTGGAGTCATATGCACCAAATGTGAACTGAATTGGACAAACGGTTGAGAAATTATGGCCTGACATTTTTACAGATAAAGCTCCCCCTACTGCCTGAAATATACATCCAAACTTTCCCCAAAACATTCCTGTTCTTCCTTTTTGGGTTATCGCGCTAAAACGAAAGATATGTGTGGCAGCGGTGGACATGTAGGCGGACTGAATGATGATTCGATAATATCCCAAACTTTTCCCCCACTCTTTCTGGACTATAGTAAGCTTCGGTACGTGCCAGAGCCAAGAAATTGTTTCATTCTTTCCAGTTGGGTAACATGACGATAAAGTAGTCAAGTCAGTAGTCAGTAGTCTACTAAAGTTTAGGACTTACTGATTCCTCGGCATGTACGCCAGTCGGGTCTGTGCAATCCTCTTGTTTTCAGAGACTGAAAACCAGTAAAGTGAAGGAAAGTTGCGGCCCAGTGAGCAGCAGAATAAAGGGACTATTAGTCAATAAAACAGCACCGGGCCTCCAACCAAGCAGGGCTTTTAAAGAGGTCAAGAGTGCTCCGCAAATGATCTGCCAAACACCCTTTTAGGAACGAAAAATGTTCTAATAAACGTATTCGCCTGGATCGCTGTGTTGGGATTAGAGGCACAACCTTAGAGTGGTTCCGGTTTTACCTGTCTGGGAGGAGATCATAAGTAAGCATATAAGTGACTGGGCCTCATCGATATCGACCTACCATGTGGAGTCCCCCAAGGTTCTATTCTTGGGCCTATCATGATTTTGGTATATCTGCACCCATTAGGGTAGATTTTAAAGAAACATGGCTTCTCTTACCACTTCTATGCAGATGACTCCCAAATCTATCTGCCATTGAAATAAAAAATTATTCCAGCTACTTAAAACCATTTCTGGACTGTCTGAAGGATATCAAAGCCTCGGTAGCCCTAAACTTTCTACAATTTAATTACGGACTGCACGGACCTGGGCTCCGTACAGCCATTTCTAAAACCCACGGTTTCCGACCTTGGTGTCAAAATGAACAGTGATTATAAACATGAAAAACTGATAAACTCTGTAGTTAAATTTAGTTTTTATCAGTTTTTATTTGGCTTTTAGTCAAGGTTAAGACCTTTTTATCGTTCACTGATTTGGAAAACGCACCAATGCTTTTATTACTCGTCTGGACTAATGCAATGCACTTTAATTTGGCATGAGCTGGACTGTTATCTCATGAATGCAGTTTGTCTGAAAACGCTGCTGCTCTGCTTTCAATACACTCACTTAATCGAGGCCCCGGTCTGGCCTCCCTCCACTGGCCCCCTGTACATTTTAGGATTAAGTCTACAGACAATAACTCACACACACACACACATACACACATACACACATACACCGACACACACACACGCGCACACGCACCAACACACCTGCTTTCCCAGTCTGAATCTCCACATTCTGGCTGAAGCGTCCGCAGCCTGCTGACGTTCTGGCTCGGACCTGAAAGATGTACTTTGTGCCGGGCTTCAGCCCTGACACTCGGGCGCTGGTATTTTTAGACTTGAGAGTGGAATAACTGTGCTCTTCATTGTCCTGCAACAGAAAAATGGCAACATTTAACGATCAGGTTTGAGAATAAACTTGCATAACAGCTAAAAAGATGTAACACTGCTGCTTCATATGACATGTGACGTGTAACACTCAACACAGATTAGTAGATCTCATTAATGTATGAGAAGAAGAAGACTTCTTCTTCTTTGGACTGTTCACTTTAGGGGTCGCTGCAGTGGATTTAATCTGTTTCCATCCTGCCCTGTCCTTGGCATCTTCCTCTGCCACAAAAACCAACTACATATTTCCTCTTCCAGTGCTTCCATGAACATCATTTTTGTCCTATCCCCTTCTTTCTGCAGAGCCTTGTAGCTCCATCTGCAGCATTTCCAGTAGATCCAATATCCTTCCTCTCTCAGTGTCCAAACCATCTCAATCTGGCCTCTCTTACCTTGACAATATGTCTAACCAGTGCTGTCCCTATGATGAGCTTGTTTCTAATCCTCTGCAGATCCTTTGTGTTAACCTGATTACTCAAAACCTATGTCATGGATCATTTTCAAATTGTATTCCCACATAGACCTCAGTCTGAGAAATAACTGGTTTCATTTTGAGAAAGGTTAGTTGCATATTACAAACACTAGAGGGAGCTTTATCTCCAAGTTCTTGCGCCGCAATTTCTCAACTCTTGGTTCGATTTAGTCCATTTTTGGAGCATATAAATCGACTCGAAGAGACTTATCTTGTATTTATCAAATTTACTCAAATAGTTCATGTTTCAGTCACTAGAGTGAGATTTTCTTTATGAAAACACTGTTTGACAGACATAACCACATTTAATTTGATGAGTTCAATCAGGTGAATCGCTTGTACAACGCAGTGGATATGGTGCCTTTCGGGGGTATACCCCTGCTGTTGTGGATGACAGCATAGGGCAAATTGTATTTTGCTTTTGTTTTAAATAAACCACGTGGTCCGTTTACATGGTATTATAGATCAATTACCATTTAGCTTCTGAGCAGCTCCATGTTTTCATTTTCCTCTTTTTAGATAACAGCAGTGATATCCTCAATATAAAGTTTTTGATTTAACACATGATTATTACATTACAATGAGCAGTATTGCAATATTACAGAAGCGTCCTCTATCCCCAACACGTTTGTCTTCTATATGCTTGTTCTGAATTCCACTATCTCCATGATCATACCCTACACAGTGGTTTATTCTCAAAGATAAATAATTTGCAAAAACTAAACGATTCGGTGCTTTTTGTCTCTGAAGTTCTCTGAATACAAATCAGCAACTGGAAACAAGGAAGAAAACGGAAGATCATGCTAGATCTTAAATTATCATAAATTAATGCAACATTGTCTGTCAGTCAAATATAATTGTCAGGTAATTACCTCAGACGACGTTTGATGTGTTTCTATCATGCGGAATAATACAAGGAATACTTGGAGGACTGTTTATCTTGTTTTCATTCTCCGCTTTGGAAATAGCTTCATCTATGATACCTCATTTGTTCAAATAGAAATTCTCCCATTTATTAGGCCTTATCTGCCACGCAAAGCTTTTTTTATGCACATAGTCATTAAAAAATGGGATGCATTTGTTGTTTTGAAAGAATATGTTCTTATTTTAAAATGCTCAACTAACAATAAAGTTCGTCATTATCGCTGTCCAGATCCTCACCTTGTTTTCACCTGCCGGCTGCAGCATCTTAATTTAAAGGCTCTTTTTAAGCGTGGAGGGAGAATTATTTGAGAAATAACAAGAGATGCCTCCAGAAAAGTAGGATAAGTGAATCATTCATATGTCCTAAGAAAGGAGAAGACCTTAATTTTGAAGGAGTGCTGGGTGAACTACGTTTTTGTCTTCGTTATCATCCTCGGTGAGCTTACCGGTGCAGAGGCGGCTGCCCTTACGGTGACTCATTGTTGTTCGGTACAGAAGTAGAGAAACCTTTACGAAAGCACATTGCTGACTAGTCAAATCCCCCACACTTGGAATCCCCCACAGGCGTCTCTCCCCCTGAGCAAGGCCAGATTAACACACCAGTGCAAGAGACGAGCTAATCCTTCAGCACTCTCCTCACCATCCTGCTTGTTCGGCTATGAGACCGCCTGTTCCCTGGCTGCTCCCTCTGCAATTAGCTGATTTCTATCATCGCACACACATAAACACCTCCTCGCCCAAACGCACATGCATGCGCGCACACTTGCTGCTGCAATTAGCTTGTCGCAAGGCTTACGTGGCCGCCAGCCGCTTGCTGTCATTGTCACTTTTGCTAAGTTGGAATCTACACCGTCTCATCCTCCTCCTTGCTCTTCGCTCTCGACCCCCATTTCCTTTCAATTAGCTGAGCTGCCAGTAGGATCCTTTTCCTGGATTAAGTTATCCAGAGTCTATCCAACTGCCACTCCTCTGCATTTGCAATATCGTGGTGCGGCTTAGTCGGAGTCCTTTTGAAGACAATAAGCTTCATGATCCACAGGTGAAGGGGCTACTGTGTCACTTTTCTTCTGCTCACAAGTGCCTGAATAGACTTTAGTCTTGTTTTTCAAGAATAAACAGAACCCTAAAAAAATTACAGCAGTATTTGTTTTATGTATTTTTTTTATTTTTTTCAAGCACAGTTCTTAAGTGGCACAAGTAGAAGAATCAGTCGAGTACCTTCTCATAGTATTTGATGTCGTACTCCAGGATCACTCCGTTGGGCTGGTTGGGTTCATGCCACATCAGAGACACGCTGTTCTGACTGGTGTTCTCCTGGCGGATGGCTAAGACCTCTGAAGGGGCTGAACAAGAAATAGGAGAGAAAGATTAATACTTTGTCAATAACAACAGTGAGAGGTCATTAATGAAGTGAACTACTGTTTAAATAAGAACTGCTGCTCAGACAGAATAGAGTTTTTATCCTTCAGTTTTTATCCCTCAGTGGTTACAACATTGCTGCCCGTATGGGCCACCTTTGCAATTGGCTGTCACACCTTATCCTCGCTCTGTCGCGAACTCTGCAGGAGTCGGGGTTGGATCCTTCAGCTTAGACATTCAGTAACGTTTACCTGAGGCTTTTACACACAGCAATGGTCAACTCTGCCTTCCCCTAGGCAGGGGAACTTTGTGGCACTTGGTTCAAGTAACTCCCAACCACCTGCATGCCTGAGGGGGCAGTCGAGAGGCCAACTCTATTACGCACTAGATGACCCGCAGTCGCCCTTAGGTACGGCCGTCAATTCAGGTGCCAAGAGGTCTGGCGCTCAGTTGTCGCCCCTCCAGGGCCCCTATGAGTAGGGGAGTTTGACCTGATTTTCTACCCATTTCCACAGAGTGCCTCAGCAACTAGGAAGAGCAGACCAGAAAACTTTGTGGATGGTATCCACGGTATCCGAGGGGTAGACACTCCAACCCGACACCGGCCCCATTCCCTGGATTGGTGCATTGATATTGGTCATGTAATTATCAGCTAGCAGTGGGGTAAGCTTGGACTAAGGAAACTAAGGCTCTGGCTTTTGCTTTGCAAAACAGCCTACTTGATGAATTTTCTCTGATCCCCAATATATTGGCAACGCTCTGCAGGGTCCAGCATGGCAGTCAGTTCAGTTCTGGTGGCTTCAAATTGGCCTGGTAGGTTGAGGTTCCCAGGGTTTGCTTAGGTATTAGGGCCATGTTGCCTCCAGGAGAAGCCGGGCCTTCTATCAAAGATTGGTGGACACCCGGATCTGGGTCGTCTGAATGGTCATGTGTCTCCTGAAGCCAGGAACTTCCTAGCTTTCAGCTTCTAAGCTTTCTGTGACCAGTCAGTGCTTACAAAACTGAGCTCAAGAAGACCTTCCACTAGGTTGTTCTATGCTAGTAGGCGGAAGCTGTTTTTGCAGTGATGCAAGGCATATAATAAAGACCCGGAGACAAGTCCAGAGGCTGTAAGACTGCTTATTGAGCTCTTCTGTGTTCAATGACAACAGAAGTGCTTCCACCCTGAGGCTTTATGTATCCACTATCCCAGCTGGACATGTGAAGGTGAATTACCAGACCATAGGGTCTTACCATTTGGTTAAGCAGCTCCTGAAGAGAGCTTGAAGGATTGAACCATCACCTGTCCAAAAGATACCATTATGGGACCTAATAGTTCTCAGGCCCCTGTGTTTACCCCCGTTTGAGCCACTGGGGTAGATGAAACTGAAGTGGCTGTCTTCCACGATGGCGTTCCTTCTTGCCATAACAACAGCAAGTGGTTGGAGGAGTTCCACGTTTGTCAGTGAGTCAGGTGCGTATACGCTGGCATGCAGAATGGTCAATCCATTGCGTTTGCTGTTTTCAATCCCCCCGGGGTCACCACGGGGATTAGACAGACCACCAGACCTGATAAAGGTAAGGCATCCGTGGAAGCGACGGCCAAATTGTACGTAACACGCAACCTCTTCATGTGCTATTGAGGCTAAAGAAAGGGGGCTACGCTGTCGAAAAAGAGACCCTCTCTTTGAGTTTTGGATATGGGTTTATATGCTTTTAAAGCACAGTGTCTCCCAGTACCTCAGGATATTAAATCCCACTCTACCAGGAGTATGGCAACATCATGCGCTGCGTTGACGATGGGATCCTCTACAAGACATTTTAGAACTGCTGGGAGCTGATATGGTGAGGATTCCGGGTAATTTTTTGCTATAAGTCATCCAGTGCTTAAAGCACCGCCTCTGGCGGTCAGTAAGGATGAAATAGGTCGAGAGCTTTGGTTTTAACTACAGTTCTATGAATCCTGAATGACCGCAAGAGCGTTCAGTCACTCAGAATCCTCATGACCTCGCGAGAAGATTCTGTAGGATCAGATCACCTAGTGACACCAGAAGATATAGACTCTAGGGTAATCCAGGGGTCACGGTTGACTTTGTTGATATAATTACTGAATATCCGAAAGATGGAAGCATCCAGTGCTTAAAGCAACATCTCTGGTGGTCAACCAGGATTCACAGAACCGTAATTACATACGTAACTTTCGGTTTAAGGACTGGAACCACACTTCAATGACTATTTGTGTTTTTTTTCCAGGCGTAATTAATACCATGTGGATAGTCAATGCCTTCCCTATCTGTTACAACTGATGTAATCTAATAACCTGAAGGTTAGTATTTAGCCTGCTGAACCATTAACTATGCTAAGGAAAGAGAAGGTTATGTTCAAAAGAATTTAACATTAACTGTCGGAAGGAATGGAGCCCTGGCCAGATGTTCCCAAACTCTATGACTTTTTGAAGTTCCATAACAGTGATGTCAAAATATGTCATGTCATTATCTGAAAGGCCACAAGGTCCTTTTAATGAAACACAGACATTTGAAGTATGCTGACCTTGATGGAAACAGTTACGGTATTCTACATTAATTGTCAAAGAAGATAAAATGTTACCCAAGGGCAGCCAGTGTTCCATCCAATACGTTCACAAACTGTGCCATGTGCTACCCTTACATATGGAGCTGATCTTGTATACATTCCAACAAAAAAAACAAAGGAGACATTGGATGTGAACATTGGTTCCATCCTCATTAAATATTTTGCAATCTTAATTTAATTCTTAAGCAGGATCTGGAGTAACCAGGTACAAATCCCTATTTTGTCATCCCTTCTACTAAAAGAAGCCAACCACCATAAGCCATAATATTTAAACCAACTCCTTATATTTTCCAGTCCCCCCTTTTGTCCCATAAACAGCTCTTGCTGTATGTTCTGGCACCAACTTTCTCAGCTTTTGACTCTAACTTACTCAACAATTTGTGCTACAGTAGCTCTTCAGTGAAATCAAACACAGGCTAGCATTCCCTCGCCATACGCTGATTGTTCTACTTGCCTGATTGTTATACTTGCCCATTTTCCCCACTTTCAGTAAGTCATCTTCAAGGACAAAATGTTAACTTGCTACCTACCATATCCAACCACCGAGAGTTGCCATTATAAAGACAAATCAATTTTATTCTGCCTTCTACTGACCGCAGAGGTAGGAAGTAACAAAGTACAAATACTCCATTACTATACTTAAGTAGATTTTACCGGCGAATAACTCAATCTTCAAGCAGTGGCATCGAGTCTCTCTGGAGGCAAAGTCGCCAAATTGAAGATTTGTAAAAACCAAAAAGAGTGAGTTATCTTTATTCAATTTATTGTTTTCTTAATTATGTCCTACATTATGGTCATTTATTTTAAGTACGTTTTTGCACGTTTATGGATTTGATGTAAGTTGAATAATCCTATTCCCTTGTTTGAATAGTGTTTAGGTATGCTAAACGATCAAAGTTTTTTTCACAGCCGCCAGAAATGTCCTTCAGAGAATGTACTTTTTTACTTTTATTTGAGTAAAAAAGTTGACCAAAATGATATACTTTTTGACATCTACCGGACTACTCCTACTGAGTGAAGGACATGTTTAGTTTTACAGCCTGGGCCTGCGGTTGTAATCTTATGCCTGAGCAGTATATATTTCCTCATGAAACAATATTGGATGATGGTCACGTGGATCTTTTGTCTGTTTAATATTCTATTTTATTTTCTGGTACAAATGAGCCCAAATCCTTTCCATTCTTCTCTGGGCTCTGTTGGAAACTCCATGTGAGTTCATCACTATGGGTGGTGCAGCCTTTGATCGCTGGGCCTTGTGTGAGTCATCGTCCAAAAGTCTACATGAATTAGTTCTTTCAACATCAAAACACCCCTAATCTCACCAAAATTAAAAAGCTCACCAAAGCTTTGATTAATCGACTGTATTCGAATCATTCCAATGAATTCAAACTGCTGGAAACTTTCCACTTCGAGTACAATGAGGACGGGCAGCAGGTGGGACCTCATGAAGTCCTTTAGAGAATAAAACTTTCTCAAACTGTGAGAAGTGGAAAAATATTAAACTTGAGTGCAAATAAAAACCTAATGAGTGTCAACCAATAAATTCATTTCACCTGATTAACGCAACTCTGACCTCAATGATGAAGAATTTAGTCCGTATGAAACACAACATATTATAGTTACCACAGCCTCCATTTTATTATCAGCACACAATAATGCTTAGACAGCAAATTCCTTTCAAATAATCTTACTTTGGCAGATTTGGTAAATTTGTGAGAAAGATTGCAAATGCTGAAGAGAGAGATGTGTGATGAAGGGCCAACTGATTGAAACACAAATGATGAGGCTGCATTTAAAATGCCCAAAGGGAAAATGTATCTTTTCCCTCTGTGCCATTTCCCTTCCTACAGAGAAGGACGGTTGGATCTGAACCCAGGACATAACAGAAATGGTACGAGCAGGGAGGTGGGCGTCTTCAACCACCGAACAGTTTAACATTTCAAGAATGACTCTGTTGACATTGTTAATAATGGACTAAGTGGTCCTGGTCATGAATAACCTTCATTTTTACATTTAATAACTTTTTAACAGCACTATCATTAAATTAATGAACGGGCCCCACCCACAGTAGGACGTTTGTCAGAGCAGTAAATGAGAGTGTTACCGGGGACAGGAGAAAATCAAATGGAGATTGTGACCCGGCCGCTGCATTATTTATTGGGAATAAATAGCTCGCTACTGAAAATATGACATGATTGTGAGCGGTTGTATGTCTCTATGTGTCGGCCCTGTGATGAACTGGCGACTCGTCCTGATACTGGAGTGTATCCCGCCTCTCGCTCATTGTCAGCTGGGATAGGCTCCAGCCCCCCGCGACCCTGAACAGGATAAATGAATAAATTCTTTGAATTTGATAAACTTTTAAACTTTTTTCATAAACTTCTCAGATAAACCTCCCCCTAGTGTCAGAAATATTGAATGACATATCTGTGACAGTTTCCAACCAGTCTTCCTAGACAGGAATGGCTGAGGATGGATTATAACACTGTTTCAGTTGTTTTGTGGTTCATTTTTTCTAAGCTGAGCCTGACCGTTCAGAGGAGAAGTGAAGTACGCCGTTACTAAGCGCCACGGTGACCACCATGCCCCTCCCAAGAGGAAGGAATGTTCCAAAAGGGCTCTTGATAATTTATAAGGTAGCGTTACAACTGCATACACATGCCCCATGTATCCAACCCATTTTGAAAAATCTCTTTTACATCGATTAATCTAAAATGAATACCAGGACAACCCGACAAAACCTGCATTTTTAATGATACTTTGACCCAGTTGCTTGGTAATCACTATTTGGCACTTGTCACAGTTGCTCATATCCTTAAGCTTGGCCATTTTTCCTACCTCAAATACATCAACTTCAGGACTAAATGTTCACTTGCTGCCTCATAAATCACTCTCACTGACAGGCGCTGTGTAACAAGATAATCAATGTTACTCTGTTATTGACCTGTCAGTAGTTAGAATTTCACGGCTGATCACTGTATGGTAAGTACTGTCCCCAATATGGGATTTGCACCCCTTCCCCTCCTTATTGGAGCCGTGGTCAACCTTGACTGGGTGTCTGCTTGTCTGAGCAGCTGACGGGCTCGTCTCCTCTACTGTGGGTTTTGTAACTCATTAAATATTAGTTTGACGTAATGAGAAATTGTGCTTTTAACTGCGGGGCTCTTGATATATTTGTGGAATGACTCATGTTTGTGAGAAAGGTAATTCCACTCACATAGTTTCTGTGGGTTCTTTTTAAGACCGTGTATAAGTGCAGATTATGTGTTCTTGTCTAGTCGTCTGGTTGAAATTTGTTGTTATTATATTACTTAGGACAGAAGAAACAAACAGAAACAAGGCGAGGGATACATACAATCGAAAAATATTTGATATGCACTTTGCTCCATAGCTTCATTGCGGGGACCTGTATTCCATTGTTCTGAACCCTACCTGCCTGGTTGGTTGTTATGTTGGCCGAGGCGTAAGGCGACGGCTCCTTGCTCAGAAGGGTCACAGCATTCGTGGCCAAGATACGGAAGGAGTAGTTGGTGTGAGCCACCAGGTTCAGCACCGTCACCCAGGGCTCAGTCAATCCGGTCTGGCGGGGAATGAATCGCATTGCCGCAGTTCCCGAACGTTCCACCATCCCTCCTCCCATGGTCCCGACACTCGCCACCGTCTTCCCGCCACCAGCGCCTCCTGGGGATGTGTCGCAGTTCTCACAGGGGCCTCCCTCCCCAGAACATTTCTGACACATCACACTGTACAGCAAGTCGCTGCGACCCCCGGTGTCCATCGGACGATCCCACTCTAAATTCACGGAGGTCCCGTTGACAGAGGAGATGACGTTTACTGGAGCAGATGGAGGACCTGGAGGACGGAAATATGGAGGTCTGAGTTCATTCACGGGTTCGATGGCTGTCAAAAGAAGTCAATTGGATTTTTGAGGCATAAATCAGTTCAGCAGATCATTGCAGAGTTGCTCTGTTTTGGGTGAGCATGCTTTCCTCCCTGTGGGTTTAGGTGTTCTTGTGTTTGTGCTTACGGCTGCATGGAGCTGCTGGTGGGTCGTCCGCGGCTCGATAGAAGTTGGAGTCGCAGGGGCAGGAGAGGGCAGCTCTGGTCTCCGAGTGGCTGTGTTGAGGACATTTACCACACGGGCCATCGCCCGCCATCGGCTTGTAGAATCCCACCTCACAGGCTGCAGATAGAGAGAGAATAAACAGAGTAGACAGCTTGCAGTGAACGGCTCTGCACTCCCATAATCATTCAGACCATGATAAAATTGAGAGAGAGAGAGAGAGAGCGAGAGAGAGCGCAGAAAGAGAGGCATGAATCACACTCCGTGCAGCAGGCTGTGTCTATCAAAGCTGCTTCAACTTTTTTCAAAACTGTGTCATCTCCTCCAAAGCACTCATTTAAGGATATAACTCTCCCATCCCCCCTCGCTCAAATCTATGTGTAATTACAGGCCCTGTAACCGCAGAGACCGCGGAGCAGGGGAGATGAAAGTCATACTCCTCTCTGCTCAGATTTGGGCTGAAAGGGCTCTGCACTCTTGATACTCCCAGCGAGACCCTCAGAATCCAGACCGCGTTTCAACCGTATTCGGCTCCTCTGATACATATTCACTTTTAACTCTGCACTGATTAATAATGGAGGGGGCTCTGATAAATATATTCTCTTTCCAGGCGGTTAATAGGCTTCTGCAGTGGTAAATGGGGCAGCGGTAAAGCGTGCATACATTCAGAGAGCAGCATCAGCAGACGCCGATGTGCTCACAGTTGCTCTTCATCGCAGGGTAATTTATTCTCTCCCCCCCTCCAGAACGCTGGATGTTGGTTCACAAAGTCTCTGTTTTTTTAACCTCTTCTTGTTAAGTTTGCATAACACCATTTTAGGTTTGTGGGCTTCAAAGGTGCTGGGAAAACCTATGAACATTTTAAGAAAATGAATAGAATGCATCCTGAATTTTTACCTATAATGCTTTAAGATATTTGAGAATAGAAATTAAACACACCCGGGATTCATCATTCTCAGCCATGTCATTAGATTAATCGTATCCTTTTGTTTTTTTAGCACATTTAATTGAAACTAACAGCAGTTATTAAACTAAATACATGAATCATGAAGAATTGAAACCATAAAGAGTGCGGAGGATTGTATTTGTATTTATTTGTATATATTTATGTATTTGTATCTATGTATATTGTATTTTTTTTCTTTATTTTGCATTGTGTAGTTCAAACATTCCATAAATCATGAATAATTCATTTTATTTTATATATGCTGCATGATGATAATGAAAAGCATCCTAGAAAAATACACAAATTAAAGTCAGATTGTGTGCTTTCTACAGTATCCTAAAACAGAAAAGACAACATGGCGGACCTATTATCAGGTCGCATTAACAAATGACGGAAATAAGAGAGAGTATAGATACAATCTCACATGAGACATGAAGCTGGTTTCATCTGCTTTAGATATGACTGATGTCCATGGAGACCATTTATCTAGAAATGCATCCATTTTCAATTGTACGTTTGCTTTGACTTTTTAAACACTGCTGGACTTTGCAGAAGTCCATTACAAGAATAAATCCTAGAACTAGTAAAAGTGGATCAAACCCACCACTAATGAAGATCTCTGATCTGATCTGAAGGCGTGGATCTGGGTTTTCAGTACAAGCTGTGTGATGAAGAGTGTCTGCTTTTGAAGTTACTTCTGATGAGGATGATGTTCTAGTAGCGTTTCAGTTAAGTTTAAGTTTAAATGTCAGCTATAAGACAAACTAAGGTATCGATAAGGCTTCCACAGGTTCATTCCTCTAGCAGGAATGACAGTTTTAGCTCAGTTTTTTAACAGTTTTGTATAGCGGGAATGACTTCAATCAGAATGATGAAAAGTGTCCATGTACGTATCATTGTTAATATCTGACAGACATATACATTTAAACAAACGTGAAACGGATTTTTCTTCTTTTTTTTTTAAATCCATTTAATTAATTTATTTATTTCTAAATATTAAATGGAATATATATATAATAAAAAAAGGAGAGTAAAGAGACATAACTTTAAATTTCCCAGAAGGCCTGTTCATATTTTCATATTCCAATGAAATTACTTCAAAATAGATCTGTATTACATATACGTACAAACAAAAATTCTAAAATAATTGTTTTGTAAAAAGGTGAGCCTGAGGCTTTCCACCTTTAAAATTACTCAACGACATTTTTTCTTTCAAATAAAAATTCAGCACCTTTTTGAAAGGACAGGATGGACATGGAAAAGCTGTTGGAGCCACCTGAATGTCCCTGAGAACAAGCCTTCATTATTGAAGAGAACATTCCAGCGGTTTTGACATCTTTCTGTGTGACACCTCTCTTGACTTTATGCGATCTAACATCTCTCTCACGGCTTTTCCTCCCGATACAAACACAGCTAGGAGACACCACAAGCTAAAAAAGTGTTTTTCAGGCTGAAAATCGCAACTGTAATTGAAAACATTTTCTATATTTGATCAACTACAGACTTTCTGCAACTACATTCTGACCCTTATTGCATATAATACAACTTTTATCAGTCTAGACAGGTGAATAATATGATGATAATTGTCAATTACAGCAGATGATAGTTAATCATAAAGTAATTGGCACTTAGACTCTTCAGGGAGATTTTGATTGAAAGGTGGTGGTGGCCGATGACTGTCCTGAAACTGATGAAATGGTGAGGATGCTGTATCTACTAAGACTGTATCTATGAAGACTGTATCTATGACTCTATCTATGAAGACTGTATCTATGAAGGTTGGTGGAGGGAATGTTGAACAGCAGAATTACAAAAGTATAAAGATGTGACCAGCTGATAATTTTTCAACTGATGCCCACGAAAAGCCCCCCATACCATGTGTTGTACAAACAATCTCCCTGATTGAACTCCTCTAATCAAATGTAAAAAAAAAAGCTGCCCCTAGTGAGTTAAATATAAGTAAAATAGAAAATATATCATTGAGTCGATTCTTTGAGAAATTAAGGCCCCCAAAACTTTTGGAGATAAAGTTTCGCCTAGTGTCAGAAATACAAAACTGACCTTAATCAAAAATCAATCCAATTCTTCCTCGCACAAAGGGGTATATAGGTACACAATTTGAAAATAACACATGAAACAGTTTTTGAATTAACGCACGGAGGATCTTGGGTAGCAGAGGCAGCAACAGCAACGCTGACTACTCCATAATATCCACGACTTTTTCGGGAATATAATAAATCAACAACGAGACAAAAACAATATAATCTAGATATCTAGATATGGAGAGTTTTTGAAAAGTCTGTATCCACAGCGGAATGTTCAGGTTTAAACACTGGTCTGGTTGAGTTTGTGATGTTTATATAAGACATTATTTAACATCAGAGATTGGAGTCATGGACTCACCTGCAAAAACAATACATGAAGAAGAAAAGAAAATGATTTAAAATTTTAAACAATAAGACCTAAGAAGTGAGATATTATATGCAAATGCTCTACCTCCCCTTGTTGGTTAGACTCCAAAATCTAATCTCCATCTCTGCGTTCTCCGCTTAATCTGCAATGATTTCCAACGGCTATCACAGCTGCCGTGTTTCTCTCCGCAGGTGGAAGATATTTGCCTTTAATTACGTACCATGAAGGAAGACATTGAAAAGGAAAAGTTACATTCCCTCTTAAAGATTATCACAAATAATACGTTCTGTCAACAGAGGTTTGGAGCGTTTCCTGGGGTCCAACCAACAAGAACAAGGCAATGTGTGGCCCTCCAATTCCTATGACCCAACCGATTTGTCAGCTTCAAATGACATACATTGTAATTATATTAAGTCATTTGTTTCTACATGTCACCTTGGTGTCTGTCTCTGTATAGTTTACATGCTCTTCCCATATTTGCGTGGGATTCGCTCCAGCTAATCCTGTTTAATTGTTCATAAGTGTTAGAGTCAGAGTTCACGGTTGTCTTTATGTGTCGTTCTGTTATGAACTGGCACCTGTCCAGCCTGACTCTCGGCCAATGTCAGCTGGGATAGGCTCCACCCTGCCTGCAACCTAGATTAGGATAAGCGGTTACAGAACATAAATGAATGATTGAATGTCTTAAAATTATAAATTAAATTACATCCTGAAATGTCTGGGTTGTTATAGAATAGTCACAATTACTGCAATAACACAAAAATTATTTCATGGGTCATTTTCAGATTTTATACCCCCATAGACCTTGGTGCGAGGAACAACTGGATTGATTTGGGGAAAGGTCAGTCGCATATTTCTGACAAAAGGAGGTGCATTATCTCCCAAAGTTTTCAAGTTGTAATTTCTCAATCGTTGGTTCGATATGAATGGAAGGAAAAACTATCTCTACTCTACTCTAAAAGCTCATATTTTGCTGACTGGACAGAGCTTTTCCATGAAACAAAGAATTTTGAACGTAACTTTACATTTAATTTGAGTAGTTCAATCAGGTGGATTGCTGTACAACGCAGAGGATCGGGGGCTTTTGGGGGACGTACCCCTTCTGTCAGGGACGACAGCGTAGGCTTTTTCTTGTCTATATTCTAACCAGGATTTCATCTACAGCTCCACAAGCTAAAGTTCTGATATGTAGCGTTCCAAAAGTCCTGTCAAAAACTGATTTTAATATCTTGATCCATGCATGTAGGAAACTGACTATTTATAATCCGGCGTGTGCAAAGACACACGCCGGGGCATTTAAGCTCTGAAAAAATATGTTAATGAGAATTTACCTCTCAGAATTATGAACACATCACGCCCATGCGGTGTGCACCTGCAGAAGTGCTGATGTTGTCAAAGACACAGGAAGCAGATTGTCAGACATGCGCACACACACGTATCAGAGCACACATATGACTGCATATATAAACACACTGAGGGCATTAATGTTTCTTTTCTTGTGCCGTCAGGGCCACCGCAGGGGAAACAAACGGTTTCTCTTTGTGATATTTATCCCACACTGTTTTTTCTCTCCATTCTATGACATTATTCCCTCCATCCCTTCATGTTTTTTTTTTGTGAAGGCCTCGGGTTGAGAAGCGGGTCACGATAAACATCTGAACAGCTCATTCATCAAGGCGAGAGGCGGCGAGCGCTTTGAAGTCTCTGACAGATTTAGCAGGAGCTCTACACACACACAAACACGCACACACGCGCACACACACGTACAACACACACACATACATACACACACAGTCTGATGCGGCGAGACTAACCAACATGCAACATGAATTTATCAACAAACAGGTGAATATGCAGAGACAGAGAGAAGGCGGTCTGTGTCGAGACCAGCGCTGATAACCTTTACTTCACCTCAGATGTGCTGCACGTATTACAACATTAAAAATATACCGTTATAAAAATTATCATCAGAAGATGAGGATCATGGCATGACCAAGAGAATTCTCCTCCTGGCACTCCCGTTATACTTCATGCAATGTAATAAGAAGCAATGTTTAAGGAGTTTGATCCAATTTGATTCAATCTGCTCGATAAACCGGGGCTGGAGGGTTTTATTCACGCTCACCTGCAGGAAGGTAACCCTCTCAGAACTGACAATGTGGCTGCAGGAGCATGTCAATGACAATTAGTAGTTTCAATTCAGGCTCTGCGCACTGACAGTGAGTTTCAGAGAGTAATTAAAATAGTGGCTTTGCATGCATGTTGAATTTTTGGTCGTGCAGGGGATGGCGAGGAGCTTTTGGAACTGCTTAAACACACCAACACCAGATTATCAGTTTATTCATCATGTGCAGTTCTACTCCGCTTGTGTAAAATATCCTCTGCAGCATCTAAAATAACTCATCTCTTATAAGAAATAAGAGATCATCTCTGATCTCTTATAAGAAATAAGAGATCATCTCTGATCTCAGCCGGCTTCAGGGGCTTCTTATCTTTCACAGAAGTTCTTCTTTACTGTACAAACTACAGGTTTACCTTCTGAAATACATATATATATGTATATATATATATATATATATATATATATACAGTATAAATGTCAAGTTTGGATCTACACTTTATTACATATACTTTATCTCTTGAGTTATTCCTTAAACTTGTATCATATGAAGAATAATTAACTAATGGAGTATGGTTTGGGTTAGACTTCATTTCTTTGCTGTTATTTATTACTATTATGTAACCATTCTTTGATTTTGGAACTTACAGGATTCACTGTCTCCCTTCTTGGCACTAGAAATCTACCTCTGCTGCTTCTCTTTTAACCCTAATATGGTTCACCCTTATTTCCCCCTTTGATTGCACCAACTCATAAGAGGTGCAGTACAAAATGAGACTAGAAGAGAATTGTACGCCGCCACAGGTACTTAATGTTTACATAATAATTCAAATACTATTTTACGGATCATTTTCCAATCTTATCCTTTGTTGGCCTCATTGTGAGGAAGAACTGGATATCATTTTGGGAAAGGTTGGTTGTATATTTCCGTCACAAAGGGAGTTTTTTCCCCCATCATTTCTTAACCGTTGGTCCGATATCCTCCACATTTTGTGCATGTGAATGGACTGAAGATACAATATTTTACTCACTTAGGGGGAGCTTTTATATAAAAGACAAAACTTCCTAACCGTTTAGTTGGATCCACCACCAGTGTTTTAGTTTAGTCCACCAACAAATGTGGTGAATATGAATCAACTTGAGGAGATCCGTACGTATGAAAATGTATGTATTTTTTTTAATCATATTTTACACTTATCATTCATATTTTACTCACTAGGGGGAGCCTTTCTTTGCTGAAAAGCAATGTTTTTCAGACATACATTCATATTTAATTGGAGGAGTTCAATCAGGGGGATTGCTTGTTCAATGCAGGGGATTGGGGGCTATTCAGGGATGTCCCCCTTGCTGTTGGGGAATACAGCGTTGGCCTAGTTGATAATGGAAATAAAAGCCGAGCTGAGTTGAGGTGTGAAAATAAACATACTCCTTTGTTACGTTTCCGTCCTTCAGGTAAACTGTTTACAGAATCTGTAAGTTGCTACATGTGTGTGTGTTTGTACTCGTGTGTGTGCATTTGTGCGTTTGTGTGTTTATCTTTGACTGTTTGCATGTTGCCCAGCATGTCAGTACCTGTCAATGCGGTACAGCCGCTACAGGAGAATTTGCATTACAATGAATCTTAATAGCCTTGTGTGGCATTGTGTGCTGACCTTGATTTATTCCCTGTATAAGTGGGTAAATAAATACACAGGAAAGAAGCAGAGCCAGAAAAAGTAAATTATTGTCCCAAGCATGAGGAGACTGAGGGTGAGGTAGGGAGCAGCAGGACCGGGGTCTTAAGTGCAAACGGGGTTGACTAGTAAAAAAATAAATAAAAATGTTTGTGTAAACTGTCTCAGCAACAGCGGCGATAAACAAGCATAATAATAATAAAACCCCACCCACTTTAGGTGAAATACTGTATGACCCACCTGTGAGTTTCTTGCTATCGTTCAAACTTAAGAAACAGCCATGGTTGCCGTTACACCAAGTGCTTAATACTGTGTGTTCTGAAGTCTTTCTATCAGAACCAGCATTAACTTGTCCCTGTTACACCCACTGCTCTGTCCCCGAATCAGCGGTTGTCTTTCCTTAAGACTGAGGACTTTCATCAGGACCTGCAGTTTTAGAAATGCTCTGAGCCAGTTGTTACACCATTACCTTTTGCCCATTGTCAAAGTCGCTCAGATGCTTAAACCTGCTTGTTTCCAATCTAGGAGAAACGTTCACTTTGACTAATATATCTGAACCACTGACAGATAATGTACAAACATGAAAATCAGTGTTATCCTGATTTCACTTGCCGGTGGTTGTTATGTTGTTATGGTTGACTAATTGTGACAGATTTAGAGTAGGAATTGCGGTTCATGTTAGTTTTTTACTGCTAACAGGTTATGCTTTCAGTGACAGTGTGTAAAATGAAGACCTTGATTGATAAGTAAGGATGAAAAATGATCCTGAAACTTCTCTATCAACATGTGCAAATCTAAAAGTACTAGATGCACTTCAGGAACGCATCCAGTTTTCATGTCCTCGACCTCGCGCTGCGTCAACCTTGAAAGGAAGTGAGCCCACGCCAAAACACAGTGACAGAGTTAGCCAAAGGCTCCTTAGCTGCTTCCCCGGGGAACGCATGAAGCCACTAACGGCCCACTGAAGCTGTCTAAATGATGGATGAATGTGTCGCCGAGATCAGCTGTGGAAATGGGACACTCACCGTCTACACCGTCCTCTCTCTTCCATCTCTGGTGCAGACGCTAACAGCTGGATTGTCGCTCTACCTTAATCCGCCATGCACGTTAAATGAAGGTGTCCCCTTACAATTTTGAGGCGAGCCCAATTTACTGTCCAGGTGCACGGAGATGGATGACCTGAGGGATCGAAGTGATGGGGCTGGTTAAGGATCCTTTAAGGGGGATGGCGAGATAGATGGGTCCATCTTGTTTGTGTCGGGGTCAGAGAAGAACTCAGGGAGGAACGGCAATCGCTATGCAGAGAATCAGTTTTAATGTTCTTTGCATATAAATGTGTCCTGTGGAATTCTGGGAGAATCAGTACACGGCCATGGTCAGATTGGTTTTCATATACCAATGCATGACGCTCTGCTAAATTTTCTTTATCTAAACAAAGAAGAAGTTAGCAGTCTTTCTACTACATGCATATTTATTTTTAAATTGAAAACAAAAGTAAAAGAAAGAACGTTTATCTGAGTGAGTTTCAGGGTTTTCTCATTTACCCTTTATCAACATCTCTTTGTTAGAAAATAAAAAACCCAGATTGGACGGCATATTGCGGTGGACTAGAAGTGGAGAGCAAATGCTTTTAAAACAACATTCCAAAATAAAAAAACTGTGGCTCAGAGCGTGAAAAGACAGAAGAGTCTAGCCTCCTAACATTGAAAGTAAAAAAAAAATGTCTACAGTCCAACTGATAATCCATCAAAATAAATCGGGGAGGCATATCAAAACAAAGCGGACACAGTCAAAAAATGACAAACTAACGATGAAGGCAGAAGAACTGGAAACGGACTGAAGAGAGGAATTCATTCATTCATTTTCTGTGACCGCTTATCCTGTTCTTAGAGGGGGCTGTAGCCTATCCCAGCTGACATCGGGCCAGATGTGGGGGCAATTTACAGTCACCAATATTACATGTTTTTGGACTGTTGGAGGAAGCTGGAGTCCCAGAAGGGAACCCACTCAGTCATGGGGAGAACATGCAAACACCACACAGGAGGGACCCAGAGCCAGAGGTGGACTTGAAACCAGAACTTTCCTGATGTGAGGAAAACTGTGCCGCCCCTAAACAACTAAATAATTGGGCAGAAGTGAGAGACGTGACATGGGCAAATAAGCTTTGAAAATAAAACACAAAACAACCGCTGCAACGATTCTACAGAACCCAGGATATCAACCAACCTAAGGCAACTAACTAACTAACTAACTAACTAACTAACTACTAACTAACAAGGAAACAACTAACTCAAACCAAAGCCATGATTCCCCACCTGCACCTCCAGAAGGAAAAAAGTTCTCATATATATTATTTAGATTCAATATTTCTATATTCTATATCTATTTCTAAAGAAGAAAAAAAACATATATTAGCCGCCTTGCCTCTGAGTGGCTTTATCTGTGTAGATGTTTGATTGACAGATCAACAGGCAAAGTATGCACAGATAAAAGAATACCATAACATAAAGTTGTGCAGTCGAAAAGTGGTAACTCTAACATTTACTATTTAGATTGCATGTTAAGTTTTGCATATTGTTTGTAACAGTTCAGTGTGCTAATGCTCACCAGTTAACTAACCTGCAACACTTATGCAGGTTAGTTAGTTGGTTAGCAGGTGTTCCATGTTGGATGTTTTAAGCCCTTTTATGTCTTTATCAAACAAATTATTAAAGGAATGGTACGGTGGTATGGTAAAGCTTTCAGATAAAATCATATAATATCAGTTGGAAAGTGGAAGAATATTTTCTTACTATATACTTTATACTGTAAAGGATATATTAAATGTACTTTGCACAGTATATCAGCCTCTATGGATGGTAATACTATGCCTCGGAATAGCTTTTGGATTTAAAGATAATCTTTCCATCTAAATCTGGAGATCTCCCATAACGCACTCTGTACAGGACAGTTCCCCTTTAATGATATGGACTCTTTATTTTCATTTTATCGTACAGTACAGCATTGGGAAATTAGCAGTGCAGAGCAGTGGGAAGCCCCTGTCAGGCATCCAAGGATCAAGTTGTGACTTCATGGGCAGTCCAAGGATCGAACGCAGATCTATTGATAACCCTATTTGGACAACAGGACTATGCTGCCGTCCCCAACGGCAGTAATAAGTAGTAAGGGTATATCTCCCAAAATCCACCAATACCCTAGTCCACGCAATCCCCCTGAATGAACTAGAAGAACTAATTAAATTAGAAGATATGTCCAAAAAACTGTGTTTTTTGTGAAAAGGAAAGCTCCCCCTGGTGAGTAGAATATGATACAAACAATAAAGATCTCTGAGTTGATCCATATTCACCAAATGTGGACCAAACTAGGCCAATAGGAAGTCATGTCTGAAAAAACCCCGACTCTATTCTACGTTTTGAATAAAATATTACTAAAACATTGCTACTACTATATTATATATTACTAAAATATTACTAAATATAATAAAAGATCTTTACTAGATCGATCTTGTCAAGTTGATTTGTATGCAACAAATTTGAAAAAATCAACCCAACAGTTGAGAAATGTTTTGTAAATAAAGCTGCCCCTAGTGTTGAATATATACAACCGACCTTTCCCAAAATCAATCCAGTTCTTCTTCATACTAAAGTCTATGCAGTCTACATTTGGAAAGGATGCATCAAATTGTTTTTGAGTTATCATATTAACAGGAAGGATCCGTAGCGGACATGATGACATTTCTATAATACCCCCGACGGTTAAGGGTTATAATAATGACTAAGGAGGGTTAGGATTCGGGTTGAATGGAGGAGAACTATGGGCAGGAAGTCCACCACAGCTTCACAGATCTCACAACGTCTACCAAAGAACATATGCAGACTACCGCTAATGTTAGCCTCCCAATCCAGCAAAGGATAGGAGGCTACTAGCAGGAAGACGGGAGGAAAAAAAAGACAGATGCTCACCATCAAACTCAGAGCGCTGGTGGAAAAGCGCTGAAAAACAATCAGACAAGTTTGGATGCATCCATGATGACCTCTACATGCCGAAGCTACACCCTCTTGTAAATGGCTGTAACACTGATGCATTAAAATCTGACTGTAGTTATACAGAGTACTACTGACAGTTACATATCTATACAATATGCTGTATTTCATAGTACAGGTACTCCAGCTGTCAGAATGTCTGTCCACCTTAAGAACGGGGGAATGTAAGACAACAAGTATGGCATTGATGTGTTCAGCATAGGTTCTTGTCTCCCCTCGCCTCACTGATGGCCTCCCTGCTGGGTTCAAATCAATTCCATCAATAAAGCCATCACAAAGGGAACATTACAGCAGCGCTTTCCTGTGAAAAAGGGCCTGGTAAACTAATTACAAATCAAAGGAGACAAATACATCCCGGTTAATGAGCGTTAAACGGATGTTAATTATCCGATTGAATGGCTGTCACCATTAAACTGTGTCTGATGGAGAGAGTGGGAGGAGGAAGGAGAGAAGGGAGAGGGTCGAGGGCAACAAAAAAATACAGAGCATTGTGGAAGCCGTATTAGCAGCAGATTGAGAAGAACAGACGTTGTGAAGCGAGTCTGTCGAAATATTTCAGCGAGAGGGGAACTACGTGGGGAGAGGAAGCAGCAGGGGAGGGACGGGACGGGGAGGGGGAGCAAAGGAAGGCAGCCTAACCTTTCCTCTGTTTCTGACATTAGCAATTGCTGTGATGCATCTGAGGGGAAATTAATCATTGTTTTTTTGGTTATTTATATATTTGAAAAGGACAAAGTGGGCAGGATAGAGCTGCATGTAGGCAGGAGTCACACTGTGCTAATACAGTACCAGCCGGTCCGCCCAGCAGCTCCAGTCATATCATATCTGCCTCAGAAAGAAAAAGTTCACACGCTTAAGATTCAAAACAAGGAAGAAGTCTACGGTCGGGGGACAAAGTTTGGATTTGAGAAAACCCTCTGCTCAAACAATGAGCACTTACAGGATTACAGAGATTCCTGTCATGAATTAAGGAGGAAGATCATCGGGATAAAGTAAAGAGTGACGGGTGTGCACAGAGCTGAGCAAGGTTAATACAAACCTCAGTCAAAATGGGTTAACAGCTCCTGGAATGTTCTGGTTGCGTCCGGCAAGGAGGTTATCTTTCACTCTTGTGCGTCCGTCTGTTTTTTTGGTTTTTTTTGGTGAATAAAATTACAAAAAAACAACAGGACAGATTAACGTAACATTTTAACCACCGGTTGTTTTTAGCATATATCCTAGAGATGAATCAATTACATGTTTCGCAGCAATTACAATGGAATAATAAAAAACGATAAGCTGTTAAGAAAGAGTAGTGACGTCACAATGTGACTATTGCTGCCTGTGGTCCTTTGATGCCTTTGATATTTCTTCGGGGTGGAGCTTGGGGCTTAGTTTCAAAGGTTGCTTTGATTCCATTGAAGATCACTTGTTGGTGGAGCAGGGGGCTGAGTGCGCTGAACAGAGACACTGAAGCGGAAGGCAGAGGAGACGAGCGGCTACAGTATTTCAGAGATATTCAGAGAGTTTGCTGGAGTTGTCTGTAGATTTAGAGGATATTATTAACTGAGACATTAATGGAGAGATCTGCATGAATTTCTCTTAAACTTTTGGTACTGCTGTGCTTTGGCAGAGGTTTGATCTCTCTGAGTGCTTTCATCTAGTTCAATGATGTCAGTCATTGTGATCCACAATTTGGATCGAAATGTTTCTGCTCCAGGTCTTGTGCGTTTGCAAAGGATTTCTCCATCACTGTCAGGAAGTCTTAGAGAAATCAACAAGTCCAAACATTTCAGTCCTATTGAGCATCTGTGGAATCTGCTGGACTACAGAACTCCACCAGACTAGGCAGGCTGATTGGTGCAGGTTCTCTCTCACTAAGGGTATATACCTAAAAGCCCCCAATCCCTTTCGTTGTACAAACAATCCCTGATTCAACTCCTCGCATTCAATTTGAATTGAAGTCCAAAAAAACTAATAGCGTAAAACACAATATATACAAGCTAGATCGCCTGGATTTATATGCACCAAATTTGGACTTTATCCGAACCAGTGGTTAGGAAGTTATGTAAAAAAAAAAATGTTTTTCATAAAACAGATCCTCCTAATGAGCGAAATATGAACCATTGGAGTAAAATATGAGAAGATAGATCTCCTGGAGTTGAATCATGTGCACCCATTTGGCCTAAATGGGGTCAATGGTCGGGAATTTATGGCCTGACAACATTTGGAGATAATTTACTAGGGGAGATAAACCCCCTACTAAATACATATTGATAAATATTTATAATAAAATCAATCCAATTCTTCCTCGCACTAAGGTCTATGTAGGTATAGACTCTGCAAATGATCCATGAAATAATTTCCAAGTTATCCAGTTATCATTAAGAATCTACTGTAGCTGGGATGCAACACTGACGTTGTCCATAATATCCCCCACTGGATTATATCAGGAATATAATGATATCATCAAGGCAAAGTTTATTTTTAAGATTGTCAAAATGGAGAATATTACAAGCTGTATCATGTAATGCAACAGACGGCACAGAGTGTGAAAAGTTTTTGCTTATTAGGTGGGAATTCTGTGTCTAAAGGACATTTTACCAGACTGCATGAGAGCATTCTCTAATTTCAACAAGTGACATCTTACATGACATCGCCTAAAAAATAGTTCTCTAATCCCATTATGATTTATCCAAGCAATCAATTGACATTGACGGATCAGTGAAATTTCGTCTCCCTAATGGCGCCGCGACGGGCAACGATATTTTAAATGCCAAGAACATTAAAATTCCTGTCATTCACATGCATACATTCGGCCTCCATCACCATACAAAGTCTTCTCCCTTCAGTGGCGGCCTGGAAAAGGGAGAAATAAATGACAGCGCCCTGTGTGTACATCAGTTTAACTCGACGACAAGTCAGGGCAGAAAATCATTTGAAGAAGTCCCGCAGTCCCTTCAGACGAAGGCTGGCAGCTTCTCCGTGATCTGCTATCATGTTGCCTGTCTCTTTACTGTCAGCACTAATAGCTCTCAGACACTGGTCAGTCACATGGGTGGCTCCTACAGGCCAAGGGTGGCACACATCCAATAAATAATTCACCAGCAGCTATCTGCCTTTTGTACGTGCGGTTTTGCTTCGGAATTAAGCATTCATACGTGCAGCACATAAGAGGATTTATAGTTGTGTGTGTGCGTGTGTGTGTGTGTCTTTGTTTGTACGTTTGCTCCATCTCACGTTTGAGATGGAGCAAAGTTGCTGTGTGCACAGATGTGCAGCTCTCTGCACCTGCTGTGGAGATGTGGACGGCTTTGACCAATCACAGCGACGATTGGAGGGAAGTTTGAGTGACAAAAGGGGGCTGTGTCTGGCTGAGATATGATTCATGCTGTTATCACTCACTTTCTCCTCCACATACACACATAGACATGGGGGCACACACACGCACACACACACTCACGCACACAGATGGGGACATACACAGACACGCATACACGGACACATACACAAAGGGACACACACAGACACATACACACACTCACACATGCACACAGACATACATACACAAAGGGACACACACAGACAAAGACACACACACTCACGCACAGAAGTGGACACACACAGACACAGACACACACGAACACACACGCACACAGACACACAAACAGACACACAATCAGTCAAGGCAGTTTAACACAATTAAAATTGTTTAATCCTTTCTTCCATTTCACTTCTCCTTTCTTTTCTTCCTCACCTCCTCTCATTTGTTTTTCATCTGATCTCCTTTCTTCCTCAACTTCTCTCTTTTTCTTCATCATTCCTTCATCTATCTTCCTCATCTTTTCTCCCTACTTCTGCTTTCTCTGTCTTCTCTTTTCTCTGTCATGTCCATTCCTTTCTTCCTCACATCCTCTTTTTACTTCTTCATCTAATTTCCTCACCTTTCTCCTTCCATTCCCTTTTTTAAGTATCTCCACTCTTCTCCTAGCTTCCTCAACTTGCCCCTTCTCTTCTCACATTCCTGGTTTTTGGTTTCACTTTGTTTTCATCACCTGTTTTTTCTCCATCATCAGATAAGGATCAGGAGTGTCTGATTTAGTGCTCCTCTCCCATGCAAACTCTGGAGGTGTCGTTGAGAGCGAAGCATGGAGGCGTACGTCTTTTGGTGTGTGTCAGCTCTGGACAAATAAAGTGCTTTGAGTACGGTGATGTGGGACACAAATGGATAGCCAGTCCACACAAACAACCACGTACCACCTGTCGATGGGGGGGCTACAGCAGCCTCAGCTAAGGTGGGCCTCAGACATGCAATGCAACAGTGGATCGTTGCACTGTGGGAGGGGTTAACAATACCACTGGGTAACATTCGGTTAATAATTTAGATTTAGAGGACCAGTGCCAGTTAAGGAGGCCTTGGACCACTGTGGATGCATAGAACCTGAGCAGCTCAAAGGCTGCAGCTGCTGAGGTCCAGTCAGACTCAGAAGAGGCTATGGAATCTGTCTCTATTTAAGTTAACGAGCCCGCGGTCCAGTCAGCGTTAGAGGTGGCTGAGGAAGCTGTCTCTAGTTATGTTAAAGAGCCTGAGGTCCAGTCAGAGTTAGAGGTGGCTGAGGAAGCTGTCTCTAGTTATGTTAAAGAGCCTGAGGTCCAGTCAGAGTTAGCGGTGGCTGAGGAAGCTGTCCATAGCTATGTTAACGTGTCTGAGCTCCAGTCTGAGAAAGCTAAGGAAGTTGTCATGCTGTGCAGGCTGAGAGAGCAGATTAGTGGCTTCTCCCTGTCTGTCTTTTGACAGTAATCATTGTCTTCTAACAGTTTCAGCGTACACTGATGAAGTCAATGTTCTTGTCACAAGCCAGGAGTGTGTCCAGTATTTCTAGGACGCCTTGTGCTTGTTTGGAAAACCCTCCTCTGCAGGAAGTAAAGCTTTGCTACTATGGAAGCCAGTCTAGCCAGTTTTATGTCTGCTTGGAGGACTTGAGTTTGGGAAAGAAGGATTGAAGCTTCCAGGAGTGTTATGGGGCACTGAGACTTTTTTAGGCCAAGAACTGGGAGAATGTTAAGATGAAGGTGTGTGGGCAGTTGTCCAAATGGAAACGGTTTAGACTCATTGGTCCAAGAGGTCTGATGGAGGAAGTCCAGAAAATTGTCGTGGACTTGTTTTTGTTCTGGGAGGCATTGGGTACAGTCAGCAGCCCTCTCTGCCTGTCAGTGGCTGATGGAGGGCAAGGACTGTACATATAGAATAAATAAATGCTTCCTTTAGATTCCAGATTGGATAAAGACTGTTGTAGCTGCAGCCCGAGCTGGTTTGCTGTAGACCATCTCATGTTGAGGCGAGGCGGGGGATTGGGCTATGAGAAACAGATATTCCTCATGCAACCAGAGGAAGTGAACCACACTGGACTTGCACCTATTTATAACTCAGTTTTGCTTGCAGGGCAGATTCTTAAAGCTACTCTAGACACCAATGAGACTCGTGGTTGTTTGAGTCTTTGTTAGATTGTGGTGAAACAAAGGTTCAGGAAACACTTGAGTCTGCCACCTGGATCAGGATCAGAGCAACTGGCTGCACCGAACTGGACCATTTGATGATGATGATGATGACATCATCGGTTGATGGCCTCAGGGAGAGCAGAAACATCACCTCTGTTGGACTGATCGACAGTTTGGTGGAGGAGGTCTGCTGCTGGCCACAATATCTTAGGACCTCTGCAGAAAATCTGAACTCTGTGTGGACGGTGGGGTGAGGTGGGCAAGTACCACCTACCCTCTCAGTCCAACCCCCCAGCTGCAGCAGCATGGCAGGAGGGAGAATATTCTCTCGAACCACTTCCCTAGTGAAGTTCCAAACATGAAAAACATGGAAGAAAGTCATATGTTGAATCTATGATAAGTTTTGAACCTGCTGTCTCTGGTAGGGCCTAGGGAGTTGAGGCAGACTGAGTTTTTGGTGCAGATACAGCAAACGTCCAGTGGAAGATTGTACATGAGTTAATAGCCACAAAAAGTTAATGACCACACCTGGAGTGGAAGAAGAAAGCAGTTCCTACATCAGACTGAATTGTTGGAACATTGATTGTGCAGGGTCTTCACTTCTACTCACAGTTTGAGCTTTTTAGGAGGTGGTTCCACACTCTCGGGAAATGTTTTCCTTTAATTGATTCATCTTAGGTCCATAATATTGTGCCAAGAAGAAATCTCAACACAGTCCTTTTTATCAGGGTCTACCAAGTTGACCATATGGCTGACACGCAAGAGCAAGGCTCAGAATGCCGGTCGTGTTGAACAGGCGCTGGTTCTGAAAGGACTGCCGAAGGCCCGAATGAGCCTGAGCATCTATATCATCAGATGATGGACAATATCCAAGCTTTCAACCACATACATGAGATTGGGGATGTTTTAAGGATCTATAGGGGAGGGGGGAGGGTTAAATTATTTACTTTCTGATTGTTTTTCTAGCTTTCTGTTCAAATCGTAATACGACTGGGTGTTAAACGTATGCAGTTTCTCAATAAAGGGATTTCAAAAGCCAATACATCTCAGCTCCAGTCCTCTCCTTTCTCCACATTTACCAATAAAAAAACCTCATTCGTCCGACAACAAGGACCAACCAGACACAAACACACTAATTAGTCTTGGCTTCGCCACAGCAGATCCTTCATCACTGATGCTCACACACTTTAACAAACAGATGTGCACTGTTTACACATTTATTGAAACCCACTCACTTGGACACAGACACATTTGCAAATTTAACAGACACATTCCCAGTTCCTCGGTTCCCCAAACCCAGCATGGGGCAGCAGCAACAGCTGCGATAGCTGTTGTTTTGGGGTTTTTTTTGTAAAGTTTTTGTTTATTAGTTATATGCAAAATATGCTTTAAGTGTGTATGAGTGTGTTTGTTTGTGTGTGTGTGTCTGCAACACAATGAATATTTATGAGATGCTAATGAAACCTTCCAATGTTATCATGAAGCTGAAAATCCTAATTTAGCCATTTCTTCAAGTGGGATAGTCTAGACTTGGATAGCGTCCTATCAAAGCACACTGGCTGGAAAAATTGAAGTGATGGTTCGTACATCCATAGGCCTGTACCACTCAAACACCTTATCCGGGCCGAATGGGGACCACTCATATTCTGGATTTCCTTCCCCTGCATTATGGGCCTGCATTTACTCCACTCTCCGAGCGAATGTAATGGCCAGAAGAAAGACCATCCTAAGTGAGGACTAGACAACAAGTTTTTTTTTTTTTTTGTTTTTTTTTTAGTCAAGTATAGCTGCGTCCAAAGGTTCAATGGGGGTCCGCTGCAGGGAATGCAGCACCAGGTCAAAGTCCTATAGTGGCACTGCCGTGGACCCAGCTTTGGCCCTTTGAGTCTCTAAAACTGTCATGACAGATCAATCTGAGAGTCTGTTTGTAATTGCAAGCCACATTAATGGGTGCCAACATGGGTGCCTGAGGGTGGTTTGAAACTGGAACTGTTTTGTATATTGCATATGCAAGTTAGCTGTACTTCATCTCCCTCTTGACTAACCATCTACTGCTCTAGTGGAAAAGTCTACTGCCCTAGTGGAAGAGTCTACTGCTGGAGTGGATGGAGCATGTGCCCGTTGGGGTTTGTCTGTCTCTGATAGTACCAGATTAAGTGCCAGGAAGCCAGTGCTGCAGGGGCCGTGACCAGATATGAAACTCCCGAGGGTACATCCTGCTTTGGGTTAGTCACAGAAACTTTCACCAGTGCATCATCTATCAGTGGCCTGAAGTCAGAATCAAAGGGAATAGGGGTTGGCTCGGGTTATTTAGACTATCTATATGTCCTCCCTCTGATCCCCCCCTGTAGGAGGGATGGGAGGAGGCCAAGTTGAATCTGAGGCAAATGGACTTCTGTTTAGAAGTTTCACCTCTCATCCAAGAGGCTTCATAAAGTTCATTGAATGGGACTCACATTATTCCCCAGCTATGTACGCGACAACTCCCAATGACCCTGACCCTGGCGTATTAGTGATGCGTGGTCAACTGTATACTTGTTACCTAATAACTCTCTTTGTATCAACAACTACTGGAGGTTAGATACCAGACTGTCCACCAGTCAGTCGGAACTGAAGAAGCACAGGGGATCGGGGACTTTTGGGCAAAATATACCCTTGCCGTCAGGGATGACAGCGTAGGCCTCATTAACCAGGAAGGTAGCTATTAAGCAATGGTGAGAGGATGCCACAGTTCCTAATATCGCACAATATGAAACTGAAGCACAGCATAGACCGGAGGTACCATTTGAGCCCTGATTCAAAAGGCTGAATATAGACTGCTATAGATAGCTGCAAGCGCAATAAGAACAAAACACAACGATTAAGATTGCGATGGGATAGAGAGATAGAGAGAGAGATAGAGAGAGAGAGAGAGAGATAGAGAGATAGAGAAATAGAGAGATATAGATAGAGATAGAGATAGATAGAGAGAGAGAGATAGAGAGATAGAGATAGATAGATAGATAGATAGATAGAGATAGATAGATAGATAGAGAGAGATAGAGAGAGATAGAGAGAGATAGAGAGAGATAGAGAGAGATAGATAGAGATAGATAGAGATAGATAGATAGATAGAGAGAGATAGATAGAGATAGAGAGAGATAGATAGATAGACATGTGTGTATATATAAATGTATTCATGTATATAAACACATATATATTTACAATTACAATATATTTGTATATATACACATATATACATAGGGAAGAATTAAGAAAATAAAAATTAAGAAAAAAAAAATACACATGGTCATTAATGATAACAGATTTAATTAAATAATATTATTTTAAAGAACGTAAGATCAAGATAATATGCAAAACAATGTATATACATTTGTGTGCTTTGCGTTGCATTCTGTTGATTCCTGGAAAAATACTTGTCCGATTATGGTGTTCGTGTTTATTTCCCTGTCAGACTTTTCTCCAGCAGTCAACAGGAAATCCTGGATTTTGGCCGTCTAGCGTCATCATAAAAAAAAGAAATGCTGGCCAAAACGATAAAACAGACCCAAGATAAGAAAAAAAAATGTCTGTAAGGGAGGAAAGCAATTACCTTTATCAGAGTTCAAATAATGTTCATTAAATCTCTGGTGAAATGGTGTTAGACGCTGCAGAGTCTTATACATGTGAGTTTATAAAAAGTCGTGTGTGAATGCGTGTGCGCGCACAGTGGGCAGCTTTTCCCACCCTGAGGCTGTGGGAGTGGGAGTTTCTGTAGCTTCAGTGTCATTTGCTTACAAACAGTAAGACTGTTGTTGATCAGCAGTTGTTTACAAACCGCCGGGAGGATGGAACTAATTTGATCACTCCGTATTCCCCCGTCTCTCCATCTCCGGAGACCGTTTCAATTTCAGCTCCTCATATGATCTCGGTAGCGGCCGCAACAAGTTGAGTCTGACAGCAATTATGAACATCGTGTTCCACTCAAGTGGTCGTGAGCCTGAGAATAATGAAGTTCTCACCAAATCATCTGTTCTCCAAATCACTTAACTGCGTCTTCATTAGGAACTTTACAGCCTGCAGGAAATCATAGAGGGGCTATGCTGAGTGATGTAGCTACACGCCGCTAAGACGGCGCTCACTGTTAGATTTATAGTCTCACTTTAAACCCCGTAACTGAAATCACACACATTTACACAAACGTTACAGCCGTCTGTGCAGAGTGTTCCATGACGATTTCTACTTACTGTTTTCATTTAAGTCAAGGTTAATTGACTCTGATTGCCTGACTTTAATGTTCAGACGTATAACAAGTTTTTGATTGGCCAGGATGGAATAACCTTTGAACGTTGAGTACGAGGCTAAGAGTGGGTCCAGAGCCATTCTTATCCTCGTACTCATCAGGGGTGACATGAAATGCATGCACACATGTTGGAATAGCATTAATTATATTCCATGCCGCCGCCGATCCTCCATGTTAACACGAGGACTCAAAAACTATTTCATGAATCATTTTCAAATTTTATACCCACATAGACTTGGGTGCAAAGAAAGACTTTATTCGTTTTTTGGAAAGGTCAGTTGTATATTTCTGACAATAGGGGAGTTTATCTTCAAAAATGTTTGTGTTATAATCTCTATGTGGTCCGATTTAGTCCAAACTCATTGCACATGCTTCAACTCAAAGAGATCTTGCATCATATTTTATACCAACAGTTCATATTTTACTCACTAGGGAAGGACTTTCTTTAAATGAGGAGGTAGATTTGTGGGATTGCTTGAACCACACAATGGATTCGGGGCTTTTCAGGAATATTCCATTTCTGTCATGGAGAAAAGCATAAATATAGTTCACCATTTGTAATTTACTTTAATTACCACCTTTCCAATTTCCATTTTCTTGTGAATGCCGGTGGGAAAAATAACAACCACGCAAATATTTCTACTTTCTTTGGAAGAAAGAAAGAACATTTCAATTTACTGTTAGCCTTTAATTCTGGTTTAACTGGCCAACATTGTTAAAGGATTGTTTTAAGGTATCGACAGTTATTGTTATGCAACTGTTTCTCATATAAAAAATAACCTCATCAACGCAAAAGCATTCCGTCTTTTTTTTTATTATATTACTTTGGCTGATGTTTTCCAAAGCAACTAACAGGAAGGGTATTTAAAGATTGTATAATTTTTATCTTTAAGATCTCAATAATTGAAAATTGTTCCTGTGATTTGAAAACTGATGAGTCCTTGGCCGGAGAAGGGGTCATCGGGGTACACCCAGAGTTTTTGGACCCTTATCCACCAACGCTCTTCAGTTTGTGGGTTGGCTATAGATGGACAACCAACTTCCCCTCTACTGAAGAAGAGACAAGAACTTCAATTAAAAACACTCCTCAAACTAAGGTATTGCCTCTCACTGGGTGGACCCCCCCCAAACAAACTTAATATCCTCGCCAAAACTATGGAAAGATTATTTCTTACGGGCACCTATGAATATGAATATCTCAGACATTCTAAATGTATCATAATATGATAAATTACCGGTCCAGCAGGTTTGCAACAGTTAAATAAATCTGACTTATGAAATTATGTCTTGATGAGATTTTGGAATTAATGGAAAATAATCAGATTTAATTAGATTAGCTCAACTTTTTTGCTAAAGTAGGTTTTTAGAAAACTAGTAGATCGTCATTAGACTTTTGTCTGTATCAAGTTACATAATTCTGTTTAGTAAGACCACACATGCTTTTATATTCCAAAGAAAATCTCGCCTGTAGTAATGGACTTCCTTGATAGCAATGGTTAATGCCTACTTCCTGTTGGTCCCTTTGAACTGTGGCGTCCCACAGGGGTCCACCTGTGACCACTTCCTTTTTAGCGTATACAAGCTGCCACCGGCTCACATTATAAACCTCTTCTGGTGGCACACATTTTACGATAAGAAACAGAGAATCAAAATGAACTCGACCAGCCAAATAGTCGAGCAGGACATTAAAGGGGTTAAGGTTAACGTGACGACGTTTCCGGTGTCCAATCACATTTTCAAAGTCGGCCATTGCTACCACAGAACAGAAAAATAAAAAAATAAAATAATATAATAAACTTCATTTGAATAGCACCTGTTGAGTGAAAACTCAAAAGGCGACACCAGGAGAGAGAACGCTAAACAGATTTAAAGACAATTAAATAACAGGGCGGTGGAAACGAGAGGAAGTCGAAATAACAGCCAATGAATACGAAAAAGTTTTAAAGATGGCAAAGCAATAAAAAGAAATGAAATGAATAGATGGATAAATTAATAAATAGAAGACTTCGACACAGTTTCAGAGCTTTTCCCAAACCACTAAGATCAACTAAAAGAAACTAAGGCCTTTTATATTATATCACTCTGAAGGGAGGGGAAAGAGATTTACATTTTCAGAAGTTTCCCCAGAGCACCATTACATTCCTCCATTACATTTACGACTTCTATGGCGAGGTAGTGTATATAATAAAGTGAGATGACTGGTCAGACGGTCTTTAATCACATACATTAGTGGGAAGCCATTAAACTCCTATTAGACCGTTGAGTGTCGGATGTTTTCATCTGTAAAGACCCCTGGGATCCGGGATTAAGGTGCTTTACTCTGTCACGCAAGGCTCTGTCTGTGGATCTCAATGGCCTGTCAGCGTATGTGGGATCAAACCTCTGCATACGTGCATCAGGTCTTTAAGTGGAGTAAAAACAGAGGGAGGAAGAGTGACAGCAGAGAGGAGGAAGGTGCAGACAGGCTGGAGAAAGGACAAAGCCCTCATCTCCTATCGCTTTGATTGTGTGTGTGTGTGTGTGTGTGTGTGTGTGTGTGTGTGTGTGTGTGTGTGTGTGTGTGTGTGTTTGTGTGTGTGTGTGAGTGTGTGTGGTTAAATAAATATATATATTAAGGGAATATTAAATCCTCTTTGTCTCCCCGCCGCCGTCTTCCTCTGATATTTCTCTGCGGTGCTACGTTGGCTGATAATGATCACATTATGTTGCAGAATGTCACACCTTTTGTAATATTTGACCTCCATCATTTTAATTTGTTTCATAATCTCCGTCTTTGTATTTTTGACTTTTTCATTTTTCCTCCTCGTCTCTCCCTTTCTGTGTGCTGCTCGTCTTCCTCTCTCTCACCCCTCCCCTTCATTCTTTAAGCCTCGCTCCTCCTCCCGCTGACTGACGGCGGAGAGATTTGCTCGGAGAGTCAAAGAAGCTCGAAACAATCTCACAGTATTTCGGTAAAGGAACCAATAATTGTTTTCGTTTCGTCGCTTCGTTAGAGGCGATCAATTAAACAACCTGCCAGAGTGTGATAACGAACATCAATGAAGCAGCAGCTCTGAACAACAGGAAGTTCCCTAAAGTTTTAGATGAACAGCATTTTATTGTGAAGTGAGGTTGACATTTCCATAAATGTTCCAAATAAATCATTACAAGGAACTAAAATGATAATCTATGTATATCGCTGTTTGTTAAATAAATACTGTATTCAAAGCACAATGGAGCAAAAAGATCAATCGTTCAGATTCAAATGTCATCAGACACTAGAAAGTTTGTCCTTTAGTTTGTCCAACTTTCTTTTAAGTTTTTACCAACGTTTGTCGTTTTATTTATTTGTTAGTCAAATTAGAGAAAAACAAATGGATGGATTTTACCCAGAATGAGGTTTTACCATATCCTAGAGATGATAGAATATCGGTGATGGTAGGTCCTGACCTCATGCCTTGATGCCATTATAACATTTATTTAACCAGCCAAAGACTTTTTGGTCATTTTTTTGATCGTTGTCCGTTTGGAATGTCCAGCGACATCAAAGCGTCTTATTCTAGGATTTCCTGATTCTTGGTGTGTTTCTATCTAAGGTTCTGCATGCCGCAGGATAACAGTGTTTGATGAAGGAAAAAGTAGCTCCAGAGCCACCGCCATACTTCATAGTGGGTAGAGCGGCCTTTTCAGCATATGCTTCATGCTTCCTCCTCCGCACATACTGCAAATCCACAGATGCGAAAAGTTCCTTTTTACTTTGATCCCTCCTCCGAACATCCCCTCAGAACTTGTTTGAGTACAAACAAGTGTGTTTGTAATCAAACACACAAAGTGTGTGTCGGGTCTGGATCGTTCTGAGGTTGACTTTTCTTATGATTTTGGTTAACAGTTGTGTTCTTCTTATAGTTAGGTATCTGTGAGGTCATCTGTGAAACAAACGTTCGCTCTTATGCGGGAACGGAATGATTATGAGACTCCAGCCGTCAGTAAAAGCAATATTTTCTGTTTAATATGGAATAAAATTTAATTAAATCTGTTTCACTGAGCTAATTAAACTCTTTGTGTGACAAAATACAGCTTGTAAATACTACGTATTTGCCGACACACACCATATAGAATGGGGGTTACATAGTTATGCTGCAATTTCCTCGTTGTGGGACTAATAATGATTTATCTTATCTTATCTTCCAAATGTACTTTTGAGGAAAATAAAAAGTGCGGTGCATGCAAGGGGGTTAATGTAGATGTTTTAGCTGCAATCATGCCAGTAAGTGTGTCGAACACTATTCTAGTCCACTTTAGATGATGTACTCTACATAGATTGTTAGATTCTATAATCTGGACCATAAATCATGTAAAAGAGGTTCGGTGCAGCTCAGACTAGGACGACAGGCTGTGGTCCATTGACTGAGCAGAGGAGAGTCCTAACTAACCCACATGTGGGAATACGTAGCAGCCCCCTCTCTACTCCGTCTGTCTGTGTGTGTGTGTGTGTGTGTGTGTGTGTGTCAGGCTTGGATGGGCCGGCTGAGCTGAGTAAATGCGACCAGCCTAAGTGTGTGTGTCTCATATCAGTGTGGCCTCGATCGTTCTAACTGCATGGAGCACTTTAGCCCATTCTTCACTGGCACCAGGAGGCAAGCACACACACACACACACACACAGTAACACAACGCCACACACATAGACATACAGTACACGCTTGCACTCATTCATGCACAGCTACACACACAGAGTCTGTGTTTTGATGTAAACTCAAGTGGACGAAGGTTCCAGTCAACCAATCCAGCCGTCTTCCTCCCTCCCTCCACCTCTCTTTTCCCCTTCTTCTTTCATTGCTTCCCTCCTTGTGACACTTTTAGCGGCATGTCACGCAACCCTGCCCTCAAACACACACACACACACACACACTCACACTCACACACCATGCCGTGCTCTCAGCCAAAGCTCTGCATCTTTGTCAGGGGGGAACGACTTAAGTACGCTCATATACGCACACAGATCCACGCACATTCATGTCCGACTCCCTCGCTCTCTGCACACACACACACACACACACACCACTTAAGCCGTTCACCATCTCGTGCCCTCGCAGCCTCTCTCTGTCTTGTCTGGTCTCGTGTGTGCGTGACTGTGGTTGGCTTTGGCGAGGGTGAATTAACACAGCGACCCAGTTTGGTGCCAGAAGAGACGAGACGTCCGCGGAGGATGTATCCAAGAGCTTCTTTTTTTTTCTTTCTCGTCTACGCTGCAAATCCACTTCCTGCTCCGGCGACTGGGACGTAATGCTAAACAAATTCAGTAAAAATATCAGCTACAGCTGAGGGTCATGGCAAATAAAGTTCTATTTTTACTTGCGAACAAAATTTAACCCATTAATGTCCTGCTCAAATGTTTGGTTGTGCTCATTTTGAGTCTCCGTTTCTTAATGAAAAAGTGTTCTACCTGACCGAAACCTTTTTTTTTTTAACCTTTTGTCATGTCCCAGTGGCTGCATGTATATGCTAATCAGTAAGGGTCCACGGATGTAGCCCTGGGGGACGCCACACGTCAAATGGGCCACTGAGGAGGACGCATTGACCGTGACTTTTGAGAAAGTGCTAATTAAGTTCTTTTTTTTTTGGTATATTAAAGCATTTGAGAATTTACTATACATAACCACGTAAGTTCATACAACCAAAATAAAGTCCAATAAGGGTCCAATAGTTTCATAAAACATACTTAACCAATCCAGAAAAGGGATTTCACTGTACAATAAAAGTAGTTACAGTAATCTTATTGAGTTTTTTTATTGTTTTTAAACATGCTGCACCAAACAATTTGATTTTTCACGGAACATTTTGAGTGTGTAAGATATTCAATCAATAAATCAAATCAAATAAGCAAAGAAATTATGTTTCCATTGTTTGGCTGGTTCTTGTCACGAAGAGGATGCGGCACAAGGGTTTTCCTTCATACCCTTTTGCCTGTTATCTTTATGGGATGTGTTTTTGCATTTCTGTGCTGATGTTTATTGCGTACAACTAATTACAGGAGGCCATTAAGTGGTCGTTTGGAAACACACACACAAACACCCTCTCAAGCGCTTCCTACGCTTTTAAACAAATTTGACAAGGAGGCCTTCGCTGCGTCGAAGCAGGAAGGTGTAAGACGCTGGGCCTCCAACTGGTGAGGTACAATAGAGATTTGTGAGTGTGTATGTTGGTGTGTAGTTGTTGGGGGGAGTGGGGGAGTGGAGGAAGAGCGCGAGAAGGAGGGGTGATGCAAGCCAACCGGCGTAGCGTGTCTCGTTCGGCTCCTTTAGCTGACAAACTGCTTTTAGCATTTAATTACCCACTGCTCTGTGATTAATAGGTTTTAATTACTGTAACCCATGGCAACTTGGAATATGTACAGATCCCTGTCTGAAGTCGGCCGATCAAGATCCAATGAAAAAAATGAAACCAAAATGGAGTGTGGTTCTCAAAAGAAGGGAAAACAAGTTTGCGCGTCAAGCCTGTCGCTTATTATTAATAATGGCTGAATGAGAGAAGCTTCAGCTCAGACAGTCTCACAGAGATTCTCTCAGTGTTTACCTTCCTGAGATAACTTTTATAGCTGACAATAAAGCTGTTGACCAGACCCTGAACTGCATTATTTCTTCATGTGCTCCATAGGCTCAGCTCCAAAACGGACTTTTCAATTCACTGGAAAGGTTAACGCCGTCCAGATTCAAGTGCTGCTTCTCAGACACGCTAGTTTCTAGCGAGGGTGGGAGCTCAGAGGGGTGGAGATGGTTAAATGGTCTTTTGTCGAGACAGTTGAACAATGTGGAAGAGATGGTAACATTGGCACCTGTAATCCCACCTGTTTGTGATGCATTGGTGGCGTTTACTTCTGGAGTAAAGGTTCCTCCTGTCGTTTTAATGTTCATCTTCCTCAAGGAGGTAATGATGTGGCCAGAAACGATTTTTTTTGTCTCCAATCTGGATTGCTCAAAAAGCATTGAACAAAATTTTATGATTTTTTCTGTTTGTTTTTAGATAGGTAATAATAATGAATTTTATCTAGATCATCATGTGAATACAGAATTCTGCTAAACTTGCACCTGGACTACTATTGCAAATCTTCAACTTGACGATTTTAATATATTTATATGTACTTATTTGTCAATGGAGATCGGACTCTTTCTATTTTCTTTATATTTGCATGCACATTATTCCTTTATTTTGATGTACATGTATTTATTTTTTTCTTAATTTTCTTCACCCCCCACTGCCAGTACCCCCCCCCCCCCCCACACACACACACACACACACACACACACACACACACACACACACGCGCACACACACACACGCCTCACTTTCACTTTACATTATGGGACTCTAATATTCAACATGTTTACATTTTCACATTAATGAAAGTTAATGGATAAACGCATGTTACTGGATTAATGCATGTTACTGGATTAATGCCTGTTACTGGATTAATGCCTGTTACTGGATTAATGCATGTTACTGGATTAATGCATGTTACTGGATTAATGCATGTTACTGGATTAATGCATGTTACTGGATTAATGCATTTTACTGAATTAATGCATGTTACTGAATTAATGCATGTTAGTGGATTAATGCATGTTACTGGATTAATGCATGTCACTAACTTCACTTCTTCCCTGGAGTCTTTGTGTTTTGTCACCCTGCACGGTCACATGGTTGGTGATTGCATTTGCTGCTGTGGACCTGTTCGATGTCCACTGATTACAATATGATCATGAAGATGATTATTATTATTATTATTATAGTATAGTTTTTCCCCATAAACTAAAACTTTTTTTTTTTTGCTAAATGTTATATTACTATTACTGTTATTATCAACCTGGGATCCCTGCTGCCGCCGCGGCCCGATGAAGCGATGAAGGACCTGGAGAAGCGGGGGGAAGTGGATTAGAATAAACTGATATCGTAGTTTCCCTCTCTGTCTGTCTCTCTTTTCAAACCCAACCGGTCATGGCACTAGGCCGTCCACCCTGAGTCTTGGATCTGCTCAAGGTTTCTGACCGTTAAAAGGCAGTTTTTTTTCGCCACAGTAGCCAAGTGCTTGCTCACGGAGGAATTTGTTGGGTCTCTGTAAATAATATATAAAGAGTTTGGTCTAGACCTGCTCTTTCTGGAAAACGAGTGCACATTTAATTCACTGGATATTGCCACTTGTGTATTTCTTAGTGTATATATATTGTTATTTTATATTGTTATTGTGTATTGCAATATTCTTATTATATTTTCTGTTATAGTGTAATATGTCCAGTATATTGTAATATGTGTAATCATTTTTAGTATAGTATAATATTTTTAGTATATTTCTATTATAGTGTAATATTTGTAGTATAGTATAATATTTTTTAGTATAGTATAATATTTGTAGTATATTGTCATATTTCTAGTATATTTCTATTATAGTGTAATATGTGTAGTATAGTATAATATTTTTAGTATATTTCTATTATAGTGTAATATATGTAGTATAGTATTATATTTTCAGTATATTGTTTGGGGATTAATAAGGTCTCTTTCTCTCTCTCTCTCCCTCCCTCTCCCTCTCTCTCTCTCTCTCTCTCTTTCTCTCTCGCGTCTTTTCGTCTTGTAAGGACAATACAAGGCATTTGCCTTTAATTTACAATCATTTCCCTTTTGAATTAACAAAGATCCAATCTCACCTAATCTAATCGTATCCTCTTTTATAGAGACAACCAGCAAAATTACACAACACTAAACATCAAACCATCCAGAATGTGAGATAACAAAATAACGACCTTTTACAGCTGATACTTTGTTGACTCATTAAGATCCAAACTCTGACATTTTCTTAATAGTTTAGAGAACGTCTCCAATAGAAAAATATTGCTTTTCTACAAATGTTTTTTTTTTTTCCAGATCATTGGGCTGGGTTTTTATACTTTGCAGGTCAAACCATGATGTGAGTGGTAAAATGAGATAATTGGGATATGAGCTGTTTTTGGAGGTTTATGCCTTCTGAGTGCCGTCTAGCGTTTTATAGGACTATGAGTTCATTAGAGGTTTAATACAAATGCATTATTCCGGTTAGCAGCGTTACTCCAAGGTATTTAAATTACATATTTTTTATTCATTAGGTATCTGGCAATAGTTCACCTAATTTTTCTTGGTTCAGGAGGGTTTATATAATTTTGCTGCCGACAGTTAAGAACTCGAATATGGAATATGGACCGCTAAACTCCTGTTTTACTTGTTGTTTTTTCATTTAGATTATATTCAAACATTTATTTTTAAATGAATAGAGATCCTATTTTATTATTTAATTATTTTAAGCACAAGCTGCCTTCAAAATAATTGTATTTAATTTTGAGAGGAGCTTTAGTTGCAGAGAACATTTTAACACACTTAAAATCAAGTGTGTTAAAAATTAAAATAAGAACGAAAAATCCATTAAAAAATGCCAATTTCTGGTATAATCTCAATCTAAATATGAAAACACACAAAGCAGTATGCAAACAATGCAAAATAAAACATTTAATGAAAAATAAAAATATGTATTTTTACTCCTCTCTGACATACATTCAATTGAAAATAGACAAAAAGACTAAATATTTAAATTTCTATTTCTCAATACGGATTTTTTTTGTTTACATTGAATGTTTATTTTTGCCAAACACAAAGAAGTTGGGACAGGAACAAAAAAAGACAATAAAGTTGTGGATTGCTCAAAAACACCTGATTGGAACATGTCCCCGGTAAACGGGTCGGGATCATAAAAGTGTACAAAAGATGCAACCCAGAAAGGTTCAGGACTTCACAAGCAGGTATGAGGCAAGATTCCCACTATCCTCACCAAAGAGCAGCAAGACACATTAATCACACACAGATATAGAAAGATCTACAAATAAAATTTGTACATAGAACTTGTACTTGGTCGAAAACTTTGACCTCAGGTGGAACTGCATTAAAAACTGTCATGATAAAAATAAAAGGGCTCAGAACAGTTTTGGGTAAATACAGCGGACCGCTCTGGACTGCTGAAGACTGTACAATGTGATGTTGGGGGACTGTCCGATCAGATCAACACCCCGTAAAAATTATTTTGAATTCTCCTGTCTCAGGTGGTCAGGTATGATGGACTGCACTGCAAAAACACATCTAAATAACAACACTTATCTAAAAGGAAAATATCGGTCAAATTATCCGTCTAGCAGCAAGGTACTGTCACGAAATCCTAAGAAAGAAGGAGAAAGAAATCCTAAGATCGGTTCTTGGCCTATGCTGTCTACCCTGACAGAAATGGTATATCCCCGATCCCTGTGTTTTACAAGCAACCCCCCATAATTGAACTTCTCAAATTAAATGTGAAATTATGTCAAAACAAGAGTATTTTAATTAAGAGAACGCTCACCCTAGTGAGTAAAATGTGATATTTTAAAACAAATCTCCCTAAGTCCATTTGCATGCACTAAATTTGGATTTAATCAGACCAACAGTTGAAAAACGGCGTCCCGAAAACCTTGAGACATAAAAATCCCTCTGGAGTTGGAAATATTCAACAAACATTCCCGAAATCAATCCGGTTCAGAAGGGTTGAAAGATTCTGAATAGTTGCTGTGTATCCATAAATGACTTGAGATCCGACTTATGAGGTGACTTCACGAAATTTGTACCGATATCACACAAAGGCTCTATCACCACTTTCACAATCAATGAAGACGTTATAACCGTATCATTGAATCATAATAATCCCAAACTCACCATCTCCTCCGCTCGCTGCGACTGATTAGGTTTACTAACCTCCTGAGAGTTAAGTTCCAGTTGCACCCGTCTCTCTGTCCACCATAATTCGGTCATTTCCAGTCAGATTACCAGATACTGAGTTCTATTTTACATTATTTTGGTACAAGAACATGGCGGGTTTGCTGCTCAGCGAGGTTTAAAATCAGTGTTCAGGTGTCTCTCCAGCTGGACTGTCATGAATATTAAAAAGGATGAAAAACGTGTGGCCTTGCAACCAGGATGAAAATCGGTCCTTTTTACTATTAATATGTGACGGAAAATATGGTTCTCACTCTTTGTGTTTCTACAGCCAAAGAACGACTTCACAGCCAAGAAACCCGGTGCTATTTTAGGAATAACAACTGTTGAAGGAGTAGCTGTAGGTCAAATTATTTTGACCTACAGCTACAGTAGGAGCATTGGTGGGTAAAAGGAGTTGTAATGATGTGGCTCTAGTGTCTCTGTGATGTAATGCTGTGACTCCAGAACATCTGCGACCTTATGACAGGATCTAGTACCTCGATGATGTAAAAATGTGGCTGTAGTGACTCTATGACATAATGATGGGCCTCTGTGACATAATGGCGTCAGTGTAGCGCCTCTATGAAACAATGATGTGGCTCTAGTGCTTGTGAGACGTAAGGAAGCAGCTCTACTACCTTTTCGTTGCATGGATGCAGTTCAAGTGCCTTTGTAATACAATTTTGTGGCTGTAATGCCTGAGTGATTTAATACTGTGGCTTTATGATGTTATGATGTCGCTCCAGTACCTCGGTGAAATAATGACGTAGCTTAAGGGACACCCCTTGATCCTGAGGTATAAAACTGATGATGTATCCTGAAATTGAGTATATTTAATCCACTTAATCCAAACTGGACTTAAAAAAGGATTCAAAACTGAATAGGGACAATAGCAAAGCATTTTAAACTAGATAAGGCTGGGGTTAGGGTCAGGTTTGGAGGACAACAAGCGACAGCCTTTGACCCCCCGGTTTCAGCTGTCCAGTTGTCGGACGTCGTGGGCATCGCCTATGAACATCAATGAAGAGGGAGCCCACCCGACCCCAATGACGTACCTACTCTCCATTTCCCCACTCCTATCAGACTGCCAACATGAAGGGTGTCAACTTTCCACAGAGATTGAAACATCAAGTCCTATTAGTACTTCACTTACAATAACTGGCCCGCTGGTGTAAAACACAAACATCGCAGATACTACAAATCCCAAAATTCACTGTGATAGCCGGAAGGTCATTCAAGAGCGCCGGCGCTTCACCCTTGTCCTTTGTGTTCAGATAGATAGATCCATTTATTCATCACCAAAGGGGAAATTAGTTCTTACAGATACCAGCGTTCATCCAGTCACTCTAATAAACTTCAGGCTAATCCTTCGAAGAGATTCTACGGGGAACAGGAGGGGACAATGTTTTTAAACGATAAAAAGAAACATATTAGTAAGTCGTACGCACGTATTAGTGAATAGAACGCACGTTTTAATTAACTGCCGAGATGTGTTTATGTCCTCCGTCCGCTCAACACTTGTCGGTACTGTTCCCTTAAAAACACATGAAGTTGCTTACATTTAATGTGAAATGCACCTGGAGGCTGTTCATGCACCAGACTGTTCTCTGAGGAGCAGCTGCTCCTGGCTGTGGGAACAGATACGAGCAGCAACAGTCTACTTTTTATGTTTCATTATCGAAGGAGAAAGAAATGGCTAAATCATTCCGGCCATTTACCGAGGTTAATTTAAAGTTCCTTTTTGTTGAAATTGTTGATTAAAAACCAACTGATTTTAGATGTAATTTGTAACTTGAAAAATATAGTTTTCGGGTTGATTCCGATGCCTGTGAATGAAAACTTTTGATTGGAATGTATTCTGTGAAACTTTGATAGAGAGGGAGACAGAAACAATAGTCTGTTTTGAATTTAATCTGTAATTTGAGTATTTTCTATTCCGTTGGCTTGTTCAGAGTTTTATAAAATGAGTAAATAAAATAAGTATGAAGTTTTCATAATACCTCATATCAAACATGGCTTATATGAGTCCTGTTTGGCCCATGATTTGGTCTCCATGTTTAGTGCCTCATCAGCTTGAGGAAACCCAAACTGGTTCTTAGAATGTTCACTTTTTGATCGATCTCAGAACGGACCCCAGCACCAACCAGTTTGAAACTAGCACAAAACTTACTGACCAGGAACCAACACCTGGTTATGTTTTGGTGGAAATATCTACATGTTCTGCATCATTTTGGAAAACCACTTATTTAAAAGATTCCACAATTAGCACATAGTTAGCTTTTGAAATCAAGCTGAGGTCACATGTGCTCAAGTTTCACAATCCTGGGATTGGACCTTATTTTGTACACACCACAAACACATATGAGCCCAGACTAACTCGGCAAACTCGCGGTCAACTTACCCACACAGGAACCTCTGTGTTCTTCAAATCCGGCGGAGCACACACACCTCCCGATGGGCACCAGCCACTCCCCCTCGGCGCTACAGTACATCTTAGGTGTGTCCCTCTCCTCTGCATGATCCACACACTGACCCCTGACCTCCACCAGAGAGGAGGAGTCGGCGCCAGTCACCACATCAGTGAACACGGCCAGGTTACGGCTCACACCCACACAGCGTTTGTAGTACACCCGTATGGAGGTGAGGGCAATGCAGGCCCCGATGTCCTGGAAGGCCAGGTAGAAGCCTCGTCTGTTCAGGGGGCCCACACCTCGAACCTGAGAGGAGAGGAGAAGGGTTTACACCTATGTCTCTCGCATTTCATTATCTAAATTGTGAGAAACATAAAAGTTTTTATTTTGCATTTAAAAAAAGGTAGCATTCATGCAACAAAGTTGTTAAAACCATCTGCGTGTCAACAGATACGCAGGGCAATTGAAAACGCTGTAGTTTGCATGGCGGGCCTGGAGTTGGCAGTTTAACGTTTTCAAAATCATCATCAGAGAGTGAGATCATGAGATGAACAAACCACGGAGATAACACTCTATGGTTTTTGTTCTTGTTCTGACCCTGTGCTAGTTGGGGCCATGTCGTCACAGTTATAACAAGAATCCTGTTTTACACTTTGAAGGGTTATTGTAACGGTGTGTAGACTGAAGGCCAAACAGCAACAAAAGGTTAGTATTTCATTGAAAAACCAATGTAAACAGGCTTCAGATCTACTTCTATGTTGAGTTTGCATTTTCACTCCACGTTTACTTGGGTTCCCTGCGGGTATTACAGCTTTATACCACAGTCCAAAATTATACAACATACAAGTAGGTGAAGTCTTGACTCAAAATTAACCTGTAGCTGTGAAAGGTTTTCTGTCTCTATCAGTTGGTCCTGTTATGAACCGGGGACTTTTCAAGGGTGACCTCTGTCTCCCAATAATTCAACACTTTTTGTATATCCCCAACAATTAGAGGATCTACTAAAAAGGCCTCTTTCAATTTTTTAAAGAAAGTTCCAACATCTACCACTCTACATGGATGTGCACTTAAATAAAATGGTTCCTTTCTGGTCCCAGGTCCCATCCGTTTTTTTTGCAGCGATTCTTTCCAGTAGTTGTTGTATAATACCGCTAAAAACTGTTGTCCGTGTCCACAACAGCAACAGAACCTTCATTGTAATGCGGTAACTCAAAAACTTTTTTGTGGATCCTTTTCAGATTTACTCACTGAGTAAAGTACTGGATGGATTGAGTTTGGTAAAGGTCGGTTGTGTATTTCCAACACTACAGCGAGGTTTATCTCCTAACATGTCCGGGCCAGATTTTCAGTACAGTAGGTGTGATTTACTCCAAATTTGGAACAGTTGAATCAAACCAGAGGAGCTCAATCTTATACATATCATATTTACTGTAAATAGTTCATGTTCGACACACTGAGGCACTTCTTTTTACAAAAAGACACTATTTTTTCAGACATAGCTTCCATATAAATCTTGAAGATTGCTTGTACTACACAGTGGATTGTGGGCTTTTCAGGAAACACCCTTGGCCTAGTTTGTTTAGGAGTTAGTCTCTTTCCAGTGACTGGAACAGCATCCAGCAGGCAGGTGGTAAAAGGCATGACGTTTTTGTCAGGTAGGTTTTGTGCTTGTTAAAATCTTGGTTCCAACAGATTCCATTTTCATTTAGCTGGCGGGACTCGGATCGCAATGCCTCTCTTTATACAGCTCAAACAATTTGCTGCAATTTTGGTTCGAAATTGTCCAGTTCAAGGCAAATGCAGTCCAACTGTCCCACAGTGGTTCAAGGCACAGAAGCATTCAATGTTATTTTTTCTAATAAAGATACTTTGCAAAAGTCATATATCAAATTTTAAGTAAACTTCCGCATTTTGCAGGTCCACATCAGGAAAGCCAAGTTTGGAATTAAGAAAGTTATCTTCCATTTTAATTTGAAAAGCAGACACATTGGTTGCCAAAGCAGCTCCTGAACAGCACAGGTGGAACAATGTGAACGCAACCTTAATTCAATCTGTGGACTGGTGTTTGGCGCTGAGCTTTGGCAGCAGTCATTAATCAACTGCTCGGCGCCCACCCTGGAAACGCCAGCGCTTTTACATATTTATGCTTTCTTCTTGTTTTTCATAACTTAACAACATCAACCTATCATATCACGGCTGACTATCTTGTTAACACCCAGGGACTGATTCCAAACATTATTAAAAAACTTTAGTAGTGGAATAAAATTTGAATATAAGAAAAGCTTTTGCTACATGACTAATAGGTTCACTAATGGGTGTATTTATCAAGAAGTTGAGTTGTTAAAAACTACTTGTGGTCAGCTGATGCATGTGGATATAAGGGGATATATTGCTTGTCGGTTACGATGGACTAAAGGGTCAATATTGGCAACTTTCTCAAACAATGGAAATCCTTCCTGATTTTTCTAAAACAAAAGTCATATTATGATGAGGAACAAGGTGATAATATAATGAATATAAAAAGTTTGTAATTTTACAACCGTTAAGTCAGATTTGTAGGCCATGAGTTTGGAGCGTCTTATCAGACGATATGTTATTAAATGTTTGGCACCTAATGAAATGTTGACTATTTCTGGCTGAAACTAGCATATATCCAAACCTACTACTCTAGGCTCTCCAAAGGAATTAAATATATTTCTGATACCGTTGCATTACCTGTCTATATAGATATGCGGGTATGTACATCTTCAGATTACTCTGGTTCACAATTCCAGAATATACCACTTGATATTGGACTTTGTGGGCTTAAAACTAAAACATGACACACATTTTGCCAGTCAGAGAACGAAGCCAGTCAGAGAACGGGCCTCCATGAACTGAGGCCCTTGGGCCCTCTTTAAGGGATAGGCAAAGACAGAAACAACATCATGAATCTGTAGCAAAAACCCAAAGTACAGTTCCCATTCGGGTCAGCTGCACCTCAGTAATACAGTTAAGCCTCTTTCTCTCTTTTCCTTGTCTCGCCTGCCTGACTTAGAATACTAGTCTTTTTCCCTCAAAGGAGCGAACTCTTGAATCTCTGGCTCTCTGGGTCATGAAAGAACAGTGCATGCTCCTCCATTGTGCACTCGTTTTGTGTGTTAAGGCAGGACACACACCGTTTTGTGTCCGTACTCTGAGGGGATGTGGCAGGTCGCCAAGTTGCTTAGGGCTAGTACTGACTACCTGAGATAGCTTAAGATAATAAGAAATGATTCCTTATTCCTGTTTTCCTGAGGTTTTATACAGTGGTTTCCCTTTATGCGACTGCTAGTGAACAGAGTGTGGAGCTTTGACTCAGCCATGATGGAATACATTTGCGTGGTGTCACAACAGACAACATGCTAACAGCTAAGCTAACATACGAAGCAGCTAACTCAGAATAGAGCTAAATGCCAGCTCTCTGACTGTGTTAGCAGCAGGTATGTTGGCTACACTTAATACACGGTTTCAACCTCTCCTTACAGAACCCAATGCAACAGGTTTCGGACTCTCACACACTTAAAACGGTCAATGGTCATCAGAATATCAGAGTGATAGCAGACAGACCCATTAATAGGTTAGAAGTTTGAATAGAATCAACCAGTCGCCACATTGACGAACAGCTGTGAAAGAAGCCCCATTCAGTGGAGACATAGTCTCAATATGATAGAGAAAACCTGGCTCCTAATTTAAAATTGAGAGCATCATGGTTCATTCCACTCTTGGCCAGTGAGAGTGTGATTATATCACTTCTTGAAGGCTTAACATTGGTGGACGTCCTTCTAATCCTTGTGGTTTTTCAGCTTGATGGGAGGTTTGAGCTTTGTAGAGCACATGAAGTGACCATTGGAAAAAAAAAATATTTCAACTAAGTGGGGCGGGCAGGCATCTAGGTTACCTGAATTAAGGCTGCTTTAAGGCTATTTATGCATTTTTGTTTTTCGTGTGGTGCTGCTGGTTTCCATCATTTTTTAATCTTTCTTTTTTTATCCAATCATACCCATCTGCCTCAATACAACTTTAATTATCTTCCACCTTTGTGGGGTTTTTTTTCATATGAGGTCAATGGAAGAACAATGTTTCAGTCTTATTATTAGTGAAGAGATATTTATCGTTACTTCTTTTGAAGAGAGATTTGATGTAGGTAGGTTGATAGGAAGTCTCACAAGTTAAATCAGCTGAGGTCTGGAGGGATAGGAAAATGTTTTGATCCACAAAAAAAAGCAATTGCAAAGATGCATATATTGCACATTATAGATCCACATTAACTTAGCATTCAAAAAGTAGCTTTGTTAGTGTGCTTGTTGCGAGCCACGACTGTTCCATGAGCACATTTCAATTGGTCAAGATAAGCCAACTCTCCGCTTAATATTTCATCATTGCTGTATCACCACAATCCCCTGGAGACCAGACTGGACCGTACGGAAACTGAGTGATGAAATTCTCATTGGTTATAGATGGTATCACGTATCATCGAATTGCACAATAGCGTTCATACTATACATATATCCCCACTGTAGCTGCTATGCTCTCCCTTCTCCAGTCAACTCGCCAGACATCTTCCACAGCCTGAACATATGGAATGTGTAAAAGCTGGAAATAATGTTAGTAAAAAGCCTTGCACTCTGTGTCATCATGGGTCCTAATCATTATGCCGACCAGTAGCCTCAGAATCCCTCACCATGGTTATTGCCGTGATTTACCTTAAATAACCAGTGATCTGAAGGCTCAGTCTGATACTTAGGCTTCTGTGCACCGACCATTCATTGCTGAATGTGGGATGTCGTTGATGGGATGTGAGGATAACCCCAACATGTGGATGTTAGGTTGGACAGATTTTCAGATTTTATGCTAGTCACATCTGTCCACAGATGTGTTTCTGTGTCAGGATTATACATTAGTGCATACCTACAAATTCAGTATGGCTCGATGCACTGTCACACTGCTGCAGGTGTACTGAAATACATTTTCTCTGCCAGCTAAAACAAATCATCCTTAACAGAAGCATTTTATATCTACGAGATAGTTCAACTGGTCACAGTGGAGGGTGGTAGCCTGTAGAAACTGATCCAAGAGTCTTAGCAAAAATGATACTGCCAGCTTTTTTGCATGTGAGGATGGAGGCATTCTTCTATTTTCTACTTCAGTTTTCTGTGCCTCCACCTGAGCCCTTAGGTCAGCTAGACACCGCCCTTTACTGATATTTTGACCCCGTTAAAGGACTCCTCCTTTAACGGGGTCAAAAGGGCAGTAGCAGGTTGGCAATGTTTTCTCGCCACAGATGCCTTTGCAGGGATACATTTCCCTGCACTGAACTCTCTTTCCTCTGTCTCCTCTTCGTGGTCCTTCACAGCTTTCTGTAGGGTTGGCCATTGTCATGCCAGCACCGTGGAGCAGCTGGACCACTGCTTCGCTGATAAAGCCTTGGCATCTGACCTCTATGGAGTAAACCCTGGGTTTCTAATAAGTGTCCTGACACTCTACTGCCAGCTCAGAGTAACTCAACTGTTTTCTTAATGAGCTGCTGTCACGGCCTCTTCCAAAGGGAATTTTAGATCTAGGAGTTTTTTTTAAGCTAATGAGATGATGAGCTCAATGAGAACCATGCTCTCCATTCCAAACAATATTAAGATGTCTGGATAGAGAATGGCTGATGTATTCTCTTTCGGAAAAAGACTAACTGCTGTCAGATGTCCACAAACATCTGCTACTCTTAGTCTTAGAATGATTTTTTTCCCCTCTTAAGCAGTACTTGTGGCATGCTGCCTGCTTTGATGAATGCCAGACTTTTGTGGCCAAGAAACAGCAGGATTTGGTTGAGGCACCAGCTCAAGTGCACCTGTGTCAGTGCTAACTCGCACACTGACAAAATGTGCTGGAGGCTTTTCGATGTTTCCACAGTGTGTAAATCCTACCTCTTTCCCAAACTAGGTGAGATTCCTGGTGTCGGAGAGCTTCTTACAGCTGGGTGATTTAATGCAGATAAAATAAATGAAGTTGGGGACAAAGCCTCCTAATAGACAGGAGACTCGGAAGCTCTTTGGCTAATAATGCATAAGGTACCATGCATCAAATGAGCTACAAAAACCTTCTCCATCTTGAACTTCTAAGTCGGCGGTAGATGATTGTGAGATTGGCGGGACAACTCAGGTCTTCTGCTGTTTTCTATCCATAAAATGATGGATGTGGAACCACAAAATAATCAAGAAAAACCATAAAGAATAGACAAATATGAGGAACCAAGAAGGGAGCACAAACAAAATTCCAATGCATGTTGATGCATTGATGGTTTGTATGTGGATCTAAAACTCTGGTTCTGCAAAACAATAGCAGTATGAACTGGCCAGAAAAGGGACATAGTAGACAGTTCCATGGATCGAGAACTGTGATGACTCACGCTGTATGAGGATGAGGAGGCGATACGCTTATGCAGAGAGGTATCGGTAAAACCAGAGCTAAACGACTTATTACTAGACTGGCTAAGAACTTTTGTGGATAATCCTGATACCCTGCCAGCAACAGTCAAGTCTCGGCCTGCTAGTCCTCTGACAGTCTTACTCGCTGTGTCAGCTAGCCATTCGCCCACCCGCCTTCTGTGTACTCCAGCTCCCTTACCTGTTAGCAACTTTTCAGCTAGCCTTCAGCAAGTCTCATCATCTGAGGGGGCTGGCTATGTCCCGTAGACTACTACAGACAAGAACTTAAATTTTTGCGCATCTCGGCTGGCAATTACTGGGCCTCAGAAAGAAGTGAAGCTCTTGCTGTCCAGTGTGGACAGTGTGCAGTGAGGCCATGGAGGTCCAGTTTTCCAGCACCAGCAAGGTCCAGGTCCTTGTCCACCCATGACTTTCCTACCCGGCTCCTAACGACGACTTGGACGACCTCATAGTCCTGTACCCTCTTGACAACAAACCCCTGTAACCTCATGAGCTTTCTGCTTCCCAGAGACTCCGACTCTGACTCTCTGGACCTGACTCTAATTCACTGCTTGCAAGTTCCACTGAGCCTCAACTGAGCTCCACCCACGGTGATTCCCACCTGCAGGACGCCTGGCCGGCTCAAATTATGGACTCTGTTTTTATGCCTTGCGAGACTCTTTTGAGTTTGGTATGATGCCATTTTTATTCTAGTTTTTGTGTTTGTTTGACGATACGTGTAGCCTGTAGAACTATCGACAAAGTACTTTGTGAGGGACTAACATTAATACAAGATTTCTCTGTTAAATTGAGACATGCTACTAATTGATATAGAGATATATTTCTACTGTAGACGGATTTTTCTAGCGACGAGTAATTGAGCAGTTCAAAATTGTTAAACAGTCGTCTGATAGAATTGGTTTCGTGGAAAGACTATTAACTGTTCAGTATCAATGCAAGTCACTTTCACACCGATTGAAATCAGCAGAGTCTAATATTGAAGTAAACATGGTACCAATAATATAACTGTCTTAATCTACCTGAATTTTCATCTAAAATAATTACTTTAACCGTCTTAAGGGATTAAACATGATAAAAAACTAATATGGACTGTAGATGATTGTGGGTCCCTCCAGGTTGGGTCTGTGAAACTGAGAGTGAGGCTCTCAAGTGAGTTACAGTCGGGTTTTGGTTAAGGATTTAATAATGAACTGGAGTTATAGATAGCTGCAACTCCACCTCCTCGTTCAGTGCTTCTAGGGATGGGGGTTTTAATATGAGTAGCGAGGGTGGATTAATTTAAACCACCATATTCCTCATCACACAGCCAGGTTTCTGTCAGAAGGAATAAATCAATAAAATGACCTAATATAAGGTGACTTACTTAACATGTTTAGGTTTTAGAGATCTCCGGTTAGGAGTTCACATTTGATTCTACTGTTAAATTTAGCTTTTTCATTGGTGTTGTTGTTTTTTATTAAGTTTTCACATGAAACTCTTCTTTGGTAATGGGGTTTGAATAGTTTAGGTGATCGGGGGAACGATACAGCATTTATGAGTTTTTGGCTCGGGGACTCTAAAGGATGTGTCAGGTGGCGCCATGGTTTCAACTCTCTGATGTCATGTCTTTTAAAAAAACTCAATCGGATTCCTAGATAAGAGAACTTCTCAATCCAACTCGGGAAGGTTCCCGTCTCCTCTAATAAGACCAGGGTTTCTCCAGAAAGTTTGCCCATTATCCAGCAGACACACAGCGGTTGAGTGTTGATGTGCGGCAAAATATGTCAATCAGGGTCAGATTGGGTAGATGTCCAGAAGAAATCACAGCCAGACATTGTTTTGGCCAATGGACACACTGACTCCACATTAAATTATATGGATGGGCATAACCGGGTATCATTACATCTGACATTTATTGCTGTCTTCTGTATTTACGTTTTCTTTAGCCAGCAGCTGTGGTCGCTGGTTTCAAAACTTCACACTATTTTAAACTGAGCTACAAAAGTCCAGAGTTGGTTTGAAACGTGCTTGAAACGTGAGCAGACTGATACTGGACCTTCGGGCTGGTCTTGGGGACTATACTTCATTGGCACAGTCACCCAGCTCCATGTCTTCCCAGCTGCTCGGCAGCAGCAAGGTGTCGGCTAGGAAGGAGGAGCTATTACCCTGAGCCGCCACGCACTGGCTACATGGGGATAGCTAGCGACAGCAGCTAATGAGTTTTCGTCCATATTGCACGATCCACATATCTGATCCACTACGCCTTTCCTCCAACATGACAAATAAACAACAGATACACAAACCATTAGAGCTAAAGGAGGCAGAAGAGTAACTAAAGATGTGACACAGTGAGCAGGAGAGCGACAGCGCGAAAGAGAGAGAGAAGCTATTATTAGTTCTTAAAACCTGCTGCTGGTTTCTTCAGATATGAAGAAAAAGAAACAAAACCAAATGAGAATACCCTTTAGAGCTGGGAGCGTTTCCAGCTCGTCTTGAACTCCTTTGAAGGCGTACACGTTAAAAATCTGACTACACAAACAACCCGAAGGGAGATGATGCTTCAAAGAGTCTGGACTGACAATCGCCTGTTATTTCATTCAGCAGTTGTGGCATTGTTTACCGTTGTTGCTCTTACCTCGGTGTTGAGTTTAAGTCGGCGGACTCCCAGATCCACCCCCGTGAAGCTTTCATCAGCAGCAATGGTGTCAATCTTAATGAACTGGCTCTCCCGTATGGTCGAGCCCACCGCTCTGTCAGACTCGTAGTAGTACAGGTTGAAGGTTTCCTGGAGAACAAACAATATCTATGAGGGCTGTGCGTGGATTCCTTGCGGGACAACGAATGCTAGTGTGCTACATATCAGACTCTACTCAAGTACTAATGAAGCCATCATGCATTATAGATGGATTGAAACCCCCGTAGGCAGTTAGTAGAGTGACATTCTTGCATGAAGTTTATTAAGTATAAATCAAAGTGACTCCCGAGGAGTCAAGGATCCATATGACTGATCCATGTGTTTACATTCATACCAGGTTTAAATCAATATATTAGGTGAAGTCACTATTAAGGCAGCTTTACCCCAACGGCTAGCTATGCTACTGTATTTAACCCCTTTTCCTCACTTATTAGACCTTCTGTCCTTTCATTTTTTGGATAATTTTGTTGTGATAATGCCAGTTGGCCTAGGTTTGGTATATTGGTTTCAATTTTCTTAATTTAGCTTTGGCCTTTATGTCAATAATCCTGTTTAGTATGTGAACAAGATTTTATCCTTCTACATATACGTTTTTGATAAAATGTCCACATTGAAACCCATTGAAAGTGTTTTTTAACACTTTCAAAAAAGTAATTATATACTTCACAGAAATACACAGCATGTTGCACAAACTAAAATACCACTGTTCAAATTATTTTTCCACCTTTGAATTCATTTGCACATAGGTTTTTAAACACCTGTTCTCCCCAAACGTTCTGCAGGTCTATTCAAATAAACACACGGCTTAGATCTCCCACATGCTCATATTTTGGTTGAGCCATAATTATTTATGCCTAATCCTATGTGATTATTTTTTTAAATGCAATGACTTACATTATGTGTATTTTTACCGCTCCATTCTAAAGCTTTATCTCTTTCTCCCACACGTTTGCGGTTATTTTCCGCCCTCTCCTCCTTCTGATACCTTGCAGGTGCCCAGGACTCCAGGCATGCTGTTGCAGTCTCTCAGGGTGAACTTGACCTCGATGTAGATCCTCCTCGCTCCCTCTCGGGGGATCCAGACTGTCCTCAGCCAGTTGTTCTGGCTGGGGCTCATCACGTTACAGACCTGATTCGGAGTAGATGTTATACTCAGCAACTCCAGCAGAAGCATTTCATTTATAGACAAACAGAAAAACACACTATTAAGCTGCAGCATGTCAGACTTCCTCCGCCTGGTGATGTAGAAACGTTTGCATTAAAATCCCCCCTGCCTTCCCTAGTGCTCTATTTCCTCTGTGAGCCAGGTAGCTGGTAATAGCACTTACAGTCAGTATACACAGATCAGCCATAACATTGAAACCACATATCTAATATTGTGTAGGACTCCCTTTTTCTGTGTGAACTGATACTCTTCTATCAAAATCAGCTTTAATTAATCAGTTATTTGTGCTGCAGCGGCGGGCCCTTCTCGTTAGCCTCAGGCAGCCATGACCGTGTTGCTGATTTACCAGTTCTCCTTTTTTAGACCACTTCTATAGGTACTAACCACTGCAGACTGGGAACACCTAACAAGGCCTGCAGTTCTGCCGATGCTCTGACCCTGTGGTCCAACCATCACAATTTTGCCCTTGTCAGAGTCCAAGATTCTTACGCTTGCCAATTTTTTCTGCTTCCAATACATCAGCTTCAAGACAAAATATTCCCTTGCTGCCTTGTATAATCCGCCCAGCTACAGCTGCCACTGTAACGAGATAATCAAGCAGTTATTCTGACTGCACCTGTCAGTGGTTAGTATGTTATGGCTGATGACATCAAGATGATACCATATTCTGAAGGTAGGCTGGAGTTCTAATTGCAAACTGGATCCTGGTGTGTGCTATAGCAACAAAGGCCTAGTGGGACTCAAATCAATGTCCCACACTGTAAAGTGTTTGTGCATGATTTAATAATCGTAATCCCAATAATCTGTAACTCCTCACAAATAAACAGGTTACACATTTTGGCCGACCACTTCCATGGCTGCATTTTCACAATGCTGACTATTGTGGGTGACATTGACACACTGAATTTTTGTTTGAAAATTTGGTGAGGTTAACTTCCCTGAGGTCCATGTACTACAATTAAATGATCAATTTGTAGATATTATATGCATTGGCTGATTAATGGGTTCTTTTATATGTGGAACAAATAATTTAAATATAACTACTTATTTGAAACTTTGAAATCACCTTGAGATCTTCAATTTTATCACGTAACAAACGGCTAATGTTACAAATTATTTTAATTCTAAGTGAATACGCTGATTAAGCTCTTGATTAAGGCATTTATTTATAAAATATCCCAGAGAATGCCCATTGAAGTTTTTCTAGAGCTTAATATCACTCTTATAAATTGCTCTTTCTTCCAACCAGTGACACCAAACATCAAAGTCATCAAAGTTACAACAGTGTTTGTATTTATATCCCTCAGGTATGTAATGAGAACTTTTGAGAAGCTGCATTTACTGGAATGGTTAATGTCAACATTAACGCAGATCAACTATGGCTATTCACTTTTCTAATTAACTCATTAATTAAAATAAAAACTTAAATTTGAACTTTTGAGCTCCAAATAAACTATGTTTACATACTTTATTTCTACATCTAATGCTCAACTCAATAATGCTCATCAATATGTTAAAGGAAGGTTATTGTGTAAATTAAAGAAAGACAAATGTTATATAACACACTGCTAAAACAGCCATATGAGAAAGAAGCCAACAATTATAGAATTATATTCAAATTAGCTAAAAGAAAAAACTGCCAGTGGGGTAAAGAAAATCTTACTAGGATAGAATTAAGCGTAAAAGAAAGGCCACTGAAAAACTGTAATGTCCCTTTAAACTAGATAGAAATGCTCAAAATGCAGGCAGCATGTATTGGGCTTAGGTGTTGCTCAAGGATCCAATGACATTTAGACTGCTGGGCTTGAACCACCAACCTGCCGCTCTTCGGACTGGGCTCCGACAACTCCTCCCACAGAACTACAACCAAGAGGAGTTCAATCCCATCAAGTGAAGCTCATTAAAAGTAACTGTTATTAGACAATTTTACTTAAATTAGTATTTTGTCCCATGCTTGAGCTTTTATGTATCTATACCTTCATCCAAGAAAAATAATTTGGTGAAAAAAAGTTTATCAAAACATACATTTTTTTAGATAGAATTTCTTTATTCTTAAAATAAAAAAAGAAGTCTTGTTCCTCTGCTGAGATATTATGGGATTCACCTTGTTACTGGTTCAAACTAGCTCAATTGAGCTAGAATAGCTGACCTTTAAAAGTATACATATAAACATATTTTCTTAAAATAAGATGACTCTTCTGATGTAAAAGGTCTTTAACAAGATCATTTGTCTTTTGTCTTTTAAAAAAAGGATAAATTGGACTGAGTGCAAGGATTCATTTCTCAAACCCTGAAATTCCCTTTCTGCAATGTAATAATACCAACTGGATCTGTGTGAAAGAGTCTTTCTTCCTTTAGAAACTTAAATGTTCCAAACGACCAATCTCCAAAACTGGGTTAGGGTTATGTGCTATGTGTGAACTTTCCCAGAAGGTCAGCATTCCAATGTTCCTCAAGGAGAATGGTGACTCGTTCAAGGAGTCACAATAGATCCTAAGAAAACATCCAAGAACCTGCAGGCCTCTCTTACCTCAAAGGTCAGAGTTCATGGTTCCACTATGGCGTCATGGTAGAGTGGTGAGGAGAAAAGCCACTGCTGACCCAGAAGAACAATAAAGCTGATCTGAATTTTGCCACAGCCCACCCTGAAGACCCTCAGAGGTTTTGGAGAACAGGGGTTCTGTTATATCCGGTGTAAACCGAACACAGCATTCAACAGAAAGAAGACTAGCATGCACAGAGGTGCCACTGGAGTGTTTGGGGGATTCTGAGGGAAAAATGTATTCTGCTCTCTGTCTGTCTGGGAAGGTCAGCGCAACAGGGTTAAGCTGCTAGACGACGCTCCCGAGCAGAAGAATAAGAACATCTCGGAATGCCTCAAATGAATCAAATGAAAGTTTAGGGATGACCAAGACTAAGTCCTGACCCGAACCTTACTGAGATGCTGTGGTGGGACCTAGAAGTAGCAGCAAAAACCCCTTAATGTGTCTCCAGTTAAACTGTTCTGCAGAAATAAAATAAGAAAAGTGGGCCAAGATTCCACCACAGTGATGTCAGAGACTGATCGAAAAGTTGTTTCTCGTATTTACTTAGGTTGCCTGTGTTTTATGTGAGTTCTGACACAGTTTAAGCATAAAAATAGAGGAAATGAGTACTGTAAAATGATTTTATTCTCAGCGAACATACAGGACGGCAATAAATGACGATAGATTAACCACAGTTTGTGTTTCAATCATCTTACTTAATTTTTGTTCCTGAGAAAAGGTATCTACGTCCCAACCAGACATATTCCCCTGGTGTTTTCTTAATTGCTTGCAATAAAACATTCAACCTTGAGTTACCCACCTGGTACGTGTGGATGGGAGTGAAGTATTCGTCCATCTCATTGATCGCGTCCCACTGCGCAGAGAGAAAGATGAAGAGAAAGACAAAAACATTCTTGGTCAGTCACACTTTTCTTCAGACTCATATTGAAGAAATAATTCCGCTGCCGCCTACAGTTCTCCCAAACCCCATCGGAGGATTATTAGCTTTGACTCGAAATGAAACGCGATGACTGCTGTCACACGGGTGATTTCCATGCTAGCGTGGCAGGCGTACAATACGCTATATTTGAATCCCTCAGAAGATGAAGAGTGAGGCTCAAATTTCCACATGATCTCCGGTTATATCAGACCTCATTATCTACATGACTGAGTGGGACGTATCTCTCCTTCACTTTCTTCCACTCTTTGTCTAAAAGCTCATCACACAACTTTAAACTGGGATTATTCCACCCGGGCCTTCTGGTGAGGCATATTTGGCTCATGCAATCATGTGTTTTACATTCCAGCATGGAGAAAATTCATTTAGTGTTTTCCTTAATAAGATGTCCCTCAAGTACGTGATTAGATTTACACGGTTTGCTCAACGCCAGCAGCCACCGACAATAGAATCAGGAGGAATGACATTAAGGGAAGTGTGTTAGTGTTTTTTGTTTTTTTTAAAGGCATTAATGTGTTAACACCTTTTTGAACATCCGACATCAGAAAAAAATTAAATCGCAACCTGCCATATGCTTTATCCCCACTTGGGAGAACTGAGAGGGGGTATAAAGTCAACAAAAACGCCTGTCTACAAAAGATGTCACGCGGGAGGACGCAGAAATAAGATTACCTCCAGAACTCGGATCTGTTTGAATGCATTCATAATGTCCAGTTTAAGTAGAGGCAGAGACTCTCCTCGTCTCTCTATCGGGTGCTGTGTTGGGACCTGAGTTGAATGCCGCAAATAATTTCACTTCTAGACTTTTATTTTAATATACCTGCATGTGAAGGTCAGCATCTAGTTCTATCTCTCTCTCTTTCTCTCTCTCTCCCTCTCTCTCTCTCTCTCTCTATCAGAGAAGACAAGTGGTGAAATTGTATTACACGATTTAAAGACAATTTTAACGACAATATATGTGACCACTACTCATCTTCCCCTTGACCTTAATGCCCTGAACAAGCGTGAAGTCTGCGTATATGAAGTCACACCTTTGCGTCAGAGTGTGTACACAGGCACACTTTTGCCTGTAAGACAAGAAGGTGGAAAATAATCTTCCTTCTTTGCACAGATCTCAGCACCACTGGACTTAGCAGGTTATTTTTCCTCCAGTGTTTACAAACGGCACATGTAGGACCCAAACTGTTTACATATGCATCATTTACATTTGAAGATACAAGATAAATCTGGAGCGGTTCTGTTCTGGTCACTTCAAGAACAAAGAATCCCTCAAGCTCATTGTTTTTAGGTTAGGGTTAGGAATTATGTCCTTGATGCCCTTAATGCCCGTTTTTGGTTAGGGTTAGGGTTTAGGGTCTGGGGCATCAACTGAAATCAGCCACACTCATTCAGGTAGCCTCATCCGTCCATTCACTGTGTCACACCTGCATGCTGAGCACATCACCATCAGCTGCTGTCTTTAAATATGACTCTCTCTCCATTCTCTCTCTATTCATCTATTCATTCATGCACCCTCCACCTCCCCATCTCCACCTAGTCCCCGCAGATCCATCAGCCTCATCATTCATCAGCTTCAGCAGAGTCATCAGCCACCACCACCACTATCCAGACTCTAAAGGGGGGATATAAAATGCTGTTTCTCAGAGCAGAGACCCCTCCATCACAGTCTCCGTGAAGATTCTGAGCACCAAAGACTTTCTGATGGACTAATTATCACACATCATCTGTTACAACAATTCATTCATATTTTTTTCATTCTCTGCCTTCTCTGATGGATATAATTATAAAACCGGTCCAAAACAATATTTAAGTGTTTGATTGAGTGTTTTTGTAAGGAAGAATTAACTAATTGTTTAGTGGTGACATAGTCATGCAATAGCAATAAAACAATAACCAAATATTTCATTATTCCTGACTTTTCTCCTTTCATCTTTTCTCACCTTTGCATTCCAAAACACTAAAGATGCTGGGTTATTTTAATAACACCATTGCTGGATTAAGGCAGCTGGGTAAAAATTTAGGTTGGTTTGTTTTAAAAACGGTTGAAAAATAGGAGCCCAGTATGATAATAAATAATAATGGTCACTTTTATCACGATGATTATAAATCAATGTGATGTAAAACAACTTTGTTTTATTAATTTTGTTCTCTTATGATATTGTAAAACCTTTTCAGCAAAGTTTTTATTTGGACATATGGAATATCAAACAAAAATGGGGAAATCAGAGCTCCAAAACCAAAAAAAGGAAGAAGGCCGAGACGATTTAATTTCAAATTAATCGGGAATAAAACCCATAATACCTAAAAGTAACATTACAGAACTCTTACAAGGAGCATTATTTCAAAGATAATTTCATAAATTGTTCTATCTTGTCTATTTTAGATCTCAAATAACTTTCATGTAAGGGTAAATGAGTTTTTCTTTTTTTATGCAGCAACCTGAATTTAGAAGAAAAAAAAGAATTGGGTTATTCGAACTCAACAACACAGTAATTTTCCTCCAATTACTGGTCAAAGACAAAAACCCAAAACGACCCGGGGCCGGCTCTTAACGTTTAAATAAGCATATGAAAAAAATATAAACACAAACATTCTGGATCATGACCATAACTTCTCTCCAGGACCCTTGGTGACCTCACATAGCGCTTCCTGTTTTTCTATTACTTTCATCCTATAATATTTACTCTTTGATCATCTTATCCTCACCTTGTGACATCATGATCCAACTGCAAAGAACCGAATCTCAATAGCTGGATCTCAAATTATTGAATGTTTTTTGTTAGTGCCACCATTTTTTTCCCTACTTTTATGATCTTAACCTGTTTTGGTTGAGCAAACATACTAGAAGAAGACACGCCCACTCCCACCACTCTAGTGTAAATGATCAGATTTGAGCTGAGACTTGTCCTGATTCCCCCATCCGCTGCTAGCTTGAACCAGATAAGTGCTTAAAGAAATATGAATAGTATGATATGTATCATATCATTCAATGATATCAATGATATGTATGTTATGAACAAACAGACAACGGTAACCCTGGAAGTTGATCACTGGCGGTGGGCATACTGACCACCATGTTGTAAAAGTCACAATCCTATCCAGCAAAGATAATCCAAACTACTATTATGAAAACATTCATACAAATATCTAGTATCTGCAGTTCTGTCTGTGATATGACGTTGCCCGGCAGAAGCATTTCCTCCAGTGCCATGGAATCGTACCATTAACCTCTATCACTATTAAATGCATTTCAAATTGGAAAACTGGATTTTATTGGTAGTTAAGATACAGGCCTGACGGTGGTGGGTTTTTGTAAAGTGTTATGACACTGACGCCCAATTTGTACGGATAGGAAGCATGCGTTGACTCCCATTTTGACGATTAATTGAGTAATAATGGAAATGTTCTAAGGCCGGCAGGAACAGACGCACTGCAACTTAAGAAAACACATGCAATAGATAAAACACAAGCAAACAAAGAAAACAAAATCATTTTGACAACATAAAAAAACGCCAGAACAACCAGTTTCTCTCATCCACTTCCTCCTCCATCAGATGAGCTCCCGTGAGAACTTCAGGTGATTGTGCTCGAAAATCAGTATTTTTCACCTCTTCAATCACGGCCACAACACAACTAACCCCGAGCTACACACTGAATTGATTATGTTGTTAAGTGTAAGCCAAGTCAATTTATCTGCATGTATATATAAAGACACGTGTGTCGGTTTCGCCCCATCGTCCCCCTATAGAATGTCGATCTTTGTGGAAGATGCAGAGTAATTGAAAGGGAAAGTGTCAACCCTGGGACACTTTGGGCCACGCCCAACTGAACTCCAATAAGATCACGGGGAATTTGCATGGAAGTCATCTGACTTCACTCCCGGAGCAACCCAAGTCAAAAGCCTCTGGGATAATTAAAATACAGGAAGTCTCACCCTTCCCTCCTCTCCTCATCCTCTCATCTTTATCAGCTAAATTGAAACCGTCCTTGAACTTGTGAAGACCCCGGCTGATTAATGGGTGTATAACCTCTCCATCTTCCTCATTATTCCCGTCTTGCTGTCGCTGCACTTTCAACCTTTGATTTTTTTTTCTTTCCATTTCCTGGGAAATCTTGGATTGGCTAGCCTTTGTAATTTTCTCCAGGAGTAAAAAAATTACAACACCTGCAGACAGATTGCGAGGATGGTGGGAGCTGCGTGGCGAGGAAGAAGGGGGATGAGATTATACAAGATTGCTTGATGCTTAGCCATGTAAATAATGGAAGTCTTCTCTGCCTGTCCCCGGCAGACAGCCAGAGAGAAGAGAAGTCAGATTGAGAGAGGTATGTTTATCCAGTGGGAGGGTGATAAGAGACTCCTCCATTGTGACAACAACAGGAACGGCGTGCTTCACAGAGAAGCGCGCTGACAGTGCAGCATGGGTGTTCGAAAAGAGGCGTGTAATGTCAGGGAGCAAAGTTGAACCGAGAGACAATTGGAGACAGAGAGGGAGACATTAATTGGATGTAAATTGCACATCTGTTTCCTGTCTGTGAAGTTATCGGATCTCTCATCAGGAGAAAATCAAATGTGGCGAACTGAAAGCAGAATTAACTTCTCTAACTTTAACACCTCGATGCAAGTTTGTTAATGTAGAAATGAGTAAACGTTGAAAAATACATGTTCAACTCCTAACTGAATTCAGATCAGGCACTGAAAGTTACATTTTTGTTCAACTTTGGTGTAAATCTATCACTCTTACGATGTGGTTTAAGCCTTTGGAGACTGAGGTCACGTTTATGTGTGTTTTACGCTACAGAGAAGAAACTCATGGACGGGATTTATAATAAAATCTAAAAAAAAGTGATAATCTGGAGCAATGATGATGACAATTAAAATAATAATAATAATATGTATAATAAGTATAATGTATGCATAACTAATCCGTCTGGTATATCTAAATCTAAAGAAAAATTGTAATAAAAAAATAATAATAAATTTTGCAGTTTGGGATTAATTAAGAATGTCGAATTAAATCCAAGTTTAATGATAATAATCTGGACAAAAAATAGGGTCCTCTTTCAAATTCGTGCTCGGGCACTACAGACTAGATTATTTCCAACATGTCAACTTCATGGGAGGCTCACCTTCAAGATTTTGATTCCATATCCCTTGTAAAAAGTCAAAAGAACCACTAAAAGTAAAAATTAAACATAAAACAGAAGATGCAAGAGAAAATCTGGCTAGCCGGCATATGAGCTGACATTGATAAACTTATTACCATCCACTCGCAAAACCAGAATAAAGCCTTTAGTTTACTTGACAACAATGTTAGCCACGAGGAATATGTTGGATTTCTGTGGGGGAAATTTGTCAGAATTAATGCGTAAAAACTGACGTTATTTAATGCGGTAAATAAAGGCAGGGTTAGGGTACATGGTGGTGTGACCGCCGACCCAAGAGGGGCAACATTTGGTCTATACTGAGTAGACATCCAAAAATTGGTTTTATTTTTTGCTCAAAACGGAATTCAGACAGGAAACTAGGCTGACATTTTTATTGAATTTATCTACAAAAAGCTCCTAGTACCCTGATTGTCCAATCAATCCCCCTGATTGAACTCAAATTAAATGCAAAGTGGTGTCCAATAAATTGATTGTTTTTCATTAAATGAATGCGTGAATGATGGCCTGAATGGTTGCTGGTCCCGAAGAGGATGTGGCGCCATGCATGGCGGTCTCTATCATCACTGTGTGAATGTTTGTGTGAACGGGTGAATGCTGACTCGTGTTGTAAAAGCGCTTTGAGTGGCCGAGCGCTGTATAAGTAGTCCGTTTACCATTTTAAAAATCTCTCCCTACTGAGTGAAATATGAATGACTAAAGTAAAACATTAATCATATATATGATTAATATATATATATATATATATATATATATATATGACAGAACTCCTGGAGTAAATTCAGAAGCACCACATTTGGACCTAATCGTGAAAACGGTTGAGAAACTATGACCCGAAAACATTTGGAGATAAAGCTCTTCCTAATTTATGTCATATACAGCTGATGTTTCCACAAAATCAATTCAGTTCTTCCTGGACTTAAAAATTGGAAAATGATCCATGAAATAGTTTGTTAGAGTTAACAAGTTGTCATGTTAACAAGAAGGATCTGCTGTGGCTGTGAGTGTGAATGGTTGTTTGTCTCTTTATATAATTCGCCCTGTGAAGAATAGGTGAGCCATGTCTCTCACCCAATGTCAGCCGGTATAGGGTCCAGCCCAACCCCATGACACTGCACCGGAAAAGTGAATGCAGAAAATGAATGAATGGAAAAAAATATATACTTTTAGTCGCGGTTTAAGTTGTTCTACAGTGAGATGTTTTTCACTGAACAGTACAAAGGAAAAGACCTATAGATGGATCTATTGGGACAACAAATGGATGGATCTATTGGGACAACAAATGGATGGATCTATTGGGACAACACATGGATGGATCTATTGGGACAACACATGGATGGATCTATTGGGACAACAGATGGATGGATCTATCGGGACAACACATGGATGGATCTATTGGGACAACACATGGATGGATCTATTGGGACAACACATGGATGGATCTATTGGGACAACACATGGATGGATCTATCGGGACAACACATGGATGGATCTATTGGGACAACACATGGATGGATCGATTGGGACAACACATGGATGGATCGATTGGAACAACACATGGATGGATCGATTGGGGTAACGCATGGATGGATCTATTGGGACAACAGATGTATGGATCTATTGGGACAACACATGGATGGATCTATTAGGGTATTTAACCCACAAACATCCCAAGAAGAGCTTAGAAAACATATGAAAGAGTGCCAGAAATCCATCTGTTCCACACAAAAATGACTTTATATTGTCAAATGTATACTGACAAATTGCATCCTTGAAGTTGTATCACTGTCATGCGAGTCTCAGATGAAATCTTCATTCTACCACCTCAAATCCCATCTCCCGAGTCCGGCCATAAATCTCTGACTCCGTGGTAGAAACATTCATTCACGCATTCATTACTTCCCCCCTGAACGACTGCAATGGTCTCTTGTCTGGGGTCCTCAGAAAAACCATAGACAAACTCGAGTATGTGCAGAACTCAGCTTCCGGGGTTCTCAACCACACCAAGACCAGGCAGCACATCACCCCAACCCTCATCCACCTTCAATGACTCCCAATCAAATCTCACATTGAGTACAAGATCGTCCTCCCTCCATGCCCTTACCCCAGAGTGCCTGACGGACTTCCTCCATCCCTACACTCCAGCCCGGAAATTGCGGTCCTCAGACCTGGTCTGCACTCTCCCCCCTGAAAATCTGCCGTGCCTCATCAAAGGGAATTTTCAAAACAACAACTCAGACACCACCTGTTCACTGCGACCTTTAACCTCAGCTCATTGTCAACTCTGCAATCGCATCGCATTATTATTTTTCTGCTCTTATCTTTATTACTGTTATTATTTTTCTTCTGTGCCCAACTATGTAAAACATCCTTGGCTCTCTTGAAAGGCCCTGTATAAATTTGAGTTGTAATTATTATTGCATTTTAGCATGACTGAAACTTTTTTGGAGTAATCAGCCCTCTTTAAATATCATCATTAGGAGATTAGTTTGCTCAACTTCCACTAAATAATATTAAGTTAAGTTTAGAGAGGAAGTAGAGATTTCCAGGTACTTACTACGCCCACGCTGTATATCTCCAAGAAGCCCCCAAACATTTGAGTTATACAAACACTTGTTGTGAAAGAAAAACGGTGTTTTTCTTCAAAAAAAGCTACTCCAACTGAGTATAATATGAACTTTTAGGGTAAAATATTACACTAACAGAATAAATCGCCTTGAGTTGATTCATATGAACCAATTTGGAATAAATCGTACCAACGGTTGAGTAATTATGGCCCAACAACTTTTGGAGAAACAGCTCCCCCTGATGTTGGAAATATGCAAGGAACCTTTCCAAAAGCCATTCAAATTATTCCTCACACTAAGGTCTATGGGGTGAAAATATAATACAACCTTTGCCTGACTATTTCCTGATATCTTTCCTCGTATTTTGTCTGGCGAATCGGCTGAGCGCTGTTCTGCCTGGAAGGACCCGATAGAACAACCTGGTAGATTGGTCCTGACATCGTAAGCATATAATAGTCCTGTTGGATCTGAATGGCAAGATTCAGAATGGGATGTTCTCCGTTATAACGGATCTGTCTACTATAAACCCATTTATCTAAGAAAGACCACTGAGACTCCTTGAGGTAATTCCTTTTTCTTCAAATGATCAGAACACAACCATCATTGAGTATAAAATTTGAAAATGGTCCATGGAATATTTTTGGGGTTAACAATACTAACCTTTGGCGACGGATGTGGTGGACGCGGCAATGACGATTCCAAAATATCTGAGTCTTTATCATGAGCCTGTGATGCTGTGACCCATCTGCACCTCAGTCCATTAGCGTCTCAGAAAAAACAAACTGATGAACTTCTATCATCACGTCATTACATAAAATACAAATAGATAAAACTTCAGCGTATTGATAGTTTCTTGGCCTTCATTGTCGCTTTCTGTGGGCGAGGAGACAATGGTTCCGCCATTTTTGACTCCGGGACTTAATAAACGTCTGATCCACGCTCTTTGATTCCTCTGATTCTCCGCGCTGCCTTCCTGTCTTTAATCTGAAACTCTTTTGTTTCATTCAGCCCATTTTGTTTCGCTACAAGGACAAAGCACTTGCTATCGGAGTTTCCGCTGAATCAGACGTCGTTGTTGAGGAGGGTGAAAGTGTTTCGTTAATGCACTCGCCTACGAATCTCCCACTGAACTATTGAGGTCCGCTCCCGTGTGAGACTTGGGCCATGTAGCATGAAATCAATTTCAGTCACAAGATACGACATGAAAGGAAGTGGATGCCGAGTAGTACGAAAAAGAGAATGAAGGATTGATTAACAAACAGAGAAAAGCGAGATGATTATGTGCTGCTGGTGAGAGGGACAATAGAGAGGGACTAGCCTCTTCATCATTGTTGTTTCTAGGAGATGAAGTCGGCTGTGGGTAGACGCTAAACACACAGAGGCTTGCAGGGAGGCGGGTGTGCTGATGGATGATATTTCATGCTCAACTTTCATACATAGCTTTTCCAACAAGATTTGCCTTGAGGCTCGCCAGATCACACAAACAACAATGGGAAGAATAACAGATGGGATAAAAATGACCCGCTAGTTACTGAGTGCTTGTTGCGATGCATGACTGACAGTTCACTTACAAAGAAACATTTACACACTATATTAATATCTGTTTGTATTCAGTGTTATGGCAGATCCGACTCACTGCTCATACTCTCACTCCATTATATACAAGATTATGGAGATAAATAGTTTTTGTGATAATTAAATCAGATTGAAAAGTCAGAGAGTGGAAGAATGTGGCAGCTGTTGTTTAATGATGTGTAGGAAGCCATTGAATATTTTGCATCATAATTTGAAAGTTCAAACGCGGCCTATACGCTTTTGTCCCCGACAGCAAGGGCATAACCCTGAAAAGCCCCAAATCCCCTGTGTTGGACAAGTTATTCCCCTGATTCTCCCCTCAAATTAAATGTGAAGTTGAGTCTGGAAAACTTTTCTTTGTGAAGTATAAGTTCTTCCTAGCGAGTAAAAATATGAACTATTAGTGAAAGATGACTTATACAAGATAAATCTCCTTAAATTGATTCATAGTCGCTAATTTTTGGACTAAATCGGACCAAAAGTCATGTCCAAGAAACAACGTATTTTGTGAAAGCTCCACCTAATACATAAAATATGAACTATTGAAGTAAATAGAATATGATATATAGAGGATAGATCTCATCAAGTCAATTCAAATGCACCAAATTTGGACTAATGGTTAAGAAGTTATGTTTGAAAAACTATGTATTTCATAAACAGCTCCCGCTAGTGAGTAAAATATCAACTGTTTGAATAAAATAGCATTAACACAAGATAGAACTCCTTGAGTCGATGATCTGTTCCTAATTTTCCCAAAATCAATCCAGTTCTTCCACTCAATGGGGTGTAGGTGGGTACAAAATTGAATTGAATTGAAACTAATCCATAAAATAGTTTTTGAGTAATTGTATTAACACAATAAGCCACAAAAATAAACCCATACTGTTTCCCCCCCAACACAAAAACCAGCATCTACAAGTGCCTTATGGGCCTACAATAACTCTAACATGTGGCTCTGTATGAAGAGATCAAACGTTCCGCTCCGACATGTCAGTTATCAAACAGGTAACCAGTCCATTATAAAATAATAAAATAACATAAATGCAGTCAAAAGACACATGTCTCTAAACTTTTGATCGACACCGCCTGTAATAATTATAATATAATCCGATTTTGGTGAAAAGGGGTGATTCCTTTCCTCAAGCGAATGAGGTTAATTTTCTCAGGGTCTTGGTGACAAGCGTTTGGAAAACGAACAATGAAATGGAGAGTTTGTAGTTTGTCAATTGCGATGGACCCAGATCATGATTTCCGGGGTAGCGACAGAAAGATTGAAATTGTGGATGAAAGTGGTCAAAAGTAAGTGTCCTATGTAGGGTCGCTGTGTTCTGCCTCAGAGACGGCGTGAGGATCTCGCTCATTGGGAACCTGGAATGCATGTCCTTTTCATTGAAACAAGCTATTTCAGGTAGTTGAGATATTGCCAGAGTACATTCCAGCTTTTCCGGGTGGATCCAATATGGAGGAAATCCAAAAACTCTGTGGTGGTTTTTCTCATCTGGAAATGTCGCATCTGGATGTACTGAGGTGTCTAGAAACACTTCAGTACATCCAGGATGACCTGGACAGATGTACTGGGGTACTGAGGTACTGTTTGGTCTGCTGCCACCAGAACTTAACCCTGACAAACAGAAGAAAATGGATGTATCATTTGTCTGCTTGTAATCCATTACCACAGTCCTGCCATGTTTTCTCTCTTTCATTGAGGCATGCAGAAAACAGCCAGCAGCATGTTTTAAGCAGAGAGGCGTCCACAGAAAGACAAGGCTGCACACTCGTGTCCTCTTTGAAAGATCTCATTTCAGATTAGTGTGTTGGATGGAGGTGTATTCAGAACTCATGGAGTGAGGCGGCAATGAAAGCGAGGGAGGGAGAGGATGGTGAAGATAGAAGCGGCGGGGTGGGTTTGCTGTTGAACATCCAGTGTGTGTTGGCGGCTGGTATTTGCAGCCTTGATGCTGGCCTCTCTGTGTGGAACAGGTATGCATAATAACTCAGAGGAAATATCAGGTCCTTCCCAACAACGTTCTGCCTCTCAGCCTATCACACCACACCACCAGAACATTCTATGAGTGTGTGTGTGTGTGTGTGTGTGTGTGTGTGTGTGTGTGTGTGTGTGTGTGTGTGACCATCTTTGGGCTCTTTGACAGCAATAACCTTTATGGAATAGGAGTGTTAATTGCACTGGTCCAGGATCAGTGGGGGAGATGGTATAATTGTGATCTATTCCGAGATACAATTTTTGCAGGACATAGAGTGTGTGTGTGTGTGTGTGTTCATAATATCCATCCGATCCATTTTCGCCTATTTTAAACACAGCTTGTCATTTCTTTTTACCCTGTCTGAACTCTAGTAGCAGAGGAGTTTGGGAAAACCCTTTTGGGTTCAAAGCACATTTTAAATGTTATTCGTCTTTTTCACAAGGGGTTGATGGCCACAAAAAAAAGGGGCCTTCCTGTTTGGAGTTTCCATGTTCTCCCCATTCCTGCCTTGCTGTGTGCCGATGTTCCAGCTCCAAAAGTCTAAAAACAGCAGAGCAGAAATTGCATGTTCCTCCCAGAGAGAACCCATGCCGTGTCTGCGTGTCTCCATTGAGAACAATGTTTTGTCATCCCACAGTCCAAAAACATGCAACCTGGGTGAATTGGTGATACTAAAGTTTTCTCATCCTGGAAATTCTCCGCCTCTCGCTCATTTAAACAGCAACCGCGACCCTAAACATGGAAAGCTGTTTTACGTAATGAATGAATGAGTAATCCCATGTTGGAATTTCTACTTTGTTCACTTGCAGCGTGGGATCCAAGTACAAAACTTTATTAAATATCTATTTCTGTCTTGTTGTGACCATTGGTAGATCGCCAGACTTATAAACTCGTATCACCACAACAACACTGAGTAAGAAACACAAGAAACTAGGTAGTTTGTACTTAATGTATAAAACCTTCCATATATATGTGATAATATTTAATCATAATCAAACCTAAACAAATAATGAGTCTATATAGATGTAACCTAACAATGATTGAATAAAATGGATTATGTCTATAATATAAAATACTAAAACCGTCAACAAATCATCAAAAACATCAGTAAAAAATGTAATAATATTATAAAACCAGAATTGAGGAATATAAGGAGAAAATATGTTACAAAACCTTCTTTCTATGTTACATATGAGCCACAGCGGAATCTGCTGATCTCATAATGAGGCGAAAGCTGTTTCAAAGCTGAGGGTCACAAACTGCTCGCCCACTCTCTCCTATCAGCCTCCCTGGAACTGCTAATAAGATGACCTAAAGGGTCTTCTAGGGTGTAAGAGGTCAGAGGTTATTCAAAATAATAAGATTAACCATGGAGGACCTTATATGTGATTGATGGTAGGTGTATTCTAAATTTGAGGATTGAACCTGATCTGCAAACCACAGAAGTAAATCCAGGTAAGAAATCAGGAAATGTGCCCCATTCATCGTTTTTTAGCACTTTGAGATTTGATCCAAATGTAAAGTGCATTATAAATTAAATGTATTATTATTTATTATTATCGTTAGAGGTAACAACTCCCACTTTTCACCAAACAGCAGGTTTTCACACTCATAATACAAGGCTTGTTAATTATATCAGCCAAAAGTTGAGAGTATTATGAAACCATCATCGCTGCTACTGCCATATCTGCTGCAGATCCAGTGTCATCTTCTTCTTCATCTTCTTCTTCCGGCTATCCACTTTTGGGTTTGCCACAGCGGCTCATCTGTTTCCATCCTCTGGCTGGTACCCTGCTAGCCAACATTACCTGTGATGGTATTTGTTAACCAAAACTCCGTACAGTCCAGTTTGGAATCAGTTTCATCTTCCAGATATTGATTTGGCATAGGTTTCAATGATTTGTGACCATTTTGTGGCTGAACACAAAAACTATTTGGTGGATCATATTCAGATTTCATTCTCACATAAACCTTAGTATATGGAAGAACTGAACTGATTTAGGGAAAGGTCAGTTATTTATTTTCTGACACTATGGGGAGCTTTATCTCCAAACGATGGTCTTATTAAGTCCAACTTTGGTGCTTTTGAAGCGACCCGATAAGATCTGTCTCGTATATATCATAATTTACTCTGATAGATCATATTTCACATATTTTATACCCTTGCTGTTGGGGACAACATTGTAGGCCCAGTTCTGGTTCTGGATTAGGAGGAGGATGCAGTCAGGATGCCGGATCTATGAAAATAAGTATTAATAAACGTATTATTTTATGTTTCTTTTCTGTGATTAAACACCCAGGCAACATGATGGATTCCATCCTAATGTAATAAGATAATAAGGGAAAAAAACAACTAACGCCTGTGAGACGGAAAGAGATTTGGATTTATAAAAATACAGCAAGTAACGCATGGTTTTATGTCTTACCCAGATAAGGTTGCCTCCTTATTCTCTGCAAAATTCAAAATAAAGTATTTATTTTACAAGCAACTGAGTGGAACAGATAAATGCAGAATAAAATCATGGCTAATTATTTTTTATATATTCAGATTTTAGCCCTTATTCCAGGTTATCTGGTTCCCTCCTACATCCTATTAACACAGTTTTTGAGTCGGTTGGTAACTGGATTGTCAAAGTGTGTTCTAACTCCTTTAGACCTGATTATTTTCATCTCTCTCGGCAAAATATTTTGTATCCTGATCAATTTGGTTTTAGAAGAATTGACAAAGGTTGATTGGACAAAGGTAGAATGTCAAGATGTCTTCAGTACATGTTTTGTGATGTCTTTTTTTCATTCCAGATGAAGGTCAAATATTTTGAAGGGGACCCAGGCATGAATTGTAACTTTGGAATGTATATACAGTTGATTTCTTCATGCTGATAAATGACACTGTTTCAATTATTAAAAAATCCTATTTAAATTTGTTTTCGCTCTGACATCCTAAAGCCCGCCCCCACTCTTCATGTATCGCGCAAAACCTTTCTACTTCAAGTACAACTCCCAATCTATGTTCAAACAAAGCTTCAAGAAAACTAGAGAAGGAGATGTCTCCACATGTCAAACACATTTCAGATCCTCTCATTCCAAACACCTGATCTCCGCTGCACCTGTTGAAGCCATCAGTGGAATAGAACCTTCTCTCGAATCGTGTCGAGGATGCAGCATGTCTGCCCAAAATCTCTTGTTTGAGCACCTTCTGTGGGCTACAGCTCTGATCAGGAAATCCAAACTTGGATCATGCTGTCTTCAGCTTCCTTTTGTGGAAGTTCTGGCAAGAGATCTTTCAAAACAAGATGGCTCATCTGCATGCTACCATCTAGCGTCCGCACACGCTCCTCTGCTGGGCTTACAGATGCCACATCGGGCCACTCCGAAGATCCCCCACCTGCATCGCATCCTCGCCTTCATCTGGCATGTTTATTAAGCGAGACAGTTCCAAAGAGCAGCTGCGGCGGCGTATTAGCTCCACCATCAGCCGGCAGCAGCTGTGCCGGGTCCGCCACGCCGCTCTCTCACGGGAGCTTGTACGGCCAATTACACAGCGGTGGACAGTCATCCAGAGGCCAGCAGAGGAAGTTGAAGAACTAGCTGAAGGTGTGTTCAGGATGTGTCTAATCAGACCTGGAGGATGGTGCTGCTGAGAGCAGCAGAAACACACCAGGAAATAAGTGCCACAAAAGATGGGCTCCTTGCTCCAAGACGTTTCCAGTCTACATTTTTTTCCACTTGGGTCATAAAAGTACATGTAAGCCATTTAGTTCCAAGATTCAGCATTAATAAGCCTATTTTATTAAAATGAATGAACGGATTCGGACAACGTTACTGGAAAATATCCATCCATCCGCCGCTCCGTGTGTCCGGCAGTGGCTCCGTGTTTCAATTTGTTGTTCCATTGCTTTGTTCCCGGCAGTAATGGCTTACTTCTTTCTCCCACCGAAAAACTTTAAATTGCATCTTCTTCTTAGGAAATCAGAATTGGAAAGTTTATTTTCCTGTGAAATGATAAGAGAAAAAAAAATAATTTGGCGCCAATGGTCAGTGTTCTGTTTAAAGTAAAAATGGAATGAACCCTGGAGAGCAAACATATGGAGAGCTTGTTGTTCATGACGAGGCGACTAATGCAATCAGAAATACATAAGAGAAAACATCAGAAACAGGAAGATGGACAGAGTAAGTATACGGACGGTGATGTACGTTTTCAAATGGCAAAAATAACCTGAACTGATTTACTGAAAACTTGAAAAAACATTGAGACAGCGCAAACAAGCAAAGGCACAATAGTACCCAAGGTGGATTTTACTGTAATAAGGATCAATTAGATAATTTCATTTAGGAGAATTTCATACAGATTCTTCCAGTAATTATCGAGTTACTCCCAAAAGGCTTATTTTTTTTAAATTTATTCTATTTTAAATGCTGCCACACAAAAACATCAACAAAATGATATCTCTGCACGTGTCTATAGAGATATCCTTCAGAGATCCCTTTCCTCCTGTCCCATGATGTTTTAACTGCCATATTATGACCCACGGACCATGAAGATGGACTCCTAAAACTTGGAGTCACAATGGTCTCATTAATAATCTGATTGCTGACAGGTATGTTAATAGATGTGTTATTACGGCGTGTCAGGAGAAAGGCTTTTTTTTTTCCACAGAAACATTCCAACCAACATCATTTCATCCACACAGCAAAATAATGACATTAAGGCACAGACACCAACAACCCCTTAAGATTACTTCAAATTATTAATTACTCTTGATATGGCAGCTTGTATAAAACTGAAAATTGATCAGCCGTTACATTATGTGTCGGATAAAATCCTACCTGTGAAATCATTTTCACTTTAATTTGTCCGAAAATTTGCTTCCACAATCCGTTCATGGAACGGTTTCAAACAAAATACAGAGTGATAAGTCTGTGTGTGTGTGCGTGGGTGTGTGTGTGTGTTTGTGTGTGTGTGTGTGTGTATGTGTGTGAGTGTGTGTGGGTAAGGGGGAAAAGAAGGTAACAAGGATTTGGAGAAATGGTAAGGGCAATAGACTGCAAGCTTTTGACACTTCAGCTCATCACTTGCTCATCCCCATCATGGCTTCCACATCCCACATTAATCATCACCCACACAGACACACACACACACACACACACACAGACACACACACAGAACGTACTGTCAGCTGTATCGATTGTGGGGTGGCCGGTGGATGAACCTGTCAAGGCCAACATAGATCGGACCTGGAGGATAATGAAGTCTTCCTGCTCTATCTGACAAGCTCTGTTAGAAAGTTTGTGTGTGTGTGTGTGTGTGTGTGTGTGTGTGTTTGTGTGTGTGTGTGTGTGTGTGTGTGTCTGTGTGGGAGAGAGCATTAGAGGAAGAAAAATTGGGGAAGATGCACCTGGAGCAGCCCACCACTGCCAGAATAAATGGAGGGAAAGGACCCTTAAAAAAAGATTTTTATTCAAGTGTGCTATTAATATACTTCTTTAAAACTTAAACCAATAAAAGACAGCCATTTACATTTAGTACATAAGTAAGTATTTAGTACATAAGTCTTTAAGTACATACCAGTGATATACTTCATAATTATACTTAAGCATGCTTGGCTCATGTTTATATGTATACAGAAAAAATCTAACTGTTTGGACTACACTTGTACTTTTTACGTATTTCTGTCTATTTAATTGTATAAACTGCTCTAAAAACATTTCATCATCACCGTGTAACACAGTAAGATAAACCTAAATGTTAAACTTAACGTAATATGGATCCGTCTGGTTAGGAAGCGTTCGTGATTATGAGGTTTCTCTTGCTTTGGTGTAAATGAAAGTGGCAGCAGGTGGACAGGAGAGGCAGTAGGAAAACCCCCACAAGGTTCTGGTTCTGAAAGTGGTGACCACAAACCATTTTTTCTCCTCATCCTTCCAGATGGATGCTTCTCTAGTTTTGCATTTAGCCGGTTTTCGTGTGTCTACTGGCAGCGTGATGTGGTTCCTGCAGCCCATTCAGGCTCCTCCCCCAAGATGGAACATCCATACATGCCGTCTTAAGGAGTGAAGAAGAAATACAAGGAGACGGGCCATTACACGAGGAGAGCTGGACAAGACCGTAGAAGGACAACAACCCAGCTGCTGAACCGGTATCAGCTCGCCAGTGAGAGGAGGATCAGTTGGATCACAGCCAGAGCCCTAAAAGATGACCTTCAGCTTCTGCTAGTGTCATGTTTCAGAAATGTTTCATGTTTCATGTTATCAGAAACAAACTCCATGATGGCGGTATCAGGGCCCATGGTCCTCTGGTGCTTACAGCCCAGCACCGTGCACCAGAATGGGCAGGTTCGACATTGGCACCCCGTTCTCCTCACAGATAACAGCAGGTTCACGATGAGCTCATGTGATGGACATGAAAGAGTCTGGAGACGCCGTGATGAACATTATGCTGCCAGCAACATCATCCGGCTGGACCGGTTTGGTGGTGGGTCAGTGATGGTCTGGTGAGGAAGGTCCTTGGAGGGTCTCCCTGACCTCCATGTGTTAGTTATCGGTACCCTGACTGCAGTTTGGTACCAGGATGAAATCCTCAGAACCATTGTCAGACCTTACGCTGGTGCAGTGGACACTGGGTTCCTCCTGGTGCAGGACAATGCTTGGCCTCATGTGGTCAGAGAGTAGACAGGTCCTGGTTCATGAAGGAATTGATGCAATTGACTGGTTCTAACGTTACCCATACCAGGTTCCAACTGTGATTCTGACTGTTATTCTGACTGTAGTTATCTGCGGTTATAATGTTATGGCTGATGGGTAAAACTTGTGACCATCCTCTAGCTAACCATAAACTTGTGATTCTGCTATTGTTACAGCCTGTGTTTTTTTTTCTGTGTTTGTACTGTGTTTGTCCCTTTTTTTTTTTTTTTTTAGCTAGATGTAAAGGAGAGTAGTAAATAAAAATAATGGAATAACCCATGTCCCTCTGCCTGAAAATGACATCCCATTCAGGAAAGTACATGCTGACAATTTAATCCATCTTCCTCCAACGCTGACGGGACACTTATTCCTCTTGTACTCCCTTTGGGCAACTTCTCTATCTCACTCCTGCTCTCCCTCTCACCTTTACCTCGCTCACTCTCCGTGACACCTATGCTCCCTCCCGAACAACATCTCAATTTAACAATAACAATATTGAACCTGTAAACATCCGTACAGCCTTTTTCTTCATTTTCTTCTTTTTTCTAAAACCTTTTGGGTTATATAATGTTGGATTTCACGTGATATTGCAGAATCCAAAGCGGCCCGCTCCGTGGATCAAACATCTCTATGAGTACCGAACACTTAACCGCTCGGTGTGACCACAGAAATCTTTCCCTTCCATCGCGGTTGTATTTTTTCCTAACAACCGGCTGCCCAGAGTCGAGGGTAGCAACAACACTGATGCTGCTGGCATGACACATTCTCAACACTGTAAACTGTCAGGACGTCAAAAAAAGACCCTATGTGACTAACTAACCTGTGAATGTCCGTGAAACTGTAAAAACATCCATTTAGCAAAGACCCTGTGAGGCTTCAGCGAGGTTTTTTCTCACTCTCAAATCCATAAATTACTTTTATAAAGTGGTCAGAACACAAATATTATTAAAATATCCATGGACTGTCTAAATGCTCATCTACCATTCTAACTAATTAACTAAATAAACTAATTAAGTTAAGCAAACACTGATATTTCTTTTTCCTCTGAATCAATGAATGATGTCTTTATCAGCATAGTTTAAAGGTGCGGTGTGAAAATATATAATATAATCATCACTGCGTTGACGCCTTCGTCACTGCTGCAGAGCCTTCATATTAACGTAATAAATCAAAAAACTATTTCATGGATCATTTCTAACCAAGATACCCACATAGACCCTAGGGTGAGGAAGAACTGGATTGATTTAAGGAAAAGTCAATTAAATATTTCCAACACTAGTCTCAGATTTATCTCCAAAGGTTTTCGGCTTGATCCAATTTCGTCCACATTTCGCAGCATGCGCATCGACTCCAGGAGATCTATCTTATGTATATCATGTTTTACTCTAACAGTTCCTATAATTTACTCCCTAGGAGGAGCTTTTTTTATGAAAAACATTGATTTTTGCATAAAACGTTTAACATTTAATTTGAGAAGATCAATCAGGGGTATTGCTTGTACAACCCAGGGGATTGGGGGCTTGTTGGGGATATAGACTTGCTGCCGGGGAATACGGCATAGGACCATTTTACCGTCATTTTGTAAAAAGCCCTTTCGATCTCTCGCCTGAAAGGATATACTAAATGCTTTCTCCAGAGATGCATTTTACTTCTGAGTTGTTCCTGGTTAACTATTTTGTGTTCTGACAAATCATACTGATCATTCTCATTATTAAGTTTAAAAAAGAACAATGAAAACATAAAGTCCCGACATGATTCGATTCTGCAGGTAACTAACAGAGAATATCCTGCAGGGCTCACTCCCCTAAAGGTCGCATTTCCTGTGCGTTTGTTCGACACGAAAAGCCTGTTGGCTTAAAAAAAAAATTGTGATAAGGCAGGAGGCTGGTTGCTTTGGCAGCGCGATTTGCAGTGCTTCCTGGGATATCGGGTTAAGAGTTCACTGCTTTTTATACACTAATTACTAATTTGCTTACATGTAATAATAATAATAATAATACATTTAATTTATAATGGCCTTTACATTTGAATCAAATCTCAAAGTGCTACAAAGTAAAAGCAAATAAAAGCATCAATAAAAAATAAAATAATAACTATATAAAAACCTGACCAAAAAGCAGCAATGTTAATTAAAGTTATAGGTTCTGCTAAAAAGGAAAGTTTTAAGTCCTTTTTTTAAATGTGTCAGTTGTCTGTGGAACCCTCAGATGGTCAGGAAGGGCATTCCACAGATGAGGGGCATCAAAACGGAAGACCCGATCACCCATGGTGCTGAGCTTGGTCCGGGGAAGGAGGAGGCGGTGTGAGTGGGTAGAACGGAGGGATCGTGTTGAGGTCAGTGGGGTGAGTGGTTCATTTAGTACATTCATGTAGTACATGTCAGCTTTCACCTATAGTTTTACAAAATAAACAACTAAATACAATTTAAAAATACATCCATCTAAAGGAACTTTATTACTTAAATGGCTTTTTGACACTTGAAGGCCACCATAGAGTCTCGGATAGCGACCGGTCTGCTAATGAGTAATAAAAGCTGCAATATGGAACAATCTATTGATTTATTTTCCACCAAATACAGCAAATATCCTTTTGGTCTGATGTGCAGTAGCAGTAATAATACTAAAGTCTTATTACAAGGTAATAAGAGTGAACTATTGAGCATTTATCAAAAGCAGTGGCTCCCAAGAGTGGATACCAGGGAAGAGTTCTTTATTTCCTACTTCCATTGTGTGAATATAATGGATAACAACACAAATGAAATTGGTAGAGGGAATTACATTCATCAAGTTCTTCTGCCTATCCAGAGCCTGGTTGAAGTTGAAGAGAACCGGGTAGGGTTAAATAAATTTTATTTCACAATAATAGTTATAATAGCACTTTCCCAGAAGATCACCTCGCAAAATCGTACTCCAGATTCCAGATGTCAATCCAGATGGCATTCTAATCCCAAAACCACGTCAGCAGCGTCCTTTCAACACAAAAGATATGCTTCTCTGACCCGAGCTCCCTCCAAGTGTCCAGCCTCGCCAGCCTTCTCCTCCAATTCTTCAATCTCTAAGGCCAGAACCACCCACCAAAGGTAAGAACCACATCTTGGCCGCTTGTATCTGCGATCTTTTCTTCTTCTTTGGGCTTTAAAGGCAGTTAACATCTTTTTAATCGTTGTACTTTTTTCTTCTGGCTTTAGTCCCTTCTCCTTCTTCTTCAGGGTTTTCCAAACCGCGGGACCTCCCCGATCATCTGTAATGTCATTCTTTTGGTCACTACCCAGGAGCTCATGACCAGAGGTGAAGGTCAGAACATTGATCAGCTGGTAAATTGCGGGCTTTGACCGATACAACTCCTGCCTCACTGTTGGTGCCACACCGGACCACCTGTCTGTCTGGCAGTTTAACTTTCGGGTCACAGTAATTCAGCAGTCCTAAGGGCTTGATAGAGAGTTTTCCTTCTACACAGTAAATAAACTCTACATAATGTAATAGAACGATTAGATGTTATAGTGCTTGAAGAACTACTGATCGGCTTTAACAAAAACACAGCGCATAGTCCAAGCCTGGAATGAAACAACATCAACGGTGCCGTCCCCGACAGCAAGGGTACGTCCCCGAAAAGATGTCAATCTCCTGCGTCGTACAAGCAATCCCCCTGATTGAACGCCTCAAATTGAATATGTTGTTTCGTCGGAAAAACAATGTTTTTCAAAAAACAATGTTTTTCAAAAAACAGCTCCCCCTAGTGTGTAAAATATGGGTATACTGTACTATATTACTACTACATTAGAGTAAGTCAATTCTTATGCAACAAATTTTTGACAGAATACGCCCAACGGTTAGGAGGCTATGTCCGTAAAAACAGTTTTTCCTAAAAAAAAAAAAAGCTCTAACTATTGAGTAAAAACGTGAATTATTGTAGAAAAACATAATGTGTGGAATTATAGAAATGACAGCAGAAAAAAATAATGGCGATAAAATCTCCCTAGTGTCAGAAATATGTAACGGACCTTTTCCAAAAATCAATCCAGTTCTCACACTGAGGTCTACCTGGATATAGAATTTAAAATGATCTATGAATTAGTTTATGAGTTATCGTGTTAATGACGATTCCATCATATCCCTGACTTTTGGGGATACAATGAAAAACCAGAAAAGACGGGAAAGCTGCTCAGCTCATGGCTTTAGGCTCGGGCCTTCGGGTGGGCGCCATTATAAACCTCACTCTAGAACCTGAGAACAGAACACCTGCCTCAGAACGTTGCTGTGCAGAACAGGGCCGTCCACCTGATCTAACCTGACCTTGATGCCATTCAAACGTTTCATGTTCAGGAGCTCAGTCAGGAAAAAAAACGTCTTCAATCAAGTTCTGGAGTGAAGATTTCTGCCACATTGAACCAATTAAGTGAACCGCCACGCGTTGAGTTTATGTAATCTAGACGTTATAACAGGAGGCTGTCAGGATGGAGCAGATTCGCTCCTCACGCTGATTTTACACAGAGGGAGACATTTCGCCCAAAACTCTAATCCAATTCTTTCGGCTCTTTTTTCAGGACTTGAAAGACAATCCATCTGCTCCTCCTGGCTGCCGTTCAGTCACGTAACGCCTTCTGTTGCGTGGGCAGGAGGTGAGTTAAATGCTTCTACCACTTCACTGACAGCCGGGGGAGTCCGGGATGACGTGGCTTCTGCCTGCGATGAAGATCAGGACCGGAGTCCCAACTCCTCACCCCGGGTATAACGGCGTGCCATTACAATATGCTAATGTTACAACACCGTGCCCTCGCTGTCACCTCCATCTCTCTATTCTCACTCTTCCCTCCATCGGGGGAGAAGGCTCCACCCTTTGCACCTCTCTGCCGATACGTTGATGGGGCTGAAAGAGATGTCGCAGCTAATGTTGGAATTAGGTGAAGGTCGGGTGCAGCTGTCGGGCTTGAACATGCAATTAGCCGGTTGGTGTCAGACCTACGAGCAGATGCCATTTAATATGCACCTCAAAATAACGGCCTCACGTTTCTCCACCAGGGACAGAACCAGCTTTGCAACAGGTGGTGGAATTGTTCCGTTTTTTTTTGTTTTTTTTCCACAGAAATAGCACAAAACAATGATGATGCATAAAAAGCAGGGATTCTACATTTGCAGTGTCTGGCTCCAATTTTGTGATAAACAGTTTGATTAAATATGCATTCAAATGGGAACGTTTGTTCTGATAAATTCCTCAGAGCGTTTTTTTTCTTTCCTACCCCATGTGACGGATACGCAAGCCAGCCCCAGTCTCCTGTGACCGTCGTCGTGTCGAGAAGATTCACTGCAGAGAAAGAGGAAAACAACAACAGAGCGTGTAAGTGATGAACTTTAAATGATTGTTTTCACATCCTCCCCGTCCATCCTGTCCTCCATCAATGTCCTCTCTGCGGACTGGGTGCTGACAGAACCTAACGCACACACTAACACACGCGCACACACACACACACACACGCACAACTGCCTGACAGGTGTGACTGATGAGGCAAGATGGTTGTCACGGTAACTCTGAGCCACGTGTCACACAGCGTGTGATGTCACCTTGACCTGGTTCACCTTCAGAGCTGAGAACTCGGTGGTCCAGGCTCAGAATAGAACAGGGAACAAAACGTTTACCGTTTGAATCTGCAGATTACCGAATCTCTGCAACAGTTGGCTGGAAGACATCTCCAAAAAGTAATCTGCGTCAAGAAACTTCACTGCTTCTGAGGTTTTTTTTGTCCCAAAATAAATGTATCAATGCATTTAATGTTATCGATAATTCCCCTAAAAACTATGGAGCCTAAAAACCCCATAGTATTTCCAAAATGTAATTATAGCTATTTATTTACATGAAAACAAAGAATTTAGCCATTTATTTTAATTTCATTCTTTGTTCTGACAATTTAAGATTAGAATAGTTTATTTGATCATTTAATAAATCTAAGTTGTTGTAAAGTAGGATGGGAAAAACATTTTTTTAAACCCAATCATTAATAAAGTGACCGCAGAATTTAGAAATATAAAACATGATGATATTTTATATACGCACTCTGGAGTAGCATTTAAGACACATAAATAAATATATATGTGTGTGAGTATATATACATACATAATTATTCATATTTATAGACACCTGCACCCACACACACACATATATACCGTACATGTACATATATATAAATACACATACAAAATGAAGATAAATGTGATATAAATATGGGCAAAGAGTCCAATCTGCATTAACAACTATAAGTTTCAACAGTCCAGTGCTGCTGTGGTGGATGTGAGGTGAGTGTGAGGAAGATAGAGGGATGAAGAGTTCAGAGTATAGAGTCCAGACACACATACAGTCTCACAGTGATTTGTTATAGATTCTGACTGCAGTCGGGACAAAGGTCCTGCGGTAGCGCTCTGTCTTTCTCTGTGTGGTGTCGCAGTCTGCTGCTGTAGGAGCTGCTCAGAGCTCCAACAGTCTCATGTAAGGGGTGAGAGGTGTCATCAAGGATTGATGTCATCTTGGTTAACACCCTCCTCTCAACCACCTCCACCACAGAGTCCAGGGGGACAGTCCGGGACAGAGGTGGACCTCATCACCAGCCTGTTGAGTCTCTTCCTGTCCCTCTCTATGCTTCCTCCACCCCGGCAGACCACAGTGGAGATGATCGCTGATGCTACCAAAGTCTTAGAAGGTTTTTCCCAGAGTTCCGCACACTCCGAAAGGACCTCAGTCTCCTCAGCACGTGGAGACGACCTTGGCCCTTCTCGTGAAGGACGTCCGTGTTGTCCCAGCGGTCCAGTTTAACGCTGAGTCATTTTTGATGTATTTCATACTTTCGCAAACTTTCACCCAATTTTCAGCCTAAAAATAACCCAATAACTCATTCTAAAAGACAAAAACCCTTATAATTCCTGCGTTTCAATCTTTCATTCACTGATCCTTCAACAATTCACGGCAGCATCGACGTTTAGCAGCAGCTCTTCAGCATCCGGAGTTCAATCCGTTTCTTCTGAAATGACATTCTCTAGTTGTATTTGTGAACGGTCCCATAACAGTTCAGCCTCCGACTGAATCCGCTGAAAACCTGATTATCTTTTCAGAGATCTGAAGTCAATAAATGTTTGGGTTGAACTGACGATGACATGTGTTGACCTTCTAATGTAAGATAAATGTATTTATACAGCACGTTTCAGCGACGGGGCAGTTCTAAGTGATCTACCCAAACCATCAAGAGCATCGTGACAAAGAACAAAGAAAATCAAGAGATGCTTTAAAACAGATAGAAAAACAACATTAAGAACAATTTTTTCTAATTTTAAGTTTTCTAATGAAATAAATAAGAGCTAGATTAGAGGAAATTCGTCTGTCTACGCCCTTTCCATCTCAGACACGAGTCAGTGTGCTCCTGAACAGTATTGTATAGGAAGGAGAGAACTGAGAATACTTTTAAAAACGTAATACAAGGCGGCAGCAAATAAGAAAGTTTTAAGCTTTCATTTAAAAGCACTGAGAGTCGGAGTGGTTCTGCGGTTTTCTGGGAGCTTGTTCCAAATATTTGGCGCTTAATAACTGAACGCTGTTTCTCCATGTTTGGTTCTGGCTCTGGGGACACTGAGCAGACCTGATCCAGATGACCTGAGAGGTCTTGATGGTTCAGAACGAAGCAGAAGATCAGAGATGTATTTTAGTCCTAAACCGTATAGTGCTTGGTAGACCAGCACCAGGACTTCTGGCATCTGCGGAACATTTCGTGCTTCGTTTTAAAGCTTCCACATTTGATTCCACGTTTACTTCTGTCTGATGAGACTTCTTCTGTCTTGCTGAAATTTGACCTTCTGGTTTGCTGATTTCTGCACCTGCAGATGAATAACTGCAAACGTTTGAGACAGCAGTTGTTTTTACATGACAAGTGACACGACGCCACTTTGCTATTATTTTCTCATCAATATCCACTCTCCCTTTATCTCTCTTTGTTTTCTGTTATCTCCTGAGAACAGAAGATGTTGAAGTCAAATCAAACTCTTCTGCTTTGCTGCTAGTTCTGTCTGTCTAGTGTTCGGTACTGATGAGAGCACAGTGGGCCTAAAAACATTGGTATCTATGGCGTCAGAGTAAAATGATTGAAAACAAATGTGAAATACTGAGTGACTAAAACTCTCTCACTCCAGCTCCAACAAAGCAGTTCCAGGACTGGTTCAGAGCCTAATTTGGAACCACAGCCAGAGAACGGACCTGTGCTGGGGTGGAAAATCTACGCTAACCAAAAATACTTTGTGATGTCATTTTAAGAAGCAATGTGTGGCCAAAAGCAACAACAGTGGACGTTATGATCAAATGCTCGTTTGTCCCCTACATGAAAGACTGATATCGACGGTCTTTCCTCCAAACTCTGTGTTCACTCATCCATGTGTTCATATATTTTGTGAATTCTTAATGGAGGAGGAAACCCAGAAATAATTGAAAACAGCAGGGCCATAATGCAGGCAAGACACAACAAGTCTCCATAAACATGACACAGATGAAAGAAGTGAAGTGAAAATGAGAGGTGTGTGGACGTTGTTGGATGAAGAACTCATTTATTGAGAATAAATGAGCTGCACACTGGAATGGTCTGTAGTTCAGGTGACACTTCTGACTGTCCTCAGCAAGGATGCAAAACAGACTAGATGGAGTTTTCAGAAATGCTCGGTAAAAGGATACACTGTAGAAATGTAATGATGTGGCTACAGTGCCTCTGTGACATCATTATGTGGCTCTAGTGCTTCTTTGACATAATGACGGGGTTCTAGTGGTTCTGTGAAATAATGATGTGGCTCTGGTGTCACTGGGATTACATGACATGGTTCTTGTGCCTCTGTTATGTAAAAATGTGACCCTTGTCGCTCCCTGAGGTAATGATATAGCTCTAGTGCCCCTTTGACATAATCATGTGGCTCTAGTGCCTCTATGATGTAATGATTTGGCTCCAGTAAGTTTGACGTAATGATCTGGTCCTAGTGCCTTTGCGACATAATGACATGTTTTTAGTGCCTCTGTAAAATAGTGATGGCGTTCTAGTGCGTCTCTGTCGAGTAATGTGGCTCCAGTACCTCTGTGACATAATCATATGGATCTAATGCCTCTGTAACGTAATAATGTGGCTCTAGTGCCTCTGTAACGTAATAATGTGGCTCTAGTGCCTCTGTAACGTAAAAATGTGGCTGTAGTGCCTATGTAACGTAAAAATGTGGCTGTAGTGCCTATGTAACGTAATAATGTGGCTCCAGTGCCTATGAAACGTAATCATATGGATCTAATGCCCATGTAACGTAATAATGTGTCTCTAGTGCCTCTGTAACGTAATAATATGGCTCTAGTGCTTTTGCAACATTATGACATGGATCTAGTGCTTGTGCAATTTAATTCAATCATTGCACTTCACATAACAAACACATTGCACTAGGGAATAGATTGTATAAAAGATGTTGCACTGTGGAGGCTGGAGGTTAACTGCGGGATTTACTGGCATTTTTCCCACTCGAATGTTAAGATATAGAAATGCATGAGATATGTATTAAAGGAGATTACTCCACCTTAAAGGAATATGTGACTTTACAACCCTTCAGCCTAGATGTTCCCGATTTAAGCATGAAAACGTATAAAATTAGACCAAACACCTGCATGGACATAAACTGGGTTTGCAGATCACATTATTGAAAGCAGGCAGTCTGGGAGTTTTATTCCCCCGTGCCTTGAAACAGCAGAAATGCATTTGCTGAAACTTGTGCTTTTACCAAACCTGTAAGGAAGTACATCAGAGAAACGGCGATCTTATTTTGATTACAGTTACTGAGGGTTGTATTTTTCTTGACATTTCCCTTTTTTATCACGTTTTGAGGGTCAAGAAATGTCTACACCCACAATTCATAGCAGCAAATAGTGTATGGTTATAAATGGGGAGGAATTACTTTTGTCTGCTGCAGCTCCGCTTCAGGATTTAGCCAAATAAGTCAGGAATATTTCTCGGTAAAAGTGGAGCCTCCTGATCTTCGTGCAAAAAGGCTTCTGTCTCAAAACTAACTAATCACATGTCACAATTAGCTGCTGTGTCCCTGCTCCTGATTTGAGCACTGGGCCACTGAAGAGGGCAGCGGGTCAGAACACAGAGACAGATGGCAGTGCCACAGTTCCCTCATCCCTCCCCCATCCACCAGCCTTCTCTCAGCCTCCTCTTCCCCGAGGGCGCCGATATCCCGTCGTCTCGTATTGATGATGCGATGGCCCCTCGCACTCCAGTCAAGGTCACAAATGGATGCCGCCAATTACACTCCTCTGAGTGCCCACCAAAGTGACATAATGAAAGCAGCGAGCTCCGGAGAGTGGATTTAATAATTCTTCAATACACCGGGGGAATTTCGCTCTGCGATACTGTTATTATTAAAGGACAAAAAAAAAAAAAAGGAAAAAGGGGGACGGACGGATATATTCCCTTCTTGAATCTTGGAGAAAAAAACAAAAAAAACAAACACGTGAGGCGGTTTGTTATTGCCGGAGCAGACCGAGTAAAGATTCATAAACCATTCCCAGTGGTATTCATTTAATTTCCACTCAAATGAGAAACCCCTCTGTCTTTGACGGCGGTGGGACTCATTTATCTAATTTGCTCTAGCTGTCTGAATTACAATTTGTGTACAAGCGATCTGGTTTAGTGGCATGTCTGCAGCTCTGCTTTAATCTGACAGGATCCGCGTGCAGAAAAGGAAAAGATTGGCCGTAATTAGCACTTTCATTTTCTCTGCCCTCAGCAAAGAAGAAGTGAAGATCTGCTCCCTGCGAATCTCCTCCACCTACCTGGACAGACGGAGGAATGTGGTGCAGATTTTATTGGCATTTACATGAAATTTTTTTTTTTTTAAATGCGTTCAATTGATTTAATTTTATTATTTCAAGTGGTGGTAATGATTTATTTGAGTCCAGATATAAATACATACATTTGCTTCTATTTATAAGTTGAGTGCACTTGTTGACTCCCAGAAAAGTTCGGAGTATCATTACAGACGCATCGTGTTGACGCCATAACTCAAAACTACACCCACATATACCCCTTTTCCACAAAAACAACTTGGTGCTAGTTTGCTGCTTGTGTTAGCGCCAGTGCTTAGGTGGTTCAACTCGCCGCCTCCTATGAACCTGTTTGCTTTTTGATTGGCAAGAAGCCAAGACAGAGACACGCCATTTCGTAATACGCATAACGTAATCGGTTTTTGGCTCTGGACCAGCAATGACTTGGTGTTTGTCTGGCACCAGTTTTGAGAGCCATGAGCTGGTGCTTAGGCTGTCGAAGGGCAAAGAACTGGTGCTAAGTCAGGCTCTGAACTAGCCCCGGAACCAGCCTGGTGGAAAAGGGGTCAAAGCCATTACTGCGAGGAAGAACTGGATTGATTTGGGAAAAGAATTATGTCATACTTTCAACACTAGGGCGAGCTTTATCTTGAAAAAAGTTTTTGGACCATTCTCAACTGTGCATTTGGATCGACATGAGGAGATTTTATCCTGTACATCACAATTTAGTCCAATAGTTCATATTTCATATTCGGAATCCGATTCAGACAACTTTATTGATCCCACTGAGGACAATTCATTTCTAGCTTACCCCGTCCAAAATCACGCAAACTAACATCCAATCTTTGTCATGTCAACAAGCAGAGGTAAACAAACCAATAGATGGAGGTCGATGAAGGACAGGGGAATAAGGGTAAAAATAAATAGCAATTAAATAGATAAATAAATAAAGTTATATGTGTTATTAAAAAAAAGGAAAATTTTTATAGATTTTTTTTTTTTTAACTCACAGGGGGGACCTTTTTTTATTTATTTTTTTTTCAGACAAGAATTCCTCACGGTTAGTCATATTCGACCAAATTTGGTGCATATGAATCAACTCAAGCTGGTAAGCAAGCCAGTATTGTATATATAACGTTTATGTTTTGACAAAACTTCACATTTAATTTTAGGGGTTCAATCGGGGAACAGTTTTAAAGTTGAATGCGTTCGTTAAGTTTTTGGCTAACTTTAAACTAGATTTATGGCCGTGCCTCAATTTAGTAACCTATATTGCATTTTTTTGGACTCTGGGATGAAGCTGGAGAGAACCCACCCAAAAACAGGGAAACAGAAATTGAGATTGGAAAGCAGGACCTTCTTCCTGTGAGGTCACAGTGTTAACCACCACTTCATCATCCTGCACAATCTTCTAACCAGACAAAAATTTTCTTAATTACTTTAATTTGAGAAAAATATATTCTTTTAAAAAAAAGTTCAGTTCATTTTAAAATTAATTTGAGAAGATCTTTGGGATTCAAAAATGTTTTAAAATCCATTAAATGAGCCGGATTAAAATATAAAACAATAAGATTTTCCTCCGTGTGCGTTTCAGATCTAATCATGATGGTGAGCGATGAAGACGAGCAGAAAAGTCTTTTTTGTCAGAGTACCGACTGACCTTCATCACACCTTGATGGGGGATCTCTTTGTAGTTGGAGGGTCTGGTAGTGCAAACAAATAGAGGTGCGGCAGCAAAGAGGATAAAGCCTTGGTTTGGCTGAGGAGGAGGTGGGTGGAGGAACGGAGCATTTCTGGACATGAGATTGAGTTTCATGTTCATAACAGGAAACCTGTAACACCAGACCTCCACATGCTCCCCCGCCAAAACCACCTCCATCAATTTCTCACATACCCTGCACTCCTGCACATCTTGAATAGCGCCGAATGAAAAAGCTGTCCGACGACTGGAGAACTTGTTTTTCCTAGTGTGGAGACATGCCACATATTTCCCTGGGCAGTGGTCAACTTTCCTCCTCCATTACTTTTCCCTTCCCAGCCCGCGATTCAATCTGGCTGGTGGGTTGGCGGGTGTGAGGACGCCCGCGGCCTGGCGTTCACGCCGGGGCATGCATCAAATCTGGCGGGTCCGCCACTGCCGCTGTGATGCAGTGATGTGAACGAACGCACACACACACACACACACACACACACACACACACACTGTGGCCTGTCCTGCGGCGCCTGCGGTGACTCCTTATATCTGACAACAATGATGTCGTCCGGAAAAAAAAAACACGTTGGCGTGTAGAGAGAAGGGAGCTATAGAAGGAGGAACGGCAGAATGGAGCAGATGCTCAAAACCTCATTTCCACCCCAGAAGACACGGCCATACATCTTCAAAGGGAAAAGTGCAGCAATTATTCTACACCAAGTGTCAAAACACACCCGACCGCAGACACATCGTATAGAGACATACGTACAGCCAGAAGAGAAAAACGTAACGCTGCAATCAAAAATGTGCATTGTGCCGTTGTTGGTGGAGGAAACACTCAGAACCACACGGTCAGTAAATGACCACTGTGACAAACATGTACACACACACACACACACGCACACATTTTATGCACACTCCGATGGTACAACTCTTTGGCCAGACAGGAACCATGACAGCTGTGTAATTATCTCATCAACACCTCCCTTCTCTAACAAGCGCTCACTTCTCACCGCCTTTAAAGCTCCTCATCAGCGCCGCGTCCAGAGGAGACGATAAAAGCCTTCAGAGCCGAGATGAGAGCGGGCGCCACTAAAACACCAAACCATCGCTCTCGCTCGTGTTTTCACACGTGTGCCAACAATCATTCATGCACACATACACACCAACATCTTCTCTCATTTCTAGTTCTGTTTCGAATTTGCTCACGCCATTTCCCCGTTCTCCAATTACAAGAGCGGTTCATGTAAATTACTACCTCTTAAATAAAAAAAACCTCCGCCTTTTTTCATTCCAGACTACAAAAAAAAGAAAAGAAAAGTGACTTCACTTGATTGTTTGCATCACAGCCTCCTCAAGTGCTTTTTTTTCAGTATATTCAAACACTGCACTGTAAAAAAAACAAAAAAAAACAATTTCAGTAGAAATCAAAGTAATTAAACAGGCAGCTGTGGACAAAATTACTTTAATTAGTGGCTTCATTATGTCCCCAGAAAGTCAGGGAATATTATTGAACCGTCGTCGCCAACGCCACAGATCCTTGATGTTAGCGCAATAATTCAAAAACCTGGATAATTTTCAAATTTTACAAAGATCTTAGTGCGATGAAGAACTAAACTGATGTTGGGGGAGGAGAGTTGCATATACCGACTTGAGGAGATCTATCTTATATCACTTTACTCTAATAGTTCATATTTTTAATAAAATTTTTAATTAAAAACACTGCTTTTCGCAAATAACCTCACATTAAATTGGGGGAGTTCAATCCTGGGGGACTGCTTGTACAACGCAGGGGCTTGGGTACTCTTCGCTGATGTACCATGGTTGTTGGTGACGACAGCAACTGTGATTTTCTACTGTACATTAGTCATCCATAACATTATAACCACTGACAGGTGAACTGAAAAAACAATTATTAGCTCATCACAATGGCACCTGTCAGTGGTTGGGATATATTAGGACGCAATGGAACATTTTGTCTTCAAAAATGACGTGATGGAAGCAGGACAAATGGTCAGGCGTAAGGATCTGAATGACTTTGACAAGGGCCAAATAGTAGTTAGAATATCTACAAAAATGCATTTTTTTTTTTTATTGTTCCTGATCTAATGTGATTAGAGCCTAGTGAAATTATCCCAAAGTGGACAACTGGTGAACTGATGATGGGGTCCAAGGGGCCTAAGTCCAAGCAAGGAGTGAAGAATAAAATATGTTGACCACCCAACAAAGGAGCTACGGTAAGGTAATGGTGATTCTTCTTGAAAGTCGTCAGAATGCACTGAGCATCATGGCTTGCTGTGTTTGGTGCTGCATAGCCGAAGACTGGGAAATGGGGTGGTCTGAGTGGGTTTCCTGACCCGGTCCACTGCCGAAAGAGTCTACGATTTCAATCCAATTGAGTATGTATGGCTAAGGATGTACAGGAAAATCATGTCTGATCCATGACGGCCCCACCTCACAATTTAAAGAACATGTAGCATCTGCTGCTAATGTCTCGGTGCCAGATACCAGAGCTCCCCTTCAGAGGTCAGGGGTCACTGCCTCACTTTGGTGGCAAAAGAGGGACCTTCACAATATTAGGCAGGATGTTATAATGTTATGGCAGATTGGTGTTTGTAATCTCTGCAATGATTGTTTACAGTTTTAAATAATTACAGTGCCATATGTTGTAATTCTTTTAAGTGTCATTTCTGACTAAATATTCAGAGTAATTTTCTGAGTGAACAGGTAAATGACTGTTTTTACAGTGTAGTGCTGAAGATTACTACGTTCAGGGACGGGGGCTGAACTTAACTTGAGGTGAGGAAAGATGGAACAGAATTAGAGTCCAGGTGTTCGATGACTCCTTTGATTCACAAATTGTTCATTTGGAGCTTTGCACGCGCAAACAGATGGGAATGTTGGAGGAAGTTAGTTACCGTACGTCGTTTCTGCACTCAAGGACACTCAAGCCATGGTAGGTCCTCAAAGCAAGTCCACTCAATAATACGGAGTTATTACCAATAAAAAAGGAAAGACTGGAAAAAAGTATAATTATAATTGAGAAGAATCCATAACGATTGCCTGGATTTTAGGAACTTTTCCAAGTTTAAGGCGTCTTTGACCTAAAAACTGAAGCTTTTTCAATTTTCTGCACATTCCTTTGTGTAGTTATTCTAAATTCAATTAAATATGAAAAATAATTGAATATTTAACCCATTCAACGGTTACTTTCTGGGAATTCACCCCCCTTAAATAATAATGATTTAGATTATTATTTATTTATTTTTTTTTGTCGAATAAGAAAGGAAAACTTTATTCAAAGAGCACCTTCCTAAACCGAGGTTATAAAGGATTTTACATAAAGTCAGATGACAAAAGTGTGATTTAAAGTTATTTGAAATCAGGAATAGGCTACAAGCAAAGCAAAACCACAGAAAAATAATTAGATCAAAAATAATTACATTGGGTTTGATCTAAATCTCCTCACAGAAGGTAAAGAACTCTGGACGTTGTCCTGTCGCTCCAATTTGAAATCATTTTCGTCGGCTTTTCTGCTTCTGTGAGTTAGCGGCTAAGTGCTACTAGCTTCTCGTAAAGTCTTCCAGGTGTGGCCTGCAGACAAAAGTTGTCCTCAAATAATATACTGTTCGATTTGCATCTGTTACTACCTCCATTACCATCTCAGAGGTGTAATAACTCAGAGCCCTACTACTAATAGGCCCAGCCTTGAACATTCTGGGCCTTTTTGAGAAACGTGTAGACACAATGCTTATATGATGATGATGATGATGAAGCTTAACAGGTATGATCAGATCTTTACCATCTTTGCTCAGCCTAGCTAAATGACTTTATTTAATTATCACATATTCTTTGAACCAATGATGGTGTTGGATGTAAAGACACAGAATAACAAAATTATTAGGATTTATCTAATAGAGACTATTATGAAGATGATGGTTATCCAGATAGAGAGAGAGAGAGAGAGAGAGAGAGAGAGAGAGATATTTATGGCTAGACCAATCGACTGCCCAACATGCAAATGTCCCTATAAAGCCATGCTGCTACCATCAAATGAAATAAATGTAAATTTATGAATTATAGTCTTTATCATCGAAACACATGTAAGATATATGTAGATATATATTGATATAGAAATCAATAATCTATAATCTATAATCTTTGTATTTTCTTAGAGACACATAAGAACCCCTTATTCATTCAGAGGTAACGGTTGTTTTGGTTACACCAAGAATCACAAGATGCATAAGTAAAAGCTGTTTCTAAACTTCTTGTGTTTACCCAGCCAGTAATCTCGTTCATTTTAGCGAGTAGGGAACATTGGCTTTGTGTGGCTCTCTGGATGACAAATGGGCTGTAAATAAACCACAACACAGCCGAAGCATACTTTAAGCTGGGCTCACATCCAATACAGAACATTTGTACTGAACGCAACCCGACATGTCATTATGCCAGCTTCTCTCTGGTTATTTGTCCCGTTCCTTCCCCATTTTTATTTACTTCTTCATTTTCAAAGTACCTCTGGCGCAGTATTTATTCATTTAAACCAGATGAACAAAAAAGAAAAATCGCATTTCTCACAGCTGGTAAATCAACTAAACCTGTTATACATTTTGTTGAGCTGTTTGCTTTAAATATCCCAGATGTTTCAAACAACATTCAAAGTCATAAAAATCCATTATTTTATTGCAGTTAATGTCACTTTGTTTTTTTGGTTTCTTGCCACTAAAACTTCCAAGATATTAAATCTAGGAAGTTTACAAGCGTGACCACAACTAACTTAAACTAACTCCACCAATCTGATCCCTCCTTCCTGAGCATTTCTGTCCCAGTGAGGTGAAATATCTGAAAAGGTCCTGATCATCTTGTTGGTTGAGAAGGTTTTGACTCAGTATCTCTTATTAAAAATTGTGTGCCACTCGGCCAATGGCTGCACGTATATGCTAAATAGTAAAGGGCCGAGGACGGAGCCCTGGGGGGCAACACAGGTCAAAGGGGCTACGGAGCAGGAGGCATTAACCATGGCTATTAAGTAATTCATTTTTAATCATTTTTGCACAGAATTATGGAACCAAACAAACAATAAAGTCTATTTAGGGTCAAATAGTTTTCTAAAAGCACGCTTTATGAAAAGCTTGAGCTAATCCAATCAAACTGACTATTTTCCATGAAATACAAAATTGAATCATTAAATAATTTGAGAAATCTGATTTTACTTTTTAAAATCATGCTTGAACAAACAACATGTTGTTTATGGTGAATTTGAAGTGTGTAAGGTATTAAAATAATAGATGCCCCAAAGAAATAAGATATGCAAAAAACCAATAACTTTTTCCATACTTTTTTTCATGGTGAAGACAACAACTCCCATGATCCCACAGTACCTCACAATGTCCTCAAACGACACATATTTCGTTTTGATTATGAGAGCAGCAGAAATGACATACTGTGAGTTTAACCTCTGGTAAAGGATGTATAAGGACTCAATTTCCATGTCATAGTAATAATAATAATAATGCATAGTCTTTTTTATCGCTTCATCATACACTGTGCAACACTGTGAAATTAGTTCTCTGCGTTTGACCCATCCCTGAGGAGAAGTGGGCAGATCCTGTGAGGCACCCGGAGAACAAATTGAAGTTCAGAGCCCAAGGACACCACAAAATGCAGATTGCATGGGAGGTCTGGGTATCGTACCGCCGACCTTCTGATAAATGAACAACCGCTCTGACCTCTAGAATTGAAATATAAAGAACCTACTTATTATATTAGTTTGCACCTGGAGTTGATTCAATCATCTTCTTTAAATAAAAACTATCTCGACTTTGAATAAAAAAAAGTGAACCCTCCGTCCGCTATGAGACGTCAAAAGAATTTCAAAGATGAAGCTTGAATTAACTGTTTATTTATATGAAACCTTAGTCACAGATAGTTCTGCAATGCTATTTCTTTGCATGCTTTGACCTTTTGTTTATCTCTCATAGCATCCAGTCATCCACAGCACGCTCACTGTTGACTTCCTGTTGGCGTTGTCGGTGAATCGTCAACCGGCAGAGACACAACCACATCTTTAACCACGAATTATAGGATTCTGATTGTATCTCCAGTTATTTTATTATTTGTTATGTACGACCCCCACCTCCCCACCACTCATTATTTCTGACTGTCAACAGGGTCATCAGCCACCACCACCACCACCAACAGTGCCTTGATACCCAATGACCAGAGTCTCGTACGATAGCTCAGCCTCAAAGACTTTTCCACGGACTTATTATCACATAATTTGCTGCAACAAACAATTATCGTTATTGGAAATGCTTTTGAGAGGATAAATCAGAGAGTTGAGGGGTTTCACTAGTGTTAGAGGTGGGAGACAAAGAAAAAACCTGATTAGCTTACTCTAGTTCCATGCATTTAGTGTCAATCCACCTTTAAGCATAAAGTTGACCTCATTGCTGATCTGTCGCAGAAAACTACCTTCTCATCACGTACGAATCTTCTGAGTTACACAGCGTGGGTGTTTGTCTGTATGTGTGTGTATTTGTGTGTTTGTGTGAGTGGGCAGGTGAATGTATTTTTGTGCTTGTATGTGTCTGTGTGTGTGTGATTGTTTTTGTATGTGTGTGTGTTATTGTTTGTGTGTGTGTGTGTGCGTGTGTGTGTGTGTGTGTGTTTGTATGCGCTGCAGTCATTCAGACTTTCTCCTCTCCCGACTGCAAACAATGATCAACATAAAATTGCATTAATATATGGCTGAAAACCGAGTTGCATTAACAAGAAGGCAAAGACAGACAGCTGCTCAACATTCCACGTTTGTCAGACACGATGACTCTGACACCGAGTCCTTGACGCGGTACGGAGGCAGATTGATAAACTCGGGACGAGAGTGTAAACAGGGTGTTAGTCTTTCTAGGGGGAAACGTAGTGGATATTCCTGCTGTCAAATGTCAATCCACTTCTGTTTTTTTGAAGTAATCCTGCTGAGGCATCAGGACGGGTCAGGGCTGTGGAATTTTGATGTGTTAGCAGATATAACACCGAAACCAAAGACGAAAATCAACTTAACAGCCTGGAGATTAAGAAAAGCATTGCGAGGTCCGGGAGCTCCCTCATCTCAGAGCAGTGGGTCAGAACCGCCGCCATGTAACAGAGAGAGTTATTATTAAATTATAGATGCTTACGAAGCAAAGATGCAGCTTTTAAGGTTTATGTCACGGCGAGATGCCAGCATGCTTTCTGAAAATCACAGACAGGAATAAAGAGTTTCTGTGTTTATTCAAGTTTTTCCTATTCAAGTAATGTACAAAAAAGTAATGAAACAAAACGTTCGCTTTCTGACTCCTATATTTAATTATCTCCAGGTTATTACATTACTCACAGCAAGCATCGCAATAAACCTGACCCTTTATTTTGAACCTATAAGATAAAGTTAGATGTTATCAAAGCACTTTCTCTCAAACCTACTTACATCTTTTGTCCCCTAAAGTATTCTTAAAGTAAATTTAGTATTAGACTATTCAAATCTTTACCTTATTTTCTATTGTATTCTGTAATAACCCCCAAATTAGATTTATATCACGCAGCGATGCAGGCGCAACACATCTTAATACATTTGGTTTATTCTCATTAATTTAATTATTGTCGTTTTTTCTTTTTTACAGCCTATCAGTCTTAATGTTATAACCATCTTCCTTAAGTGGGACCAAAATTGCGTCGGCCCCCTTCCTACGAGGACTCCAAACCTCTGGGGGCGTCCTCAGGTATCCAGCACCAGCAGCAGATCCTTTAAGTTTTGTAACTTGCAATGTGGCGTCTCCATAGATCGGAGACTTGTTTCTCCAAAGCATGACAAGGAAGCTAAATGAATTGAGATCGGGGGAATTTGAAGGCCAAGTCAACACCTTGTATCATTGTTGTGCTCCTCAAATATTCCTGAAACATTTTTGAAGTGTGGCATGAAGTATTAGTCTGCTAAAAAAAAAAAAGGCTACTGCCACCTGGGAATGTGGTTTCCACTATGGTGTGCACTTGGTCTGCAGCAGTGGTTTGGTGTTTTGGTTTGTGCGACATGTCCCCGGTAACTCTTCTGTGGGATCAGACGACACTTGTTGCCTTAGATGTCCCGCCCACCGACGGCTGCTATTGTAACAAGACAATCAACGCAATTCTGACTTCCACCGTCTGCGGTCATAATGTTATGGCTGATGGGTGTATGTCGCGCCTGCCATCGCTGCAGCCCATTTCATCTCCTCCATATGTCTACTTGAAATAGTCAAGCTAAATTGTGTTTTCTTAAGACGGTGCTGCATCTCTCTGTCAACATCTTCTCAACCCTGCTGATGCTGTTACCACTTCGGCTGTTTTTTCTTGAAGTATCCTCTAAGTATTTGTTGCAGCAGCGATGGCCCATTTTCCCCACAGGGATCATTAAAACTTCATCCTGTTACCTCCCCACCTACACTAACCTTCTCCCCTCCTCCTCCTCCTCTTCGTCGTCTCATCTTTCTCTATTTCCAACTCTCCCTGAAGTTTCTCTCCCCAGAGGCTCTCTCTTCTTTTCTCCTCGCGTCTCGATTGTGGTGTAAGCATTTTGTCCTTGGTGCAGAGAAAGCAGTTTAGACGGATGGAGGAAGAGTTCTGCTGAAAGACGCTGTGATGCAGATGCCCCCCCATCCATTTCTCCTGGACTCATCTGGTTGTGGGGGTTTAGTGAGGGGAGGCAGGTTTGAGAGACTCAAAGTGGTAAACAGAGACAGCAACAGCAAACAGCAGCAACTGAAACACACACACACTCACACAAACACACGTAGTCACACACACACACTCACACACACATACTCACACGCACACTCATAAACACACACGCACTCACAGACGCAGACACTCATTGGATTTAAATCCAGGAAAAAACAAACACACACAGAAATACATTCGATTTATATCCAGACACATGCATACACACACATAAAATTTTATCTACACACAAACAAACAGACACACGCGCACATATTAGCTTTATATCTACACACACACACACACACATACACACACACACACGCATACACACACACACGCAAACACATTAGATATATATCTACACAAACACATACAAACCACACACAATCACAAACATTACATTTATATCTACACACACATACACACACATTAGAGTTATATCTACACAAACAAACACACACACACACATTAGAGTTATATTTACACAAACACACACACACACACACATTAGATTTATATCTACACAAACACACACACACACACACACACTTAGTTTCAAAGGCTTCATTCCAACATCTCCATAATCCAAACAGGTAAAAGACAAGATTAAAATCGGGTCTATAAGTTTGTGTAGAAGAACTTCTGGAACTCTATTTCTCATCTTAAGGTCCATCCCGCCCTATAATGGAAATCACTGGACCCAAACACAAACGTTGACTCAGACTCCTCAGGACTTTGAAGAGTTTATTTGTACAGCAGCAAACATAGTTTGGGTTAGAGGTCGGGGCTCAGAACTCATCACCTCCTACAGAAGTGTTTCTGTACAGAAGTATTTCTGTACTAGGTTTCTACAGAACTACAGTGTTTCTGGGTTTCTGTTCCTACAGAACCGACAGCGATGAGCGAAACCTCTACAACCAGCTAAGCAGAGGAGGAGGTGGAGCTGAAGAGACGGTACGTTATTTTTGAGCACTTACACTAGCAAAAATATATTATATATATATATAATATATTTATGTTTTCACAACTATGTGAATAATTATCTGATATTTACATCCCTGAAAAGTCGGGATATTATGGAATTCTCACCGGCGCCCCCTGCTGTGTCCAGAGATCGGTCATGTTAACGCGATAACTCAAAAACGAATTGATGGACCATTTTCAAATTCTATACTCCCATAGACCTCAGTGCAATCGGTTTTTGGGAATAGTTGCTTTTTTGTTTCCAACACTAGGGGGAGCTTTATCTCAAAGAGTCTTCAGGCTAACCGTTAGTCCAAATATGTCGCACATGAATCGATTCTGGAAGATCTATCTCGTATATCTCGTACTCATACAGGGGGATTGCTTGTAGGGGCTGGAGGGTTTTTAATGGAATACATCGTTGCTGTCAGGGATGACAGCTTATGTCTAGTTAAGCTAATGGGGACGTAGCGCGTTCGGTGGTGCAGGAGTTCAAAGGTCATCAGTTTGATTGTTTTCCATCACACGCATTCATCATACTAATCGGTTCTTCATAATTAAACGTTTAAATTACTCAAACTAATTTGTCCTGCTGATATTAATGATCTATTGTTACATATTGTTACATTGTTTAAATGATTAAACTCTGCCTTCTAAGATGACCTTCAGTGTTTTGAAGGGCGCCTATAAATAAAATGATTATACATTAAATATTTGTTATAAAAATACTCATTATCATAATTATAATACTAATTATTAGTATGATTAATATTTTTAGTATTGGTTATATTATTATTATTGTTTTTTTGTCCCATTGTATAATTATAAGATAAGATAAAATAAGATTCAAGAATCATCAAAATTACAAAAACAAAAAAATACAATAAGTGCGTAAAAAAAATAGAATCTTAATGTAAGTGAAAATGTAAAAATGTGGAACTAAGTGTGTAAGAAGTAGATCCAAACCGGTGCCTACGAATAACAGCATGAGAGTTAGCGTAATAATACTGTGAAGTAATATAATATATGATAATATATAATAAATTCATTCAAACACTTAATTTTGACTATACTACAAAATAAGTTATTTTTTTATTTGGGTAGTGTGGATTCCTCCCACGGTGACCCAGAACTGTTGATGACCGAATGAATGACCGAAATAATGAATGAATGACCGAAAGAATGACTGACTTAATGAATGTATGACTGAATGAATGACTGACAGAATGAATGAATTGAATGAATGACTGACAAAATGAATGAATGAATGAATGAATGAGTGAATGAATGAATGAATGAATGAATGAATGAATGAATGAATGAATGAATGAATGAATGCATGAATGAATGAATGCATGAATGAATGAATGTCTTTGTTAGAAGAACTCTGAGTTAGAGAGTAAAAATATTTGTCAGCTGTCTATCTCGTCCTGACTGATTCAGTGATGAGGTCAAATACTTCTTTCAGGCGTAGAAACCGGACCGGTTCTCTTCTAGCTCCTCACTCGTGCACACCTGTGGACCTCCTTCTGGGTTTCATAGAAGAATCGTAAAAAACTTAAAGCTGCGGGAACAGAGGGAGCCTCTTGGATGTGAGGTCAAATGTCTTTAAAAACTAAAAGAAGTTAACTTGCCTACTATTTTAAACTCCTGGGACGGTAGTGATCCAGACTTTTCTCAGAGAATCACCAAAGACGTAAATGAACGCGCAGGAAAACCAAGAACTGCGACTAACCCCTGCTGTTTCTGTGAGACACCACAGCACACCTCACACCTCGTCCTCATCGCTGCCGGAGAATCCAAACCCTAATGGAAGTGAAGTATGGAAGTGTTCGCCAGGCAACTTTTTTTCCATAATATCAGCACAAAATGCACTAGAGGCAGCATTTCTCTTCCACCAAAAACAGCAGAATATTCTGTCAACACGCCCCAGTTTGCACCACACCAAAATCAGGAGATGAGGTTGGAGGGAGTGGGCGGTGTCGAGTCTGCAGCGGTGTCAGAACGAGTTTGCACCGGCCGTCAAACCCCGGAACAATCCCTCATCGGATTTTAGCAGGTGCTGCCAGGTTGGAGCGTCGGACCCTTTGCTTTGAATATAACCCTGCCGGGCCTGTTGTGTTCTGCATGATGGAGGGCGGAGGATGGTCAGAACCGGTGAGGTTCTGCCTCTCCCAGGGGAATGGAGTAAATACCAGCCTATGCTGCTGCCCGAGCTTGCCGGGGCTTCCCCGGGGGAAAACATCCGGGGAGATATAGACACGGCGGAGGAGAGGCACGCAAAGCTATTTATGGAGGAAGTATAAAGAGGAGAGGTGTGGGAAGAACGAGGGGGGGGGGAGTCGAAAACGAGAAGAGTCTGAGAGCAGATGATGGAGTGTGATTTCTGGAGCCATTAGCATGCGGAGAGATCTGGGTTGACGATGTCTGCAGCACCTGCTGAACAGAACAGAACAGAACTTACTTTCAGCAACGGCCTGCTGCTGCAGAATCTAACAAAGTGTGCCTGAACTTATTGATTTATGGCAGAGAGAGTTCACGCGGAGGTGAGAGCGAGCGGGGGAGCAGAGAGAATATTAGAGTCAAGACGACAGTGATGTTTTATCGGTACGGACTCCACTTGTAGTCCAGAGATCTGTGTAAAGCCCGGCTCGGGATCTCCGCCGTCCTATGTAATACATAAAATGACTTTTATCTCCTCGTCTATTTATTTTACCACCCGATGGTTGTTCCGCCCATCAGCCCCTCTAGCTGTCAGCTGCTTTCAAGGCCGGTGCCGTACGCACCGTCTCCATTTTCCACTGATGCCCTTTAATCATTTTCATCATTACAGTGCGCTGACATTTTACGTAAAGAGCAGTTATCATCTCTGGCTCCCGCTCAATGATGAATGGTGATAATTAGTGTCAGGGTGTCTAAAGGGCCGTAGCCACATCAGCGGCTCCTCTCTGGCACAGGACGCCAATGAAACGTCTGGAAGAGGTCGGACTCTTAATTGTTAATAAAAATATTCAGGTTGATGTCATAATCCAGTATTTAACAGTGAGTGGCAGTGGGGTTTGGTGAGAGGGGAGATAAGAGAGAGCGGATCAGGGAGTGGTGCCGGGGAGAGAGGGTCTCACTAGGCCTGCGCTGTCGTCCTCCACAGCGAGGGATTATACCCGAAAAACCCCGATCCCCTGCGTTGTACAAGCAATCGCCTTGATTGAACGCCACCGATGTAATTTGATGTTTTGTCAGAAAAACAATGTTTATCATAAAACAGGTTTTTTTTGTAAGAAAATTTGAACTATTGTAGTAAAATACGGTATATACCAGATAGATCTCCTCAAGTTGATTCGTACGCACCAATTTTGGAACTAAACTGGACCATTGTGGAGACGTTATGGCCCGAAAAGATAAAGCTCCCCCTAGTGTTGGATGTATTCAGACGCACCTTTACTTAAATCAGAACAGTCCTTCCTCACACTCAGGTCTGTCTGAGTCCAGAATCTGAAAATGATCTTTTACATTTTTTAGTTATCACGTTAATACAAAGGATCTGTGGCAGTGGAAAGGCCGATGACGCCTCCATCATATCAGGGACAATATGGAAACATCCACGGCGCCAAGGTTTAATTAGAAAACCTCTTCTGGAACTTAAGACAGACCAACTGAGAGTGAGAAAAGATCAGGATAGATCACTGTGTCAACTTGTGAGAAAGACTGTTACCTCTTATAATCTTCAGCTTTGTCACTCAGAGAACCCACTGGTAGCTGCGACAATCACACCACATCTATGCTGGACAGCCACTCCCCTTTGGTTGGACTTTAAAATTTGATTAAAATTAAAAATCCCCATGGATTTAGTTGGTCATTTTATTTCATATCGTTCCATACCAGAAAAAATGTTATCTCAAGCCACTTTCCAGAGAGAGCAGGTCTAGACTTTACTTTTTTATTCTCCAGAGACCCAAGAAACCCCAAATGAGCAAGAACATAGAGACAGTGGAAGGAAAAACTGCCTTTTAATAGGCAGAAACTTGGAGCAGATCCCTACTAAGGGTAGTTCGGAGCTCTGCCCTGAGCAGTTGGGTTGGGAGAGCGAGAGAGGGAGAGAGAGAGAGTGAGTATCAGAGGTAGAGAGTGAAGTTTGAAAAAAAGGAGCCACAGAAAATGGATGGATGTTTGTTTTTGACCGACAACGGGTCACGTCGTCGAACCAACAACTGTTACACATTAAGTTCTGACATCAACCCAGTTTTCATTTCCGACTCGCATCTCGGTTTCCGTTTATCGAAGTCCAGCGCCAGCTGGCGATATCAACAGGTGGGTGACGTGATAAAGTGAGACACGTACGCCACCGCATGTCATGTCCATGACGGATGAAGCCATCTAAATATGGGTGGTACACTCGTTATGTAAATTAAAGTCACGGTCCCTAATGTTCTGGGCTTGGACAGATGGTCGGCTAAAAAAAAACATTAGTGAACAGGCTGCAAGAAAAAATAAAGAAATACAACAGCACGACTTTAAAGAGGCTACCTCTGACTATTTATGCGATCTTTTCGTTCTTTGCGGTTTTCTTTTACCAACGTAAGTCATCAGAATCAGGAACGTTTGGAGTGAAATCACTCTGAGGTCAAAGTTTGCCATGATTACCGGGATAGTATGACATCACAGACATAAAGTGGGTTTGGGTGGGTGTGCTGATCCAGAGCAGAAAGCATAGAATCTAAATGTTACAGTGGACCGGGGATGAAAGTTCTAGTGGGTCAGGAGCGTTTTCACCAGACAATGGTTAATATATCACCAGATTTGAAAGAAACACGACGTGTATTCTTCATCATGAACTTCAATTTATCCACCAAATGCTCAGCTTTAATTCCTAATAATGCAGCTTTTGACTAAATCTCTTTAAACAGAAACATGGAGTTTTTTCACTGTTTTTTTTTTTTTGAAGGTTTTCTGAGGAAGAACTACGTTTCCTTCATAATACTGCAAATACTCACTAATGCAAGGTATATTATGATTATTATTATTATTATTAGACCAGAATAAATTAGCTAAGAACTACAGAACCCAACTATTTAAAGAAATAACCTTAAATAATGTTAGTAATATTAGTCATAATAGTAATAATAAATAAATATAATATTTTTTAATTTAAATTAATGGTAATGATCAAACTTCTAAAAAAAATACTGTATAACCCAAATAATAATAATACTTTTTTTCTTTGTTTATAGATATTAAATACATTTTCTTATTATTATTATTCTTATTACTCTAATTATTCTTAATAATTGAAAAAATGTTATAACTATAACAATAGTTATAATAATTATAATAATTATCATTATTATTATTATTATTATTAATCCAAAAATAATTAAAAAGTTATAATTGTAACAATGGTAATAATAATCATAATAATAATAATCATAATATTATTATTATAATAAATTGTATTGCTATTTATGTTTACTATCAAATTTGAAACAATTATTATTATTCTTATTATTAATCCAAAAATAATTAAAAATGTATAATTGTAACAATGGTTATAATAATCATAAATAATAATAATAATTATATTATTATTATTATTAATCCAAAAATAATTAAAAAGTTATAATTGTAACAATGGTAATAATAATCATCATAATCATAATAATAATAATTATTATTATTATTATAATAATAATAATAATAATAATAATAATAATATAATATACGTTATTGCTATTTATGTTATTTATCAAATTTGAAACAATTCATTATAGTAATAATAATCATTATTATTATTGTTATTATATAAAATAATAATAAAATACATTGAATAAAATTATTAGGCAGTAAATTTATTTTTTCAGACTAATTCTACCAAAAGATAATGAAAACACAAGTTTCATCCATTCAGTCGTTTATTTACTGCATGAATTCATTCCAAGATTATTTTTACTATTTCTGAAATCTACTCCATTGACGTAAACATAAAAAGATCATTTTGATACACTTTCATGAATTTTCTGTCACTCCACTCTGCGTTTAATTTTAACTCCAGATGGATGGATTAAAATGTCTGATCTTACTTTTACATGATTGACATTACGAGTTTAAGAAGCCCCTCCCACCCGTGTGGAGGGAGACGGCTCTCAGCGTTCTTGTTTCGCTGTGGACCTACATATTCTCCCGGCGTGCAGTGATTTCCAGCAGAGCTCTAACCTTCTGTCACTGACGAGCTTCACCTGCTGCGAACGCAAGCATTCGCTGCTGCGCTGCATTTCGTACGCTGGACTAGAATAGCTCAGACGTTCACCAGCTCTACATCAACTAAAAGAAAAAACCCCGGCGCGAAGCTTCGATCCAGAAATCTGCTAAATAGAATGTGATTATGGTAATAAATGTTGGTTTATCAGCAAAAGTCATGATGCGCTCTTGTTATTGTGTGTGTGTGTGTGTGTGTGTGTGTGTGTGTGTGTGTGTGTGTGACTTTTTCTCATTTGTCTCCATCTCTTTTTGTTCCAGCTCAGTTGGGATGAACTCCTGATGCCGTCTGCCTGAATGAGCGACGCCACGCAGTCACCAGCTGTCAGTGCTGGGACGCCACGATGTGACGCAGTCAGTACTGACCAACACAGGAGAACACAGGTGTCTGAGGAGAAAATCATCGGAAACAGGAACTAACTCTGTATGTAAATGCACCGTGGTAAAAAAGACACTCCTGTTTCAACGTTAGCTTTCTCATCAAGTGAATAAAGTGTCCAAGGTGAAAAGTTGAAAGGCTTTACTAAATCGAGATTTTACTCTTCTGTAATCAGAGCCGGACAAACTCCACGGCTTCATAGGGACTTATAAGATTTGTTGTGAGTCTAAACAACAACGAAACAAAAAAACAACACATCCTCAAACAGCGAGAGGATGAAACAGTGAGTGTTTGGACTCCACTGCTGCCGCTTTGGCTTTGGTTCTGTTCAAAGTCTTAAAGATCTTTATTCTGCTGGTCAGATTTTTCTAGGAGGTCATGTGATCTTAGCTCAATGTTTGTCTCTGCGTTTGTAAACAGAGTGACCCAAAGACTTGAGTGGATCTCAATGACACACACAACACACAACAACTTATCCAGAAGACGATGAGAGTCCAGAATCGTTTTCATGTCGTCATTGCCCAATCAAAAAAGATCATACCAAGACAGGAAGCAGAGGAGGGCGATCTGGCATGACCATAGTAGGAGTAAGAAAAATGGATTAGCTCTTCAAGTGACCTAAGAGGAAGAATTATTTATTGTAACAAACAATCACACAAGTTTTACAATGTAGCAAAGTTGCTTCTTCGCATTTAACCCACCCCGGGGCGCAGCGGGCAGCTATCTGTAGCATCCGGTGCGTCCGCCACGGCTCCTTCGTGTTACCGCGATGACTCAAAAACTGTATAATAGATCACTTTCAAATTTTATACCCAAACTGACTTGATGCGAAGAAGATTTTCGGAAATTGTATAGTTTTAATACTAGGTGGAGTTTTATCCGCAAACGCTTCTGGGACACAAATTCTCAAGCATTGGTCAGAGTTTGTCCAAATTTTGGTGCGAATGATTCGACTCGAGGAGATCTGTCTTGTATAATTATAATTTTAATTACTCAAAAAGTTAACTTTTTGTTTTTGGGGAGTTTCTTTTTTTCGATAAATACTGTTTTTACAGACATGCCTCTGTAACTTCAATGGGTCATTTTCAAACTTTATAACCCAGTAGACCTTAGTGTGAGGAAGAATTGCATTGATATTGACAAAGGTGAGTTCTGAGTTTCTAACACTTTATCTCAAAAAGTTTTGCGGACATAATTTCTCAACAGAATTTGGTGCATATGGCTTGACTTAAGGAAATCCGTCTTGTATACATTGTGTTTTACTTTCATATGTCATATTTTACTCACTAGTGGGAGTTTTTTACAAAACAAACACGGTTTTTAAAACATAATCTCGTAACCATTGGTCTGATTATAGTCCAAATTCAATGTACATGAATTTAAGCAAGGAGATCTTTCTTGTAAATATCATATTTTACTCTAGTAGCTCATGTTTTATGAAACAGTGTTATTTTACAAATAACACTGTTTCGGGACACAACTCAAAAATATTCAATGGATCATTTTCATCGTACACCTAAATAGTTTGTAGTTTGAGGAAGAACTGAGTTGATTTCGGGAAAGGTCGGTTTGTATAGTTCGGACACTAGGGGGAACTTAATCTTTGAAAGTTTTCGGGCCATAATTTCTCAACTTTTGGTGCCATTCAGTCCAAATTTGGTGAATTTGAATGAAGTCTAGGAGATCTGTCTAGTGTAAGTCGTCTTTCAATCAAATAGTTCATATTTTACTCACTAGGGGGAGCTTTTTACGAAACACTTTTCTGAACATATCTTCCTAACCGTTTTATTTTTAAATTGTTTTTATATAACCTTTAGTTAAGCAGGACATATCGCTCATAAAACATAGGAGGTACAACATTTAAATATGTAACATGTGAACAGATACCTTTGTTTTAATGTATGACAGGTCATATGAGGACTTGTCCAGAAAAAAGATGTCCAGCTGTCATATTGTTACTTAATTAGTGACTCTGCTCTGTGTAGTACCTAAAAAACATTATTATTATCATTATTATTATTATTATTTGTATTTGTATTATTATCATTATTATTATTATTGTTATTATTATTATTATTATTTCTATTATTATTATTATTATTATTATTATTATTATGATTATAATTAGTATCATAATAATTTATATTATTATTATTATTGTTATTATTATTATTTATATTATTATTATTGTTATTTTTATTATTATTTATATTATTATTATTATTTTTATTAGGGCTGGATTCCACATCGCAAACATGAAATGAACCCCAAATTGAGTGAGTTTCATCAGTGGAACTTCTAATTTGGCTCAGTAGTGTTTTTGTACGGTGGCTGACGGCAGCAAAAAAACTCATGAAAGTAAACAAAACAAAAAACATATTAAGAAAACTTCCTCGTTAATTTGACAACACATTTGGAGACTGTGCACGTTTTCCACATGCTGAAGTCATACTGATGAAGATGTTTTCTTATATTTTTTTATGTTGGTCGACGTCAGCCTCCGTAGATTCTGCCCTCATGTGCCTGGATCCACTCCTGACAACATCTGGGCATGAAGGGGATTTCCTTCCAGACCAGGACCAGGGCATCACTGAGCCCAGATGCAGCGATACCTAATGTCCCAGAGGTTCTCAGGTGGGTTCAGGTCCGGAGAAGACTAGGACCAAAGTCATCAACGCCTTCATCCTCCAGGATCTGCCTACGACCTCCTGTCAGCTAAGGCCGCGAAGAGTCCACCGCACCAGGGTGAGGTCTGACGGTGAGTTTTTTAAGAGTTCATGAGGGTACCGACGCGTAGAAGGTGGTGTGATTTTACAAAAAATATTCCTGCCCAGACCACACAAGTGATAAATTCAAACAAACGGATAACCTGAACTACAAATCCTACATTTTTGTCCATCACCGGTCTTCATTTTTCTGCAGTCAAATCCACGTCACTCTTCATTAGCTAGCAGCTAGCTGACAGTTGCTAACTAGCAGAAGTCGCATCAATCAGTGTTTGCAGCTGTTTTGAATTGAAGTCAATAATTGCGGCGGCCAACAAAACCTCATGCTTGTCAGCGGGCGGGCGAGAGAATGAGTGACAGAGATTATTAGTAGAGCTCTGACTCTGCTTTAGTTTTAACACTAAAGAATCCATTTTAAGGAGTTTTTTCATTTTAAGGAGAAGTTATTTTCTTGCAACTCTTCCAGGATCAACCTCGATACCGTTTATCTTTTCCAAGTTTGCTCTCCATTTTTCACAGAGCCTCACACACCAGCGCCTCGGTCAGTCACGTTATCTACTCACGCCAGAGATAATGATGTTAAAGAGAATATACTATATTTTTTTTACAGGTAATAATAGATAAAAAATAATTGCTTGTATGTGGCACAATGGCTGTGACAGTTTAGAAGATTGTGCAGCAAATGGAAAAAGTTTCCCACATCTTCAAAGGCCAACATTTTCCAACTTGTAATGAATTATTCTGACTCTAAGACATTACATCGCAAATCGATCTGCAACTCCCCCAAACCCCTGCATTGCACAAGCAGGCCGCCTTATTGAACTCTGCAAATTAAATGTGACGTTATGTATGAAAAAGGGTTTTTCATCAAAAAAGCTCCTCATAGTGAGAAATATCTGAAGTATTAGAGTAAATATGATGCATGCAGGATTAATCTCCTCTGCTTGATTCATACGCATCTAATTTGGACTAATTCAGACCAATGATGCAAAAGTTATGTCCGTAAAAATGTCCTTTCTTAAAAAGAAAACAACCGCTCATGATTATATAGAGTAAGATATGAATTATTAAAGTAAAATATGATCCATACATGATCTCCTTGAGTCGATTCCTTCCTTTTACTAACACTAAATTTGGACTGAATCGGATGAATTGTTGAGAAATGATGGCCTAAAAACGTTTGGAGATAAAAAAAAAACCCCTAGTGTCAGAAACAGGAAATAGTTTTTTTTAAGGCATTTGCATCAGAACAAAGGATCTGCGGACGCGACGGCGGCGATGAGAATTCTTGAATATCCTTGACTTGGCGGGAATATAATAATAAACGTTCATTATAAAACCAGGAGGCCGAGACGTTCAAAGGTTATTTTTAGGGTGTCATGCTCGACACACACCGGCGAATTCTGGAACAAGGTTAGTGTTCCGACCTTACCTTATTCTTCTTTTTTTTCCCCTCCTAATGCTGCTTCTGCTCCAGCAGGAGGTAACTCACCGGCTATGCACTGATGCAAGACATTGAAATAGACTTTAACTGCCGTTTTACCAAAATACCTGTCTTAATTATTCACCTTCTCCTTGTCGCTCCCCTTCCTTTTTTTCTCTGGGTGAACAATAAGACATTTTAAACGCTTCCATTCCCTTTAGACTAATGTTTCATTGTCACCCGGGCATTAATAACGTCCCTGCAGATACAGCCCGGTTAGATGGAGTGTTTGTGTCAGACCGTGTGGGTGTGTGTGTGTGTGTGTGTGTGTGTGTGTGTGTGTGTGAGAGAGGGAGAGAACATGCATTCATGCAGGCTGTTTGGAATGCATGTGTGCAGCTTCTATGTTTTCATCAGATGAGAAATGAGTTATCTGGCCCACCCGCTCCCCCTGCCACATATTAATTACATTAGGCTGTGATATATGGACAGATTACCGGGTGTAAAACACATTATTTCCTGGTGGAAACAGGACCCAGGTGAGATCCATCAGCCCGCATCGTGGTCGGTTTGGGGCTCGCTACATCATACGTGAGCTGTCACCGTCGGAGGTGGGATCTGAGCTCCTGCTGCTTATCATTAAAAACTCCTCGCCAGAGAAATGCGTCGCAAAAAATGATTACGTCTGCATAAGCAGAAGCTCTTAAACTCTTTAAGAAGTTTTTTGGAACCGGTGGCAAATTCCCTTCCCACATTAAGATTGGAAATTTAATTTCCTTAAAGGAAGCGGGGCTGGGACCAGAGTTTGGGTTAGCCTGTTTGGTTTTGGGTGATTAACTCTTTCATTTAATCACTCAGGCGGCGGTGACGGCTAAATGAGGACTGAGCTCCCATGAATCAAACTATTTAGAGTCTTAAATGGGCGTTCCTTTTATGAAAGACTGTTCCTGAGTTTCAAATCCCACACTTAGGTTCACAAACTTTATTTCACAGTGCTTGAGTTGAATTATTTAAGCAACTATCGCAGTGCAGTTACTGAAGGCGACATTTGATGGCGATCGTTGCGCCTATTTTAAACCTGTTTTCAAGTCTTTTCTCTTTGACTAAAAATGGATAATAACCCGATTCCCCATGAAATGAACATTAATCGTTTACACTGTGCTGTTGTTTTGTTCTGTAACTGTCACTGGAAGAATCTATTAAGCCCCTCCCCTTTAGTGTCCCAGCCAAAGCAGTGCAACTATTGGTTCGTTACGAGAACGCCACCAAGCTCTACCAGGGCGGCATAGGGGGGCATTTGGGGTCCCGAGAAGAAGCCTTGCCACCTAAACTGCCACCCCAGTTTTGGCTGTTCGGAAATGTACGAGTGAATCTGAGAATTCCAAGTGTAAGTGAATCCAGCATGAGGACGCTCTCCCCACTTGTAGTCCCTGCTTCTACTCCGTGTTCTACTTTTGCTGATCGCATCTAATGTCACTGCGGCAGCAGACCAGTCCGCGGAGAAGGGCGAAGGAACGGCAGAAGGACTCCGTCCAGAGGACTTGGCAGAGTTTTAAAAAAAGGAGGGGGGAGACCATCCCAACTGTTTAATGTGTTTGTACATGAATGATGAATAATCAGGAAAGTCGTAGGCTAGTGGAGCCGAGACCCTTACACAGTGTTTGCCAGGCTAGTTAACATGCCAGGCTAGTTAGCATGCTACATTTGCTAGCGAGTCTTTAGTTGATTAATTAATCATGTATGCTCATGACCAAATAAAGGCAGAATTAACTGTTTCATCATTTTCTAAAAACACTATTTTTCTGACATAACCACATTTATTTTGAGGTGTTCAATTAGGGGGGGATCGCCTGTACAACGCAGGAGATGGGGGGATTTTCAGGGATACAACAGTGTTTGTCTTTTTTATTCTTTTACGCATTAATTCATTCATTTCCCAATATTATCTTCGGCAAGTGTTTTTAATAAGGAACATTTCAATGATATGGAAACAAAGAATCTTCATAAAATACAATATCATAGTAAATAAAACACAACAGTTTATTTTATAGCACCCAAAACTACACAATAACTGCTCTGTTATATTATTTGCCATATGGCCTTATTTGCCATCTTTTATCATTAATTATTAATGATTAATAAAGTTAATTCTATTCTATTGTATTCTTAATCCTTTAGACAGAACAGGTGAAAAAAAAAAAAGAAGGTAGGCCTGTTATTACTATTTTTGTTTCCAGAGGGATTGGCCGGGTTTTACCGCTCCCATTGAAAGCAGAACAAAGATTATTTCTTAAACAAAGAGTTTCAAAGGAACCGTTATTTTTGTTAAGTTGGTCGACTCTGATCCAGGTCACTTTAATCGGTTTGTGTTTTTTTTGTTTGTTTTTATGTTAGAGAATGGAGCGTGACATGGCGAGGTGATTTGGTGCGCCATCAGCAGTAATGCAGGCTGATGATGTTCCAACCCTCATCTATGGTGATGAGCTCCCGGTTAACGAATGCGATGAAGGATAAGAGCCGCTGACGTGAGCTTCCAGGATAAGCTGCCTGGACCGGGCCTCAGTTATAGGGTACTGAGATCTGCTGCACCTACGGTAGGAGCCGGTCACCTTAAGAGGTTTTCTGGGTATGAACAGCTGAGAGAAGACCGCTAGTTGGACGTAAAACTCACTGGAGAGTTGATATAGCTCAAAAGGGTACAACTCGAACTGGAACTGGAAAGCATGGCTGTGGATGTTATCATCTGGAACACCACAGTGACCTGATAGTATTCTTATCACTTAGGTTTATATGCCTCAGACTCAGAACTCAACAGGAAGTAAGTCTGACCCACTGGATCTCTAGAGCGGCCTTAAACTACGCTGTCAGCCTGTAGCTCTTTGACCTTTACCAGACTCTTCACAAACTGCTACGAGCTCGTTTGACCTTCTTAGCTGGATGGTTTTCTGTCGCTGCAGCTATTGGAACAGGTTGGCGGGTTTTGGCAGTGTTTATCCGAGCATATTAGACGTGGCTGGGCTTTCTATTAAACTTAATGAGCATTTAAATCCTTTAATGGATAGAAGGGAATTTAGAGCGGCATATTATCAGCTAGATGCTCTCCACTCTCGATAAAAGACACCCACCGATGGAAGTTTAAGAGATGCTTCTGAGACGGTAGACCCCCCACCCCGCCACTCTTTCCCTCTCTTCATCTTTTGTCGTCTTCTCCTCCGGACCATCTCGCCCTCCCCATCTCTATTTGCTCATGCATCTCTCTATCACGCCACCTCCCCTTCATTTGCAAACACTGGCTGTGTTGCTCTGGTCCGTAACACGAGAGGAGCCGGTCATTCATCCGTCCCTTTGAAGGCGACATCATAGAGATCTCTCTCCAGGAGGTCTCTGTCAACACCACCACAACACCCACCCATTACGGAGCCTACCTTTCCTTCCTATCGCTCACTCTTTGCTCCATCGTCAGCCGTCCCATAGAAGGATATTCTACGCCGCATGCATTTAGAGCGGAGAAATTCAGATTACCCAATGGTGCAGCCTCAATCAGACAGCATAGCGGAGTGGGCCTGGGGGGCTGCTGAACTCTGGCCAGCCCAGCATTAGGTCCTGCTAATGGGTGGAAAAGACTCAGGAGAGGCCTCTCCTTTCTGAGGCCTCGTCTGCTTCTGGCTGCGGCTCAGGAGGACTGGCAGACCCGCCTGCATTGATCTGGTAGCCTCTATATTCCTGTCGACAGCAGGTTAACAAGTCTGATGTCTCAATAAAGACTGGAGCCTTGGGGGAGAAGCCGTTCGGCCAACAGCAACCTGAGCTGGAAAACCAGCATACAGGGGGAGGGAGGTTCACGCCCTCTTTGGGTTTTCATGAGCTCCACGCGTACAAGATCTCCGGTCCGGATGAGACTGGAAACCGGTGCTTTTAGCTGGTACTGAGAACGGGTCAAGAACCAAGGAAAAGAACAATTTTACCAATGACTAACCAAACAGCAGAGGAAGTTATTTGCTCTTATTGCTTTCACGTGATGCAAAGAAGCATATAGCCTTAATTTATTTGAATAATTTTATCATTTCCAGTGGAAATGATAAACAGATTACAAGAGACTGAGGACCCGCCGCATCTCTGAATGCCCCTCTCTCCAGTGTGGGCCGTGAACCTGACAGATCACAGAGAATGAGTCAGAAAAACAGAGGAAGGGGTGTTTGTGTGAGCGATACACCCAGAATGGGATAATAAGAGCGCCGATCTGGTTCTGGAGCACAACAGTGTCTGCACGCCCTGTTCTTGTACTGCAGGTCAGTACCAGCTGGAATATACGGGAAGGATAAAGTCCCTCCTCGTCAAAAAGCCTCTCCAAGTGTCCTAAAGAAACAGGAGGCGGCCGTAGCCCAGGTGGGTGGCGGTCCGATCCCGGTCTTGTCGGCGAGACCCAGAAACATAATTTGCCGGTCAATGCTGCTCAGGGGTGGGTCAAATACAGATCTAATTTCACAATTCTGTATGGTTCGATACGAGTGATGATAAAGAGAATAGATTGTAAAGATACTGCAGGGGTACGGGAGGTTTTAACGTTAGTTCCAGACGGGTCAGTCTTTCCTAATATGTTCAACAATTTAACGCTATGAGATGAATGAATGAAAGGAAATATGAGTCCAATAAACCCAATTACATATGAAGTATTCCTATTTTCAATACATTTGTTTTACGGCCATGAAGTGCAAAAAACAAAATGTGATTGTGTTCACTATCAGTGGGAATTTTGGGCAATAGACGGAAAGTGACAAAAAGAATTCATCGTTGAAACTTTGCCGCGGAGAAAGAAATGAAAAAGAGAAAACAGCCTTAAAAACTCCTTTTTACTCATTTTAGTTCTGCTTCTCAATTGTTGATGCACAATGACCAAAAACTTTGTTAGATATTGATTTAGTGATAGATTGCGAACAATTTAATTGTAGCAGTAAAAAATACGGAAGGTTGTTTCATGAATCAGACACTGATGGCGAAGCGTTAAGTTGTACACCTCTATTAAAAGGCATTTATTTCTACTATTAATAATAGCAATAATATTCTTTACACTGTTCAGGGCGCTCTTTGCTGAAGAGGTAAGTCAAAAAGTGAAGACTAATTAAAAAATTATTTGAGAACAAATGTCGGAAAATGAGAGGCTGCGGCCTCCACGCTTCGGATAAACGTAATTTATTTTTCTCTCATCAGTCGCAGAAAACTTGATTTTCAACTCATACTCGGAACTTACTCTTCAGCATTTTGTCTGCCGTCCACTGGCTAAGAGGATCGGGTTCTCACTTATCAGCCGTAAGTTTATTTTCTCTAAAGGTTTTTTAGCATGCAGGACTCTACGGTCAAGTTAGCATTGCTAAATATTAACATTGTAATCAAAACGGTTGATTGTGATTTAGTATTGGTACTTTTTGGGGCGGTTAAAATAAATACATGATAAATTTCTAAAGGTTTTTAGAGTTTTTCCAATTTTATTTGATTTTTCCACTTTTTACTATCTCAGCTTCGTTTTTTTATAAAAACACCTACTGAACCAAAACCTTGTTTTCTTTTCCTTTTTCACCACCGGGCAATGCATGAATCTTCAAGACAAGCATTCCCCTCGTTAACCCCAGGAAAGCCCCCATCGTCTTCGACGTTGATGTCATTCTAATGAAGTCCGGAGTCGCTGAGCGGCCGGGACATGAGGCGAGGGCCAGGGAACATTCAGGACAATTATCTTGTTCGTTACACGGCCAACAACCCGGAAAAAATCCCCCGTACACCAAATAAAAATGTACGTAGCGATGTTTGTTGAAATGAGATGTGATATTTAGAATGAAGCAGATCTAGGAAAAATCTATTTGTGAACATTTTTTTTTTTTTACTTCTATTAAAAATTAACTAAGAATAAAAAGGTAATTATGAAAATTTTTTATTTTTCTGTCAACATCTTAATTTTGAGTTGATTCAACTTTAAGTAAATTGTATAGTACTAACACTGTTTCTACATTTTGAGAAGATTAGAAATCGATATTTAAGTATTTTATTTCACTCTCGGACAAACAACCACCTGCGCTCAACATTCACATTTAATCTATTTTTCTTTTTTTTTGAAATTGGCGTTCAAAGAAGGAACCTGCTCAAACACAAAGGACGTGAAAAAAAACACACAGCCTTCTGTGTGTCTTCACAGATTTGTCCTGACGCACCAGTGCGAGTCCAAGATATTCTGTTTCTGCACCCATCGTCATCTTAACGTCAGTATTTATTTTTCAGATTTTTACTACATTTTAACAGAATGTTTGAAGTTGGACTTCTTCTGTTTTCATGAAGATCATTACTTTAATGGATTAATTTCTTCTTGCGTCAGTGCACACTTTTATACGGCGGCGCCCGTGAAGGACGTTTAAGAAACATAAGAAAATGAGTTAGTAGTTAATTAAAACATTATACATATTATAAATATGCATAAACATATAAATATATAGTAGATAAATATTATATTATTGTAAATATATAATAAACAAAAGGTTTTAGGTAAAGCTACCAACATGCCCTCGCGGTTCAGAGTTGAATTTTCTTCCTCCTTTTTTATGTTTGTGTGTTCATGATGCGTTCATGATGCAAAATAAAATAGTTCCACTAATGTAAGAATCCTGTGACGCTAATAAGACGTGTTGGCGTTCTACTCAAAGATCCACGCCTCCGCCGTACTTTCCTGACAGCCAGAGAAATTTCAACCTTCATTTAACAATTTCAACAGTAACACACAGAAACGATGATGAAGGTGAATCTGTTCCCGCACAACAAATGAAAACATGAAAAGATGTAAAAAGTTATAAAAAAAAAGAATTTGACCGTGAGGAAAAATTTGACGACTGTGTTTTTCTCTTCCCACTCTTTTTCCGCTGCTTGTTTTCTACGTAATAATTATTAACACTGAGCGCTTTGTCTGAACAACGGTAAAAATGAAAATGAAATAAAGTTAATTAACAATATGTTAAAATGACATGAGGATCAGTTAGGTTTGTACAAAAACAATCCAGGAGGAATATCCTTCACAAAAGCTGCTATTCACATTTCAATGCTGGCACTTATTTACATTTACTTTAATAATGATTTTTGTCCTCAGGTGAAAGTACATCTGATGGAGTAACAAATGGACTTCTGCCACCTGTGCAACTCATCCCTGCATACGTGCACACCTTTTTTTTGTTAATTTCCTCTTCAAGTTTATATTCGTTAAATATGCCTTAAATTTATTCTCATTTATTCTGAAAAATAAGTTTCATCTATGGCGTTACGAATCAAAAAAGAAAAGTCGGCTTTCACGTGTAACTCCGTGACAATCACATGCTGGCTGTGTTTTTTCAAACATGTTTAACGCACACACACACACACATACACACACACACACACACACACACACTGACACTGTTCAATATTTACTTATTGAAAAAGAAAAAAGGGCCTGGTTTTGTGAAAAAGAAAGAACTTTTACCTTTCTGTCATGCAGGTTAATTTGGACAAGAAATATCACAATTGTTAATAAAGTAAAGTTCGTAAAGACCCAAAATCAATTTATTCCAGTGTTGAAATATTGTTCTATTATAGTCGGACAACATTGTTAAACTTTGAAATATAAAGAGTGGATTTAAACACTACTTTAAATAAGTGCTATATTGTAAGATACATTTAAAAGAGTGATTGCATAATAAGTTAGTTAAGACAAAAAAAGCAATACTATGAAAGGTCAAAGGTCAGATTTGACCCGCTAACAAAAAAGGTGTGGGATAAAACACATTATATAAAAATAAATCTATGAAACGTGGCTGGTTTTCTCCTTGATCATTAATCGGCAATTAACACATTCAAGTAAAACACCCGGGGTAAAAGTCAGGCAGGAATAACGAGAAGAAATGGAGTTCAAGCTTAGTGACTTTACACTCAGCAAACGTTATCCAAATAAAAAAGTAATAATAATAAAAAAAGTTTTCAAAATCAACCATACGCGAAGCGGGGAAACCTGAGTGACCTGAGTGATTCTATATTCTATTTAAATAACTTTAATATTCATGCTTTATATGTTATATCTTCGGTCAGATCTTCTCCAGAACTGACGGAGGTGTTGGGTCTAACCGGCCTAAGGAGGAACAACGGGGTGAACCTAATCCTAGGATTTCACCTATGATGCTGGTTCTAATAGGCAGGAGTCAGAATAAACGGCCCTTCGCTGAGGCAGGCGGTTTTAATATTATGGCCAATTGTCCGATGAGAAATAAATCACACATTATAACACACTTGTTTTCTTTTAGACTGTTATGCAACAGAACTTCGTGGTCAGATAAAGGGTTTGATCATGCATTAGCTTCAAATATGCAAGAACCAGTAAAACGCTAAACATCTTCAGGGTTTCAGCCGGATTGTTGGGAACCGCCCTGATAATATGATCCTGATAACATGATCCTGATAACATGATCCTGATAACATGATCCTGATAACTTTATCCTGATGACATGATCCTGATAATATGATCCTGATAACATGATCCTGATAACATGATCCTGATAACATGATCCTGATAACTTTATCCTGATGACATGATCCTGATAACATGATCCTGATAACATGATCCTGATAACTTTATCCTGATGACATGATCCTGATAACATGATCCTGATAAAATTATCCTGATGATATGATCCCGATAACATGATCCCGATATCATGATCCCGATCACATGATCCCGATAACATGATCCTGAAAACATGATCCTGATCACATGATCCTGATCACATGATCATGTTGATATGATCCTGAAAACATGATCCTGATAACATGATCCTGATAACATGATCCTGATAACTTTATCCTGATGACATGATCCTGATAAAATGATCCTGATGATATGATCCCGATAAAATGATCCTGATGATATGATCATGTTGATATGATCCTGAAAACATGATCCCGATAACATGATCCCGATTACCAGATCCTAATAACATAACCCTTATGACATGATCCTGATAACATGATCCTGAAAACATGATCCTGATCACATGATCCTGATAACATGATCCTGATGACATGATCCCGATAAAATGATCCTGATGATATGATCTCAATAACATGATCCCAATAACATGATCCTGATAACATGATCATGTTGATATGATCCTGATAACATGATCCTGATAACATGATCCTGAAAACATGATCCTGATCACATGATCCTGATCACATGATCCTGATCACATGATCCTGATAACATGAACAAACGACTCATAACTTCAGTCACTCTACACTGTAAATTAAATTCCATTCTAATTTACGGTAAAGTACCATAAATTATATTATTTATTAGTCTCTACAGAAAGACACCATCCTGTTCAAAACAGTAGATTATTTTTTTGGAGAATGTTGAAAACTGAACTTTACTATGAAAATAAAAAACTTTTGATAAAATAACACAACAATAGCAAAAACAAAAACAAAAAACTTCATCTCGTAACCATGTAATAACCGTTAATGTATTTTCTGTAAAATTAGAGATTTTGCTGTAATTTACGCATCTGAAATTTACAATAAAAAAAATAAATCTTTAACCATTCATCATGAACATCCTTTAAATATTGCAGAAATTAGACTCAGCGAGAAAACGGGGCATATTTGTGAAATACTAACTTCAAATGTTCAATTTCTTTTTGTAATTCATTGTCATTTCATTGAATGTCTTATAAAGATGCTTACAATACGTTTGTTTTATTTCTATTTTTTTTGCAATAATTTCTCGTCTCCCTTTTTTTTTTAAGTGAAATTCTGGTAACTGCAACTGCTGCTCTATGACTGCAAATAATCTGTAATTTTCTTTTTCCGGTGTGCGTACTACAAGAAGAGGGGAGCCTCTAGCATTAACGGGAACTACAGAGTCGCACCTAACGGCACCATTTCATGCTTCTCCATTGATCAATATATACTGAAAACGTATATATTATATATGCGGTAATATCTGAGTTATTACTGTATTCCTCCGCACATCAAAAACATGTTTGGTTTTATTCCTCACAGACAAAAATGTTACTTTTCCCTTTATTGCAAAAAGAGGAAGACAACAGCTCCCTGCAGGCTTCTTTCAACTTTTCCCTAAACATTTCCTGTTTTTCCGGCAACTTTATTGCTTCTATGTTACATGTTCCGATCTAAAGAAACAGAAAATGCCTTTTCTTTCTCGGTCCTTCCCCACCGCTGTGTCTCTTTCCCCCTCGGTCCTCCTGCAGCAGAGGTATGTGGTAATAATCATCCACCTACAGTTTGCTCGTTAGCGGCGAGTCCTGCTCTCCGCATGGGTCTTTTCATGTTGCTGAGTACCAACAACAACCTGAAGGAACGCTCCACGTCCTCGCCGGGAATGCTGCAGTGTGAAACAGCGTGCAGGAGTGGAAACGGGGACAATGCCCGCAGACGGAAAGGGGGGGCTGCTCACGGAAATACCGCCTCCGTGCAGAAAGGAAACGATTCGGTATAAAAACAAATACAGCAAATATGGAGGTAAGGTTTCCCGCTCATTATGTGATACCTGCGTTTGTTAACCCGACACTAGTTTGAATTACTGAAACCAGGATTTCTTTAGACTGTACTTTTTTTTTTTTGCCCTAAAGATAGAACTGATTTAGTGTTTTAAACTCCTTAAAATCTTTATTTTCCTGTTCGACGGACCGCCCCTGCTTCGGTGATCTAAAACGTTAAAGTTTCAAAGTTTAAAAAGTGAATTAAGTTGACTTATTTGGTCCCAAAGTGTTCAAGAAATTGTGCAGAAAATTATTATCAATATATTTATGTTTTGATCAGTTGTTTTTTTTATTATTTACATTGGTTCAAATTAAACAAATAAGACATAACGCAATAATTAATGTTCAAAACATGCGGTGAGGTTCGTCAAATACGTACAAATAGTATAATATCAAATGCTAATAAGCTAATAATGAATATGTATATGACACATTCTTTTTTTCCATTATAGTTTAGCTCATAACAGTTGAAATAGATACGGATCAGAGTCCAACGACGCAGAACTCGCTTTGCCTCTTTTGTTACGGTCGGCCAGACTTTGAGATCAGAAGCAGAATTTTGAAAAAGTCCTCAAGAAAACATAATTAAAAAAAAAAAACATGTATCTTAAACATGTTTAAGATACAATTTATAATACTAAATGCTACAGTAATATTTTGTATTTTAAAATAGATATTGTAGTGACATAAAATATTGAATTAGACAGGGATATTTAAAGTTCATTGTAGAGTATTTCATCTTCATACTTCCTTTTTTAAATATTTTCTGCATTTCTTGTAGAATAAGTTTAATTTTGAGCACATGGACTTTCCACGCGATCAACAATAATGACAATGAAATTCATTTTGCATTTAAATGACTGCTAATTTGTATGTCTTTACTTAAATAAGGCACTAAAACACTTTTGTCTCATGCATTATAATTATAAATATACAATATAAACGGTAATTAATGATATATAGCATATCTTATATAGTTCAGAGTTGTGTTTAATCTAATTTAATAAACTAAATGCACTAACTGACTTATCTGCAGCCAACATGACTGTATAGAGCAACATTATCTGGTGAATTTGGATTAATTAATATTTTTGTTCTTCGAGAACTAAGATGAAAATGAGATAAACTATATGCCGTTTATTTCATTTTACCTAATTGTGTTAATAGCGTCCGACTAGATTAATCTGAGACTTGCTAAATGTGCTGATCTGATTATTGGATTCACTCAATCCTTTTCTTTTGAGTCAAATCAAGCAGCTTCTGTGCCGTAAACAAGTCTTTAGTTTAAGTCGCACCTCCTAAAGTGGACTTACTTTGAAAAGCAGACACTGATATATTAAGTAGAGCGCGTACTTACAGATTTATTTAATTCAACAACTCACAAGAGTTCATGTTTTCAAATTAATGTTTGCCATTTAAATTATAAATTTAACATTGTTGTTAAATTGTATTTTCATAAAAACAAACCAAAAAACAAGGATAATACTATTAATCTATTCATGTGAAGTCAGCTACAGATGATATATAGAGTTATTACATTGTAATAACAACATATAAAAGGTCAAGCCCAACAGCAGCTCACACAAAATGGAACACGAGCTACGCTTCACCTCTTCACTGCTTGTTCCTGATTACCGACACTGTGTTTTGTTTTTTTCCAATTAGAAAACAGCAGCAATCTGATTCTATTAGAACGTCGCCGTCTCTCCGGCTCCCAATTCATTCGCTCAATATTTGTCCTGTTCTCCTCAAGAGATACGCACACATCTTATGAGCTGTATTAAGACGGGCTTTTCCCTTTGTCTAATCCTTGCATGAGAGACACACACACACAGCACAAACACACACACACATGAACACACACATGAACACACACATGAACACAAAACACAGTACACAAGTACATACGTGAGAGGGTTTGAAGGACACTAAAGTTGTGGTGTGGACATGCCTTTCTATTTGCATGAGAGATAATATGACGGCAAACATGAACAAATGCATCATGGGTATTCACAACTCCAGTTCATATATTTAAATATACGCACTGAACCTAGCGACGTTTGTAATTTTGCTGGAGTGCTCTAGAGCGTAATTTGTGTCGATTGCAGAGTGTGTGAGTGTGTGAGTGTGTGTGTGTGTGTGTGTGTGTGTGTGTGTGTGTGTGTGTGTGTGGGTGCGAGTGTGTGAAGTGGAGCTCTGTGCAGTTGTGTGAGCAATTACCTGTTATTCCAGCGATTTAATTCCCAGCTCCTCTTTCATTCCAGAGGTTATTTCTTCCATGAACATGTAATAATTGTAATTGCCCTCGAGTTGGACCAACCAGAGCGGAGCGGAGAAATTAAATTCTCCGTTTTTTAACAGAATTTAATATCCTTCAGACATCAACTATTTGTTTTGGCTTGGTGAAAGTTTTTCCTCTGATCTCTTCCTGCGTTGAACGACAGCTTTGATTTTCTTTTGTTTAGAATTATAGTATTAGATTCATATTTAATTCTATCATTCTCTGATGACAGATCTGTTTGTTTGTTTTATCTTTTTTGTTTGTATGAGAATGTCTTTATGATGAATGTCACTAAATTCAAATCAGTTGATTAAAAGGATAAAGACTTAAATCAGACGGACTAATATCAGAGTTTTTGAAGCCAGGAAAAACTTTTTCCTCAAAGCTTTCCCCTCGCTTTGTTTAGAAACCTTTTTTTTTTTTACATCTTAGTAAATTTTAATGGCTTAATCTTAAATATCGGCATTCCGAAAAACAATTTGTGAATATATTGGGTCAATATTTCTGCCAAAAAACTTTATCTTAACTAAAAACACAACGGTAACAGTAACGGAAATAATTTCCCCTTTGGGACTTCTGAAGTCTTTTCTAAATTATTAGAAAGATATTAATGAAGTTTGTTAAAACATAATAATAATAATTGCTGATTTACATTCAAATTATTTGAATGCAATACTCGGCATATTTGGGCTTTTGGCACATATACCTGTCTGCACCAAACCTGTATATAGTATTATTCTTATTTTCATATCCTTTTATCATTTTATCTTTGCTATTCTTTAATTATTCATCCCATTTTAATTCATATGCATATAATATATATTGCTTTCCGTTTTCATTCTAATAGTTTTATACTTTTCAAGGACAATCTTTAGAAAGAAAGTTTCCCCCTGGAAATCAGTAAAGTATTTCTGATTCTGATTCAGACTTAAATCTGTCGGAGCATCACAGCAACGTTCAGGATTCTGTCCCAGCCGCGGAACCCTTCCTTACATTTCTTAATCCACTTTCTGTCCCTGGCTTTCCCGTTTACGTCCGGACTGTAAGCTACTATATGAAGGTAAAAGTCCCACAATAAAACATTTGTATTGGAGAAAAGAGATATTTTGAGCTTTTCCGTCACTTTGGTTCCTTAATCTTGTGTTTAACCATAATAATACTTCATTTTGAAATGAGTTGTCTGCACCCTTGAGGAGCAGAGGGCGACTACTCTGAGTTACAGGGGAGCGGATTGGGGTCCAGGATCTTGCTCACGGACCCCATGATATGTAGACTGCAGGGGCAGTTCGGGGATGGAACCCACCCTGAGATTGGAGGATGATGATTGGATCCTTCCTGAGCTACGCCCGCCCGTGTGTAGATGTGACATTTGATCTACAGACGTAAATCAACTTTGATTATGACAAATAATACAATTAAAACTGATTGAAAACCCTGCAGACAAAACATTGTTATGTTATAATTATGTAATAACTGATTAATAACCCCTCACATTTCTTCCACCTTTAAATCCATAAATCAGACCTAAGGAAAAATAGTGGACGGTAAATAACGATATACTACGAAAAATACTTTTTTCTCTTGGAAAAAGGAATCAAATCCAAAAATGAGGTGCGTAATATCGCATTTATGAATCTAATTACACTGGAGCGTCAAGCGGCCAAGGCAATTGTCATGAGAGAGACGGAGAGAACGGGAAAGACGGAGGAGAGGGAGAGACGAGGACGCCTGACGCGGAGATCAATCAGTGGAATTAAAGTCCAAACAGCAGCACCGGGGAGGAGAGGGCAAGCCCACGTCAACAAACAAATATCACAGGATGCTAATGGCGGGTTGGAGTTGTCGTGGTCGCCGAGGTGACGCACATGTCGATCGAACCGACCGTCTGTCTGCCGGCATGGCGGTCGTCACTTCCTGCTCAGTCTGACCCGAAACGGCCTGACTCTCCTATCCATACTTAACGCAGCTTAATACAGGACAAGTGGCTGCCCTCGACCCCCACAGCTGAGGTGGGCCCACCTGAACCACAGGACTGATCCCTGATCTCTCTTTCCCTCCACTATCCCTCTCTCTCCTTCTGCTGCTATTTTCCTGGCAGCAGTGGTAACGTGAATGTTTACGTCGGGGCCAAGGAAGGGGCCTAACAGTGGAATCGCTCCTGTCAGCCCATCCCCCCCTGAGACCAGACCTATGTCAAAGACCCTGTCACACATAACGGGAGCCACCGGAGGACTGTGTGTTGTGTGTGTGTGTGTGGCATTAGTGGAACAAGTGACAACAACACGTTTCCGTCTGGTGGTGGAGGGATGAAGGTGAGGAGGCTGGACGTAAACAAACCCAGGCCGGGGGTCAAGGGAGCAAAGGGAGCCGTACGTGACAAGAACATGTTATTGAAGAAGTTCAAAAGGAGGCAGATGGGTCATTCCATGAAAGGAAGGTCAGTGGTTTGAACCCCCTTGTTCTCCACGTGCCCAAGTACCCTTAAGTAAGATACTGGACCCCCATATTGTTCACAATAGCCGTTCAATTAGTGTGTGTGTGTGTGTGAATGTTCATCAGCCCATTGCAGCCTCTGACACCACTGTGTGGAAGGATGTGTGTGTGAATGCTGGCAGTGAGTGATTGCACAAACACACACCCCCACACACACACACACACACACTTCCACGTCACTGCCTAACCCCCACAGCAGACACACATGCGCTCTTCCCGCCGCTGACACGCAACCCGTGCCAATGTGTGCAATGTCACAATGAGTTCACAGACGTCACCCTGATTTCCTCCAGTTGCTGTTGGGAGCAAACTTTGATGTCGAGCCGTCGCAGCGAGTGTTTGTGTGAGCAGTGGCTCATCCACGCTTGTGTCTTCCACACGTGTGAAGTTAAGAGAATAAGCATAATGAGAAGTCTACCTTGTGGAAATGAGCTCAGACATTCCGGCACTCACTCTTACCTTCATTGCCGTTAGTTGCCGCGGTACCCAGAGCCTGGAGGGATATAGTCCAAAGCAGCATCGCAGCCAGCCCCGGATCCGAAGCCATGGTGTTCTCCCTCACACCCCGCCAGTCTCCCTCTGCCTCTCTCTCCCTCTCTCCTCACTTACTCCTTTACCCTCACTCTCCCTCTCTGCCACTCGCTGCCTCTCTCTCCTCTCCTCTCCTTCTTCTTCTTCCTCTAGGTCCCAGCGTTGAGGCAGGAGCGAGAGGTGCTGAGGAGAGTGTGTGAGGAGTGTGTGTGAGTGCGAGGGGCTGCGAGCTCATTGGGTTGGAGTTGGAGCCTGCCTCTGTGCCTCGCTTCAGTCTGCCGATTCCCTCACACACACACTCACATACATACATACACTTTCAGCAGGCAGCCAGAGAGGAGGAGGGACCAGCACGTCTGTCAAAGTCTTACCAGCCAATTAGATGTCGGGATGAGCCGGCGCGCTACGCTAAGTGCGCTCCCTCATTACCACACCCTCCCTTCCTACCTGCCTGCCCAACTCTCACTTTCTGTTTATCTCTCTGGGTCATAAACTGGCACAGCACACCCCCCTCATCCATTATTTACCCCCGTTTATCACCGGCCCGCTCCTTCCCACAAACACTCACTCTCACCTACCCAGTGGCAAATACCTGAGTGATGGATGGAGCGAAACCAGCAGCAAGTCTTCACGGCTCAAGGACAATGATCAGTTATTGATCTCCAATGTAATATTCATAAAGTTATTACCCGCAGTGTGTCCAGGCGCGGGAGAGTGTGTCCCTACATGGATCTGTGTCTGCTGTTCAAGGACGAAGACCTTGTATTTATTAAGGTGATGATGAGGGGAGCAGCGTCAGGAAATACAATCGCGGTGAATATTTGGGACCCTTACCCATCCATTATCTGAAATCACTTATCCGCTCCACTTATTTCTGGTAAATGCAAAGCAGCAGTGTTTTAATCACGCATTAGGCATTAAGAAAGTAGACAGAGCTCAAAACATTGTAGTATATTAGAGGAAGAAGAAGGTGATTTGAGACACAGGGTAGCTCATGCTAACTATCTAACTGAGTTTAGTTCAAGAGAACAATATTTTAAACGTGACCACAGGATTAAACATTCAAAAGACTCAAATAGATTTTTTTATTCAGGATATTTACCAACACTATAATATTTACATTTATGCTTTTACTTCTTTAACTACATAATAATAATGAGGAGAAGAAGAAGAAGAAGAAGAAGATGTTTTTACCATATTACATAATGAATATATTTGCGCTGCTACTTCAACCACCACCTCTGTGATCAAGATCAAGTGAGGAGTAGAAGGAGGAGGATTAGGAGAAGGAGACGAAGACGGGGATATGGATGAAGGAGTTGGAATACGAGGAACGGAGCGAGAAGGAGTGGGAGGAGGAACGGGAAAATGAGACTGAAGAGGTGAAGGAAGAGGCAGATGAGGAGAAGAAGGAGGAGAAATAGGAGCAGTCAGAGAAGTGAAAAAAAGGAGGAAGCATAAGAAAAGGGGAGGGACGATCAAGAGGAGAGAAAATATGAGAGAAAAAGGAGGAGCACGAGAAAAAAAGAGAAGAGAGTTTTAACCTATTATTATTATTATTATTATTATTATTACTAATATTAATATTATTATTACTATTATTATTGTTATTATTATTATCATTGTTATTATAATTATTATTATTTGTATTATTATTATTACATTTTTTCTAACTTGGTTTGTCAGTTTGTTCATTTGTCTGTAAGCAAGATTACGGAAAATCGAATGGATGGATTTTCATGAGATTTTCATGAGATTTTCATGAGATTTTCATGAGATTTTACCCAGAGGTAGGTTTCGGCATCTCCTAGAGATTATTACATTTTGGTGACTTGAGGTCATGGCACTGGTTCTGCACTGGTTCTACACTGGTTCTGAACTGGTTCTGCACAGGTTCTGCACTGGTTCTGCACTGGTTCTGGCAACCGGTGCCGTAGACACTTTAAACCCCAGGATACGGCGTCACAGCGCCGTTACCACTGGACTACCTTCAACACCTGGACTACCTTCAACACAAGGATGAAGAATTGCGGCCTGACCTCCAGATTTTCCTGACATACAGACGCATCAAGCAGAACGGACGCTTTACTTGTCTTGCAAAAATATTGAAGACTTCAAGTACGGAATGTCCTTAAATTTTGATGAACTTGAGCGAACATGCAGCTGGTCTGCTAAATGAGGGTTAGTTTAAATGAGGGTCCGGGCCAAATCGTGGCACCGCTGCGCATGCCAAACCCCCAGCCTCACCCCCCCCTCCCCCGGGGCCTAAAGACACAGTGGTTTCTGTGTGCGTTCATAATGCCGCACCCACAGCATGTACAGGGGGGCCTTGTGCCCACGTGCAACATCTCAACAAAGCCTGAGGCGAGCGGCACACACACACACACACACACACACACACACACACACACATAAACCCAGAAAAGTGAGCGTTACACATCTTACAGCAGATCTCTGGCTGTTTCCTCCCTAATCGGCGTTGTGTGTTCACACGTGAGGCTCCAACGGTTTACCACTAGGCTGCACTGTCAGTCTGCCTGTCTTATAGGCTGCTCGCCTGTGAGGACAACAACGCCGTCATCTTCACGCCGGCGCTCTGATCTCTCAAGTGCAAAGGAGAAAAACAATCTCTGAACCCTTAAACACAAAAACCGCCGTCTTCTGTCAGTTTCTGAGGCAAACCCACGACCGGAGAGGAGAAGAAAGTTTCGTAAAGAGGTTCCTGATGAGAGTTCCAACAGAGATGAATCAAATCTATATTTGATTCTGCCTTAACATGAAGTAATCTATATCCACAGAAGAATGAATGGCTGCCGTCTCCGTCACCTTTCCCTCCTCTGCTAATTGATTTTTCTATGAAGACACATATCAATATGAGGTTTCAATTAAAGCAGCCGGTTAAATACTCTTCTGACTTTGAATGGTGGTAGGTCAAAGTAAAAACCTTGGAGATTTGGTGTGACTACTTAATCTCTGGGGAGCAGACGTTCCTAGAATAATGTCTCACAGCACACCGATCAGCCATAACATTATAATTTCTTGGGCTTTTGCCACAAGAACATCTTCAAAACAGACCTGGTATTAACTCTGTCAGCAATCTGTGCTACAGTAGCTCTTCTGTTGGTTCAGAAACCCTGGGCTGGTCTTCACTCCACATGCATCAATTAGCCTTGATCCCCTTGAACCCATCACCGGTTTTCCATCCTAAGACCACTAATTGTTGCAGGAAAGAAACACCCAGAAAAACACTTAAGATCTGGAGGTGTCTGACTCCGTCGTCTGGCCATTGCAATCGGCCATTATCGAAGTCACTAACACTCGTACGCATTCACATTTTCCTGGTTTCCAACAAATCTCAACTTCGGGACAGAACGTTGCAGAAACCCCTGAAAGGTGGTCCTGTAACAACTTCATCAATGGTATTCAGACTTCACCTGTCAGTGGTTATAATGTTCTGGCTGGTTGATGTAAAACAATGTCAACAGTTTGAGGGAGTGAGTGTGAGAGAGAAATATATATACATACACACACGCACATACACACATACACACACACACACACAAGCACACGTACACACTCATGCACACACACATTCACGTACACACTCATCCACACATACATGCACACGCACGCACAGGTAAGCATACACAGACACATACACACAAAGATGCACTCACACAACATGTATGTACAGGTACGCACACACACACACATACACACAAAAAAGCACTCACACACACACATACACAAACACACGTGCATACACACACGCACACACAAGGACACATGTATTCACAAACACGCAGAGTCACAGACACACACTCATAAACACAAAACCATACACTCTCACACACACACACACATGCACTCACACAACGTACGTACAGGTACGCACACAGACACACATACACTCAAAAGTGCGCTCACACACACACTCACAAACACGTATGTACAGGTACTTACACACACACACACGTGCACAAAAACACACGTGCACACCCAAAAAAAGGACACACACACTCACAAACACACAGAGTCACAGACACACACTCATAAGCACACAACCAGACACTTTCACAAACACACATGCACTCACACATACTCACACACACAATGATACACACACACACACACACACACACACACACACACACACAAACACACTCATGGTCATTAAAATGGCTCCTATTTGCTCTCAGCTCAAACGAGAGTGTCGACCCCGCATCAAAAGGGAGGAATCCCCTGATTTCTTTTTCATGCACCTGTGTAAACCCACCTAGTGACGGGAATCTGAAACCCGTCTCTAGGTGGATCTGAGTCCTGCTGGGTTAACATGGGGGCCCGTGTACCTGGGGGGTCCGCGGGCAGCGGATGGCACTGAAACCTGGAGGTGTTTAGCTGTTTACGTGACAGCACGAGTGTGTGTGAGTGTGAGCGAGCAGATGGCGGGGGTCAGAGCGTGCCGACTGTTGTGGGGCTTGTTGGTCTGTGTTGGCTAAATATAGACGCCGTAGTGACAGTGCTGCTCAGAGCACAGCCGCTGACGCCGTCGCCATTCTCTGCTAATTTCTTCTCAATTATTTCCCTGCTTCTTCTTCTCAGGTAGATTCACGTCAACCATAAACTAACCAGCAGCAGAACGAAACAAAAGACGTCTATTTTTCTCACAACTGATGGAATAAGTTTTATACTTTCTTGTTTAGAAAAGCACTTTTCATCTAACTTCTTCTTAGACTTTCAACTGTTTGTTCAACTAGTGGCAGAGGAACAGAGCTTCAGCTGAAACAGTTTTTTTTAGTAAAGGCTGTCCTCCAGTTCTAATGTCTTCTGTGTAGAAGTACTGCCCCGAAAAAGTATCGGCCTGTCCAAACAGCGTGTAAATCCACAGAGACCCCCTACGGATCTTCAATCGCCGTGAGGCATTTTCAACTGCCTCCAGGTTGTTTTCGGTGGCGCTTCATCTCAAAATATCTCGCAACCCAACTTTACGCATCGAGTCTGGCTTCCATTTGTCATTTCAGTGCTCCAAAAAAATTAGGGGGACACATAATCGTCACAGTAGAACAACCAAATCGCTTAAACTTCGGAGATATCATTCTGTCCAGTTAAGAAGCTGATGGGGAAATGAAAATATCCCCTTTGCCTCACTATGTCATTATGGTGTGTCTGACAAATGATAGCTGATAGCTGAGTCACGACCGAAGCTCTGACTAACGTCAACGATTTCGTGAATAATCCGGGATGAGACTCCCACCTGGTGAGTGTACCTGGATCCTCTCTGGTATAACAGATCCGTCTGTAATAACCGAGGACATACCAGCAGACGGGTCGTTACACCAGGATAGCTGGACAGGACATGTAACATCATTTCGGCTGTGTGACACATTGATTTGCACTAATTAATCTAGAATGCCTTCCTGAGCGTACAACAGGGTTTTTTCCAATCACAAATTGAGACCTACTAACAATATCAAGTAAAGCTGGGCTAACACTGTACGACCTTTGAGTCGTGGCCGTTTAGTTTCAGCTCACACTGTACGAATCAAAGGTTTGCGGAAGCTCACGATTGGTGTGATCGCACAATCGACGCGTCCGGCTTGTGTAGCCTGTTGTCGTTATTTAATGATTGTCAATAAAGTTTTGTTTGGAAGCTCGTAGGCAGAAGAAAAGTTTGTTTGTTAGCAACATGCTAACAAGAGAGAAACAAGCTAACTTGATTATTTTTTGCCATCCTGTGGGCCGAATGTTCTTTTTTTTCTTTTTTTTTCTTTGCCGACGTATCTTGACTCGTTGGCGTTTAGAACGACGTGGAAAGTAGTGTTGGTCTATATAGCAGAAAGAATTGTGGGTAAGCTAGCTACGTTTGACTGCATAGAGTGTTAGCTTTATAGCTAGCAGCGCTCTGAGAGCTGTGAACCTCTCTTAGTCGTCCATGCTTTTTAGTCACAAACGTGTGACTACGTTACGTTACGCTAAGGTCGTGTCACCATGTTAACTCAGACGTGCCGCCACTTCTCACAGGCGCAGTGAGAAAAGAAAGCGCCAACGTCAGCCGATGGAGCAGAGACCCTGCCAAAATTTCTGACACGCCAAACCTTCCGATCATCTGACCCTTGTAGAGGTGTTTCTTATCGTCCCTCGTGACCCTGCGTACACTTCGCGACAAACAACAAAGGACAGACAGCGTCGGACGGCCGGGCAGTCCTGAGGCTCATTTGAAAATGTAAATCCGGCTCAGATAGTACAGTGTAGGCCCGGCTCAACCCTCCTCTGATCTGGATGACCTCGTTGGTCAGACTGATCGCCACTGAGACGCTAATTCACCACCACCCACCCCATTGTTCTCAGGCCCTCTTCATCTCACCCCTCTAGCTCCAGCAACGGACACAGAATCTAAAAATATTTCTCCTGCAACCGTGTTCTGACATGTCCTTATTTGTTCTGCTTGTCATCTCCCAATTCTCTGCTCCCGCCGCCGCCGCCGCCGCCGCCGCCGCACGGAGGTCAGCAAACTCTTTTCAGGATGCTGCAGCTTACGCAGCTGCGGGTCAGAGGTGCTGCACTCCACAGGTATTCTCACAGATACAGGCTTCCTGGCCGAGCCTGAGTCATGACAGGCCGTAAAGACAGAGGGTGAAACACAGTCACTGCTGGGACTCGCACATTTTCACAACATCACCCAAAGGTCAGGGATATTAGGAGATGGTCATCCCCGCTGCATCCGCCGCTGAAGATCCTTCGTGTCAACGATGACAACAACGCTGCGGCTATTTCATGAATCATTTTAACATTTTATTCCCACATAGACCTAGGTTGGATGGACAGCTGGATTGATTTCGGGTCGGTTGCACATTTCCGACACTAGTGGAAGATTTAACCCTTTGAGTTTTAGCAACATTATTTCTTAACCGGTCTGATTTAGTCCAAATTTGGAGCAAATAAATGGACTGTATATTGTATATGTATTGTATTTTATTTTACTCTGGTAGCTCATAATTTATTCATTAAAAACGAGCTTTGTTATGTTAAAAAAAAAAGAATGAATGAATGAATATATATATAAAATATTTGATTCTGATAGTTCATAGTTAGCATATTTAGCATGGTTCCCAGTAAACCACACCCACTAAAAACTGTCAACAGTTTACATATATGTGCAATGAACATACGCACCGACACTTTATTTATTCCATATTCCATATAATCCACATATTTTTTTAACACCTTATAGTGTAGTTCATTATATTTATATCTTCGGTGGGTTTTTTTGTCATGATACACCGTTATCATTTCCAATCTTTCTTACCTACTGTAACGCTATAGTTTTCCCCACTGTGACACTAATAAAGGCATATCTTATATTATCTTTTCTATCTTACTTTACTCACTAGGGGGGCCTTTAAAAATGTTTTATTTACATATAATTTCACATTTAATATGGGGAGTTCAATCGGGGGGATTGCTCGTACAAAGCAGGGGATTGGGTACATTTGATAGGTATGTCCTTTCTGTCGGGGACGACAGCGTAGGCCTGGTTTTTTAATCAAAGTCCAGCAGAGCCGACGCAGGAATCTGTTGGAAGACATGTGGAACCTATGAAGAGAAAGGAAACACGGACAGATGTTGTCAAACAGTGACGAATCTCAACTCTCAACCTGAGACATAGCGACAACGGCGCCAACAAAGCTAGAGCTAACATGAGCTAGAGGAGGCAGGAAGAGAGAGACTGGGATGTGAAAGACTTTCCTGCCTCACCTCAGCGATGTCCCATGTGATCAACCTCTGCTCGTTTCATTATTTGGACTTATGGTGTAATGAATCTTGGACTGTCGCTTTGTGACTTGATAAATCAATCAGAGCGGAGGTACAAGATGTTGAGTCGACAGCGTTTCACTGACGGCTGTGTCAGAGATGATGATTAACGTAAAGCATGAAGTTGTCTATGAAGTGACAAATGTTCGGCGGTGACAGCTGATTCCTGGTCGTCACTGGGACATGGCGTTCACGGTTGTGTTACGGCGCCTCGGTAGAGTCACCTGACTTTCCTGAAGTGCTGACATTGGGTCTTTGTCTAGCATTACCTTAACAGGCTTCATTTGTTCTAATCTGTGTCACTGGCGAATATTCAATATTACTTTTGTTTTCAGGGTTTTGAAGTTTGTGAATTTCATGGGACGCGAGAAAAAAGACGGGTTTTTTTTAAATAATTTTTTTTATTTATTTCTCCCTCTAACTGTGAAGGTAACCCACTTGGGCATGAGTTTGTGAGACAGACCTCAGTGTACATTCACTATTTCAGCATGTTTGTTCGATTTATTTGAAACTAAGCGCGACACTCATGAAATTGGCTAATTTTGATTAACAATTAAAACAACTGCTTCAGATTTCATATTGTATTGTTTTGTATTAAATTGTATTGTTGCTGAATCTATGGAATCGTTTAAAAGGGAGATGCTCACCGCTAGCTACAGACTGTCATGATGGTTTTGAAACTGGGCTCCTTCCATCAGGTTTTAAGCTCCCGTCATCTCCACAAACCTCGGCTGCGGCACATATTATAAATCCAGTTCTTGGAATGAAGCAAATCCTTCTCCTAATTAACATAAACTGATGATGGCACTCAAAGGGCCCCTCGGTAAAGACACTTAAAAGGACATATATGTATATATATGCAGTATTTCTCACCCTCACACCTCCAGACAATTTATTCTATCAAAACATCTTACTACAACTTCAAACCAGCTGCTGTATAATCAACAGTAAATATGAAAGACGTGATATAATACCACATCAATGGAGCATACATTTCCTCCTCATTTGCCACTGAGGATGCTGTTGGACCCCTAACAATACCGAGGGGTTCCCTTAACCCTTTGATGTCCTCACCAAGAAAAAAAAAAAATGTCCAAAAAAGATTTCTTTGCATAATTTATTTCTTAGGGGGATTTATTCTATTATTATCATATAAAAATGACCAATAATTAGGTCAGCCGTGTTTTTTAACAGAAAAAAATCCCACAATGATATCAGTTATATCAGGATGACGTTTGTATTTTATTGAATATAATCAGTTTAATAATATATATATTATAATAGTTTGGCTCAACGTTTTGGTAAAGAACGTTTTTCTAAATCTGTTTGACCCTTATAAGACATTTTTGGTTGCATCAAGTTACTTAATTCTGTTTAATAAGTCCTTGAAATGCTTTAATAGGACAAAATCCTGGAACAGAACTTTCTCAATAGTCGTTTTTTAATGCCTCCTCCTTTTGGCCCCTTTAACCTGTGGTGTGCCCCAGGTCTCCATTCTTGGCCCCTTACTCTTTAGCATATACTGGGTTGTATTATAAGCAGGTTGTTACTTAAAATGTCAGGACAATAAATGGTTAACACTCCTCCCTTTTATTTCATGAAAGTCTGTTTCCTTCCACTTATCAGCGGGTGACAGCAGGAAGAGGCAGTTAGTCCTTCAAGCTGAGCTTTATGGACTAACTGCGATACCACCACATGAGATCCTGAGGAGAGGCTGTGGTAGTGACTTGTCAATCAAAAGTCAGTGCTTCTCAGGGCTGCGTATAGGAGAATGTAAACTGGGTCGCTCAGCATTTATGTGGCTGCCTCTTATATACATCATGCACATCGCTGTGAAAAAGTACTTGTCCCTCTCCTGCCTTCTATTTTTTGTGTCTCAGGCTAGACTGAGACGAATCCTCACACTTTTTGTGTTTTGTAAACACGAAAAGTTTTAAATGACTGTACGCCTGGAAAGTCTGAAATATTGTGGAATAGTCATCGCTACCACCGCTGAAGATCTTTCACGTTATTCTATAACCACATAGACCAAGAAAGAACTGGGTTGATTTTGGGAAAGGGCAGTTTGCCCATTCCCGACACTAAGGGATAAAATTATCTCTTAAAGTTTTCTGCCCAAAATTTCTCATCTGTTGGTCCGAATTTGGTGCAAATGAATCAACTGAAGAAGATCTATCTTTTAAATATAATATTTGAGTCAGTAAGGGGAGGTTTCTTATGAAAAACACTGTTTTTCAGACATAATTTCCTAACTAATAGCCAAATTTTATCCAAATTTTGTTCATATGAATCGACTCGAGGGGATCTATCTTGTGTATATCATATTTTACTTAAAAAGGTCATATTTTAGTCAGCAGAGGGAGCTCTTTATGAAAAACATTGTTGGGTCATAAGCTTACATTAAATATGAGGAGTTCAATCAGGGGGATTGCATGTACAGGGCAGGAGATGGGGGCTTTTCAGGAATATACCCTTGCTGGCAGGGACAACAGCATAAACCGAGTTATCATATGTATTAAACTAAAAATGGGATCCATGGCCAACTGGATTTAAGTTCAAAGGTATTTGACCACTTAGACAAACTACCAAATTAATGATGAGTGACAATAATGGAAAGAGTCTTGTTACGGCATTAAACAAAGCAGACAACACGGAATTCCGAGAAAAGAACATTATAATTATGGTCATCCATGGAGGTGGCAGTAAAATGTTGTAGTGATGCTTCGCCACTTCAGGGTCGGGACGAGTTTCCATCTCTGAGGGAAACAGGAATCCTGCTCTTTAAGAGAAAATTCTGAAGGAGAATGTCAAGTCATCAGTTTGAGATTCTAACTTCAAGTGCAATTGGGGCATGCAGTAAGATAGTGATTCCAAACAGGAGAGGAAGTCCGCCTCTGAACGGCTAAAAAGGAATAAAACTAAAGTTTTGAATGGTGTAGTTAAAGTCTGGACCTGAACCCCGTTGAGATGCTGTGATGGGACCTGAATGGATCTGGTCAAGCTCACAAAACAAATATTAATATTGATATTAATTGCAGTATGGTGATAACTCTCTCTCTTGGTGATTTAAGTACCAGATAGCGATTTTGCCTCATTGAAATGAAAAATGTGTCTGGCTTTGTTTTAGGTATAATTTTGTTCTGAATATATCCGATACGATTTTAGTATGAGATTACACACCACAACAGAAAAATCAGGCAGAGATCCAATACATCTCCTCAGCACTGGCAGTTCTAAATTTATTCTCGTGCCTGAAATTGTTTGACATGTGGGTCTTCATAGTTGACACTTGGAAAGTGCACACCTCGGTTCCTCTGCAGGTGTCAGCAACCCACATTAACACCCATTCCGTGCAGGTTCGTGGAGAAATGTATGAGTATATTCAGAGAAGCATAACTCTGGATCAACACTGCACGGCCTGAGTCTTATCAGGCAAAATACAAACGGACAGAAAACCATTTTAACTGAAACAAGAAACACCAATCCAAAAAAAATGTACTGCCAAAGAAAACTAAGTAATCCAATCGAATACTGTAAAATGTGATTAATTATCCTGTTTAGAACAAAATATGTAGTTGTGCTTTGAGTTATGCTTATAGTCTTCGCTGACTTGTTTGACTAGACGTCTTTTCCATCATTTAATGTATTCATGTATAGATGGTCTGAGTTGAACTCAAATGTCTATAATGAAATATTAGATTCCATCAGGGAGCAGAAGAAACCCAAACTCCTCTCCCAACACACTTTACTGAAGAACGTATGAAACTGCTGAGCTGTCTGTTCCAACAAAGTGGCCTTTTTGTCTCATCAGAAGGTTTTTCTTCAGCCTTCAGGAACACCAATGCTAATTATGATATCTGGTGTTATTAAAATGTGTTCCTTCAAAGTTTTATGCTTCTAGCAAATTCTTAATATTGGCACCAACTTCAAGCATGTGACCATCGTGTAACCCTGCAACATTTCCAAGACCGTGCATGTTCCCTGGATTTAATGAGCTTCCATTTCAACTAAAACGTGTTCTCTCCTCGGAACTCTTCCCCTGTACCAGGAGCCGGGCCCAAACAGAATCCAGCCGTCAGCCGTCACAGCCCCAACAAGTCAATGATATTATGGAATCGTCATCACCACCACAGATCCACCCTGTCAACAAAGATAACTCATTCTAATCCCACATAGACGTTAGTGCGAAGAAGAACTGGATTGATTTTGATCTAGTTTGAATAGTGTGCATATGAATTGACTCGAGGACGAGATCTGTCTTATTTACAATGTGTTTTATTCATTTATAAAAATCTATATGAAATCAATCAAATCAAAATCATTTCAATTTGAGGTTTTCGATCAGAGGGATTGCTATGCAGGAGATTGGGGACTTTTGGGGGGATACACCCCTTGCTGTCGTTGACGAGGATATCTTTTTGACTTTGTCTGTTTCTTAGCAACATTACGGTGTCTAATGAGTAGTTGATGGAAATTTAACCAGAGGTGGGTTGCTTTTTGGTGACGTTACATCATGACCTCAGTTGTGCCTTGGCGGAGGTTTGAGCTCTTTAAACTCTTTCTAGTCGTCAACATCTAAGTCAACTATACCCATAAACATTTTAAGATCCTATCAACATTATATTCCAATCACAATTAAACTAAAGGGCATGACGGTGTGGAAGTTAACACTGCTGCTAACCATTTGTGTTGCGTCTGCATGTTCTGCCTGTTTTTGCGTACGTTCCCTCCGGGCGCCATTTGGCTTCTTCCCACAGTCTGAAACCATGCAGTACACTAGAGGTGAACCGGTGACTCTAAATGGCCCTCAGGCATGACTGTGAGCACGAATGGTTGTTTATCTCTCCATGTGTTGCTGCTGTGATCAACTGGTGACCTGCCAATGGTTTAGTCCCGCCCACTGGCAATGTCCAATGATTCCAGGCCCCTGTGACCCGTCTATGATAAGATGTCATAGATAAGGGATGGATGTATCGGGGGCAGTAATGCAGAAAGAAACCAAGCAATGTGCCAAATAAGATGCCTGCTAACGTGGAAAAATTAATGTAACGACGCAAAATATAAGTATTTTGACAAGCAGCTGTGCAAATATTTTATGAGGGAACAAATTCAATAAAGTTTCTTTACTGTATTTGCAAAAACAAACGGGCATTTAGCATTTACAGCATTCTTTTTTTCCAATTATTACAATCTATATGAAACAAGGAGCTGTTCTGTTACAGAATAAAAGACAGACTTCATAAGTGTCAGAACTATGCAATAAAGTTGGCTCTTACATTACAAACACATGTGATCCCAAAGCTGACATTGCATGCTGGGGGATTTCTCATCCATGAATCAGCCAAACCGCATGCAGTGTTATGGCTGAGTTTTTGGTCTGGACCCAGAGAGGCTCTCAGACAAGAGCAGCTTGGTTTCAAAGTTAATTCAATGAAAGAAATCGTGGAGTGGGTTGTACCCTGCGTTTGCTGGAGCTCTTTCAATGCTGGTCTTGAGGAGGCGAGGCGAGGCAGACACCAGAGGAAGGTGTCTGCCTCGCCTTCCTCTGTCTGCGGCTTCCTGAGCACAGACAGAGAAAACCATGATAACTCAAAAAGGCACACTAGGAAAATATACACACTGAATAATATTCGATTAAGAGGGCTGATATAGCTGCCACGTTGAATGTTGCGTAATCTGGCGAGGAATGGTTGATGACACACGGTTCTCGTTCTGCAGACTGAGGAGGAGAGTAGAGACTGGTGTGAGGCCAGCAGTCAGGTGTGTGTCTTTGTCCACATCCACACATCCACACTGAGAGGGACCAACAAACTAGAAGTCATGGCTGAGCGGCGGCTTTCAGCATCTGAAAAAGGAATGATCTAGAAAAGATCTCACAGAAATACTTCAGCAGATCATCTTAATACACAGTCAAATAGGTAATAAATAGATGTTGTTTTGTCACATTTGATTTTAATACATGAAACCTTCTAAAGTGAAAAAAAAAACCTCATGATTGAAAACTTACCCTAACACAAACTGAGGTTTCCATTTCTTTAATTTAATTTTGTTAATAGCGGTTTGTATTTGATGAACATCCAAAGAACTCGAAAAAAACACTGGGATTTTCAAAAAGTGAGATTTTACTCCAAACGTTAAGTAAAAGAATTGCGTCCACAGATGCATGGATTTAAAAGTACCTCCACATAAAAGAGAACGCCGCATCAGACTGACAAGCCAACAGGGGGCGATACAGCTAAAATCGTGAAACATTAATCGTAAACATTCTGTTCCTCCGTACAGTCGACTTATTTTAAGGTGTTAACACGTTCATCTAACATGGATAAAAAAAATAACAGCACTGTTTTTGACTACGTCTGTGATAACGTGAAATCAGTCCTGGCGCATTTCCTGGAGATTTTCAAAGTAAGTTTAGAGTGACTGATTACGGCGTTTGCATCTGCACAAAAGGACCAAACGTAGAGAAAAAAGGCGTTTTTTGAATCTATCTATTCATCTATCCAATCATCCAACTGTGTGTCACGCACTGCTTCTTCATTGACATTTCATATGTTGAGCATCTAAAAAACACTGTTGTTGTAATAATGCTATGTGATTCAAACAATCTTTTTTATCATATTCATACGGATAAAAAGCGGACATATTGGAAATATTGTGTCTGCTATTAGAGTAAAGTTAAAACATGAGGAGGATAATTACCGATATATGAACATAAAAGCCTGTTGGGTAATGTTGGCTCGCTCCAGATAAAAGCCTTCTCAGAAAGGTTCTTTAGGATTCAATATTTCATACTATCAATACAATGATGTTATTAGGTGTCAGTAGAAAATGGTCTATGAGTACCCTGGTCTGCGAAACACTTGTTTTTAAAGCGTATTGAGTCGTTTACAATTAATTGGCCAATTGTTTTCTTTTTTTTTCTGCGTATCCAAGAGCTGCAGGACCGTGAGAGGGTCTTAACCAGGAACCACATCAATAATGGGGTCACACGTTCTGTGTTTGAATGTGAACATGGGAAACTGCATTTTCACTTGTTTGTTTATTTGTTTGTGTGTGTATCTTCATCATGAGAAAAACAGAAAGTGCCCGTGCAAAAAGAGAAGGGGCTCCAGGGGTCAGTGTTGTTGTTGTGCTAATACTATTTAGTGCTAATTAGCAGGCTGCTGGGAGCCCCAAGTGTCCTCTCATGATACACACCATTTCTCACCAATCAATTTCCATGAAAACAACAGCTTGCCCCGAAACTATGACCCATAGTCTTTGTTGTTGTGCTTTTTATTTTTTTTTAGCGTTTTGTGTTTTCACGAACATGACATTTGAGCGCAGACTAACATCCCGAAAGACGAATAGCCAAAAGTGATGAGTTGTCTTGTATCTTGTCCCCAAGAAAGCTTGTCTTGACTTGTTAGGAAACCCAGAGAGTTGACAGACTGACAGGGACAGATCCACCGAGACCCCGTCAGACAGCGTGAGTGTCTGGGTCCCCTATATGTGTGTTACATGACTAGTTGTCTCTTCAGTAAGGAAAAAGAAATGGTGCAAACAGAAATATGCTGAAGACCTTTGGGCCAAACTAAAAGACGAAATGTGTTTTGAAATGTATCCTGTTGAGGTTTTGGTGGACATGATGGGTGAAAGTTATGAAATCTTTCCAATCAGAATTCTTAATCCTACGTCTTGTACCGACCGGAATTGTATCAACCTCTTCATCCAACCCTCTAACAGGAAGTGGATCATAGTATTTTCTAAAATACTGTATGAAGCTGTTGCCCCCGGTTCACCAGTTGCTCTACCACAGAGCACTTTGGTAGGTTCTAACTACAAAAACCAGGAACACACAACAGAAAGTGCGGTTCTGGAGACGCACTGACACAGCTATTTAGACATTACAGTTTCAATCAGAGATCCAAAGAATGAAGTAGAGTTGAATTAATTTTGGCAACAGATGATGGTTGGTAATTAGTCTTTTAGAAAGTCTTTGGTGCACTGACTATTCAGGGAGTTCCAGGGGAGCAGCATGGAATCCCCCCTTTGGAGTCTGGTCATATAGCCGCAAAGCGGTCACAAGTTAGTTTACCTCTAGCCGGACCCAAGCAGGGATAAATGGGGGGGGGCTGTATCAGAGAGGGCATCCGATGTAAAACCAATATGCGGAACTAGGTGATCCGCTGTAGTGACCCTTAGAGGGAATAGCTGATAGAAGGAGTCTGGATACTGGTGGTGATGGCTGATGACTCTGCTGGGGCTGATGCATCTACGAGTTCTAAGAGAAGATGGGGAGGTGGAGGGCGCATGAACCAGCAGCATGAACAAACTAGATGAACGGAGAGTGGGTTAAAGTCAAAGCCAGCAGCTGACACAGTGATTGGATGGCGAGGCCACCCGAATGAATGCAGCTGATATCCACTGATGCCCCAGACCGTGAAGCAGGTAAGTGAGACGTGGCTGAGTGTGCAAGAGGATAGTCTTTCCAATGACTGTATTTCCCCTTTTGGGATTCATAAAGTATCTATCATCTAACTATCTATCTATCTATCTATCTATCTATCTATCTATCTATCTATCTATCGATCTATCGTCGTTGGATACACGTCCACCGCAGATGCTCTATGCTGACATGAGAACTGTTTCGTGAATCAATTTCAAATTCTGCAACCCAATAGACTTAGTGCGAGGAAGAACTGGGTTGATCTTAGGAAAAGTCAGTTGTATATTTCCAAAACTAGGGGGAGTTTTCAAGCCATAATTTTGCAACCATTGACTCGACTCGAGGAGATCAGTCTTGTATAAATTTACTCTAATGGTTCATATTTTCTCAATAGGGGAGCTTTTTTCTTTTGTCGTTTGTAAATAACTTCGATCAGGGGGATTGCTGATACAACGCAGGGGATTGGGGACTTTTCAGGTATATACCCTTGCTGTCGAGGACGACAGCTTGGGCCTAATTTTTACTGTGTTTCTTTTCTACAACTTATTTTCCCATGTATCTGGTCTCACAGTTTTTAACTTCACATACTCAAAATCTTCATCGAATATGAATCTCAGTCAGAAGAAGGTGAGAAAACAAGACAGAGAACAAAGGACGTATAAACGTATAAACGTATAAATGTTTATACGTTTATATGAAAGTGAAAATTAATTTGTTTGGCATTGAAAGAACCTTGAACACTTTAAATTGTAAACAGTAGAGTTACAAATCTGGAAGAAGGAATGACATGAAGAAAATTAAATATGAAGCTTAGTCTGGAACGGAGATTATATCCACAGTTCCTTACGATTCAATGTGTAACCGAGGCAACAGAGCAATTCTGGAGGAATTAATGAGATAGTACTCATACAAATAGCCTTGCAACTAATATTTATAACCCCAAAAAGACAGGGATATTATGGAATCGCCTTTGTTTTAATGTTATAACTCAAAAACTATATGATGGATCATTTCAAATTTTAGACCCAGTTCTTCCTGTGAGGAAGAACTGGAGTATTTGGGGGAAAGTTTAGTTTTATATTTCTGAAACTACGGAGAACTCTCCAAAATTATCAGGCCATAATAAGGTTCACATTTGATGAAAAACACCAATTTTTGGATATAACTAACTAACCATCGGTTCAATTTAGTCCAAATTTGGTGCATATGAATGGACTTCTATTATGTACATATATTTTATCTTACTCTAACAGTTCATATTTTACTCACGGGGAGCGTGTTTAAGAAAAACACCCTGTTTCATGCATAACTTCACGTTTTATTTGAGGAGTTAATTCGGGGGGTTGCTTAAACAACGCAGGGGATTGGGGACTTTTCGGGGATATACCCCTTGCTGTCGGGGAAGAAAGCATATGTCTAGTTCTACTATTATTCATTCAGTAAAAACGTTCGGGATTATGCAACACACACATCACTGAGAGATCCAGTCACAGGTCAAAGACGTTACCATGTCACAAATTCACCAAAGCCTTCAAATAAATCTTAATTCCTGGCAGTTAAAAGTTAAGTCTACTGAGTATTTCAGTTTTTTTTTTTTTTTGTTATTAGCTGTTTCACTTCACTCTTAGTGCTGTGGTCACAGGAGCAATTATCTACAAAGTCATTGCAGAGCCGCGAGTCGTCAAATTCACGATGGCGAACGTTGATGGCGTGAGTGCCTCGGTGTTAAGATTCTCCAAACCTCAGGAGACCAAAGGTCAGGAGGAGGTTGATGTGAAAGTGGAGGACTTACTTTTCAGAGCGGTCTGCGACTTCAACGACAACTAAAAGACAGTGTTTGTGTTTATAGAAAGAAAAAAAAACGTATGCATACAGATGGAGGTTTACAGCAGGGATTTATAAGATTAGTGACGTCTGGTGTTGAGATGTCTGCTGAGGCAGCAGGTATGAGGGACGCTAGGTGGGGGCAGACACAGGAAAGTCAGAACTAGTGCAACCATGAGCATTTGACACAAAATTAATAAAACATTTCTAAATAGATTTTGGTTTTGACCTCATGCAAACACACAATTGCAATTTACCTTCAACAAATATCTCCAATAGCTCCAAATTCATAATTTAGCCACTTTAAAGGCACAGTTCAAAATCATATTACGCAAGGATCATTACGGTCATCGGTGAGCTACTTACAGGACAGATGGTGGTATACCCCCAAAAGGATCCTAATTCCCTGCATTGTACTGTTAAATTTGACTCATTTATAATCTCAAAGAGTCCATATTGACTCAACTTAAATATTTCTATGAAGTCGGCACTATGCTCTTAGATCTGATCACATAGTGACTCAATAATGAAGATAAATACAGTTAAATATTTTTTTTCTGGGCTCAGATATAAAACAAGACAGATTTCCTTGTCTCTATTCGTATGAGCTTTATTTAGACACAACTGGACAAACCTTTGAGAAGTTGCTGATGAGAAATGTACGACCAACCTTTCCCAATATAATACCAGTTCTTCTTTACACTGAAGTCCATGTGGGAATAAAATATGAAAATCCATGGCGTAGTTTTTGTATTATATTATTATCGTGTTGAGATGGCCAATCTGCGGCGGCAGCGGCGATAACGGTTCCATGATAACCTGACTTTTTGGGGATATAAAAAGCTCACATTCCATGCTGCCCTGGGACAATATCACCTTTGTTGGTTCTCCTTAAGAAGTGAATGTGACAGGGTGACACGGGTTAAACTGATACCCAATCTCTCCCCTCTGCTACTCATTTGTTCTGGTACAGCCTTTTTCTCTGTGTCTGTGGTCGTGGTCTTGTTTTCTGTAACATCACATTGTGACTATGCTGTTAGCTTAAAGACCTCTATAAATGAAACTGGCTTATACACTTACTGGACCCAGAAGAATTGGATCCGACACATTTTGACAGGATATTGTGCTTAAAATATGTGAAAATTCAAATTCATGTTTAAATGAAAATGCATCGAGTAATGCTGGTAGCAGGAGTTCTATTAAAAAGATGAAGGCAGCTCCACGCCTTTGTACTGAAAGAAAAACAGGGACTAGTATAAGTCACGGATACAATTACTGCAAAGGTCATTTTGTGGCCATTTAACCCCTGTGCTGACTCATTAGCCGGGCTGGTGAAGATTGGAGCAACACTCAGAAGCCTGGAGTGTGTGTTTATTTTGTTGCAGAGCAGATAATAATGAGGAAAAACACATTTTCCTCTTCAAAATAGGTTATTTCCACTACACCAGTGAGTGAGGGGACACCATATGTTAACATAAGTTCCTTCCTTTCTTTCTCTGTTGTTCAAACATTTCTACATTGTTTATACATTGTTCTTATATTTTGTCAAAATAACACATTCAGATTACATCCATTGAAATATATTTACAGTTAATTAATGTTTGCTATATGGAAGCCGAGCGCTATGGGGGCAGATAATCACTTTTAGCCATTAGCTCATTATAACGAGATATTTAACTCGTTATAATGATCGTTTTCTCGTGATAACGTGAAAAATTGGGAACACTGTAAGCACAACCCGGAAGTTAAGCAAAGCCCTAAAAATATGATAAAAACAGCGGATGAAAACCATAAAACCTAATAAAGACCTTAACAGGAAGACCTTAATACTACCTGTGTTACAGCTTGATTGAATTAGACTCTGATGTGTTTAAGAATAATGGAAACTCCTTTATGTTTTATGTTAGGTATCATTCATTGTATTCACGATGTCCATTCGGGTTTTATTAACATGAATGGACACATGACCCCATGACCTGGAAGTTAAACGAAAAACGTCTAATTGTTTTCTCGTGAGAACGAGTTTTCTCACATTAATCCGAAAAAAAACAAGCTGCTTTCTCTTATCTTCTGAATGTTCATGATAGATCAGGAGTCGCAGACCTGTAGTAACTAATTTAAAATGGGAATCATCTGCCATTTCTCATATTTGTTATGCTTTGCTTAACTTCCGGGTCATGAGGTCATGTGACCTTTAAGAACATCGTAAATACAACAAATAACACTTGATGTTGACTAAGGAGTATCCAGTATTGATAAAGGCATCAGATTATATTTCAGGCAGAGGCAGAAATAGCTTTTGTATCAGCTGTTTACGTGTGTCCACATGTTGCCATGGGAGCAGAGGAAGTTAATACTCACAATTTTCCATTGGTCGGGAAACGTTTTCTTATGCAAGCAGTTGTGGTTTTCATCCACTATTTCTTTCATATTGTTTTTGCTCAAACTCGGAATGGTGCTTGCGGCGCCTAAATGGCGATAAAGGCGCTTGTTTTCTCGTCAAACGGGAAATCTGACTCATTAGTTTCTTCTTTTCTCACTATAATGAGTAAATTATCCTGTAATGACGAGGAGACGGCCAAACATAAGTATCTGCCTCCATGGCCGTACTGGGTTTTCATAGTTTGCTATATATCTCAAATTAATGTTAGAAGAAATTAAGCCTTGATTTAACACATACAGCTGTTTCGAGCCGACCACTTCGTTAGGTCTGTTTAGCCTCCTGCCTCCAGAATCATTTAATGGCCACTGCTCATTATATGGCTACTGAGCTGTTCAGATCATCTGTTGGATTGCTAATCAGATCGTTAGCCATGTCATGTTCTGAGTTGGGCTTTTCTTGCGATTAATATGAAAATCTAAATTCGCTCAAAGATAATAGGCCAACATGTAGCACAATCTTTTCAAGGAAAACACAATAAAATCATGATCGGACTGGCTGACAGAACATCAATATGTCTTCTCCTTCCTCACATGTTTCAAACCGAGAATAATGACTTCTGCCCTCCACCATCAAAAATAGTGATTTATGTGAGTTGTTCATCATGTTAGCTTTTTAAACTTAGCTCACTTTAGCATGCATAACTTAAAAAATAACAACTTTACTGATTTTATGCACAATCACAACAGTAAGTATTTCCTAGATAAGTTCATGTAGAACTCAATAAACACAGTGAAGAAAAGCAAAGGAAGTAATTGTTTGATAAATTTACGTCACTGAGTTTACCCTTACGATCCATGTTTAAAAAATGATCTCGTAAAAGACCCAATACGATCATTTTGGTTGTACATAGGACCGTCATTTTAAAACAAGGCCTACACTGTTGTCCTTGACAGCAAAGATATATCTTTGAAAAGAACCTAACCCCTGAATTCTACAATCAGTCCCTCTGATACTGAACTCCTCACATTAAATTTGAAGTTATATTCAAAAAAATTGGGCTTTTGGATAAACAGACAAATCCAAAAAGCTGCCCTTAGTAAGTAGCATCTTGGGTGCATATGGAGTCGAACCACAGGCACCAAATTTGGACTAAATCGGACCAACGGTTATGAAGTTATGTACAAAAAAACGTTAGAGTAAATGATCATATCTACAAGTCAGATTTCTTCAAGTCGAATCACATGATCCAAATTTGGACTAAATCGGACCAACGTTGGAGAAATTATGGCCCAAATACTTCTGGAGATAAAACACCCCTTCATACAACTAACATTTCCCAAAATCAATCCAGTTCTTCCTTGCAGTAAGGCCTATGTGGGTATAAAATGTGAAAATGATTGCATTAACCTGATCTGTCAGCGAGGTTATGACGTGTGACACAAGTCAGTTCGGTGGGAATTGCTGACATGGTGGATCAAATAAATTCAACAAATTATTTCTGAGTGCGAGAAGGGAGTTCCTGAGTCTAACAGCAATAGGCAGAAGAGCTTCATGCTTCAGAAAAACCTGAGTTAAATCATGTACAAATAAGCTGTGATCCGGACCATATCCTCGATAGAATACTGTGTTTCACAAAGAGATGATCATCACTCACTCATCCTTCCGTGAAAGAATGCACTCTTTCAGGAAACCCCTTCTATGTCCAGTAGCCCACTGGGTTCTGTCAAAAGTGTTTGTTCCTGGAGGATAATTGAAATGTCGTTTATATTTAATTTCATGAAACTAGAGAAGATCCCAATCGTAAAATGATATTGTGCCTTTTGAAGTATTTTAGTTTCCATGGTAACCTGCCGGATCTAGGCCCATTCTGGTGGCTGGTTTTCTTCCCGGAACAAATATCAAATACTTTCTCAACAAAACGCTTGACAAACAACAATCAAAGACTGATTTTAAGTGAATTTGCTTCTTTCTTTCTGAAGGAAATTCTTCACGAGGAAAATCCCTGAAGATGTAGCATCTCGTTTTCAAGGGGGTCCTTCACAGCAAAATCACAATAATATCAATCTGAATCAGAAATACTAAATTCGCTACAGGGAAGGAGTGGAAGAGAGGGTACAAATAAGAAAAAAGAAAGAACTAAATATAAAACAATATATGTATAACAATAAAGGAAATGTGGGAATATATTATAATAATATAAGAATCTAAGATTAATATTATTATACTACGATGTTAGTGCAAACAGACGGAAAACAACACGAGCAAGCAAGAAAATACTGTATAAACACAAAGCCAAACATTTAAAAAGCAAATAAAGACAAAATAACACCAGGATAAAGAAACAATTAAAATGCAGCGAAACACTAAAACAAAAACAAAGATAATAGCCGTAGAAAATTTGAACGTCATACTGCATTAAAATGAATCATTCAACCAAAAATGATAGAAAACTAAAAATGCCGGTGATATTATAACAGTATCACTAAAAGGTGAAGTTGTAAAACATTTAATCAAAGAGTTAAATTAAGATTATGATCGTAATAAGAAGAGGGAGCAATTTTTGAGACTGTTGGAACCGAGACAAACAGCTGAGAGGATAAAAATGGATAAAATCTCTCTTCTCCCAGAGTTTCATACATTGTGCCATGAGTAGTTTTATTAAATGGACACCAAAAAATAAATGAGGCTACTCCTAAAATGGAACAAATTGGTTTTAGGAGCAGCCTGATCTACAACGTCGGCATAATCTATAACGGGTAGAATAAATTATGACGTGAACTTATTTCTAACAGAAAGTGGAAAAACAGTTAAGAGCACCCAAACTGAAGTTCATCTTCTTCACAGCATGCCCGATATGACATTTTAAAGAAAGTCCTGGGTCTCTGAGCAGACCGAATGTATTTACTGTGTTTCATATTTGTAGCTTTACGTCATAGAAGCTGGACTTGTCTCAGATCGCTGTAGACCCAGCAGAGACTTATCCTCAACTCCAGTGTGTCAAGTGTGTCGTCGTCGTCCCCCCCTCCTTGTTTTTTTGTTGTTTTCCCCTGACTCTTCCGTCTCTCTCTCTCTCTCTCTTGGCATGAGGTTCTGTTTCTCTCCTGCTGCCAACTCACCTGCCACCTGAAGTCCATCCACTATCAGACTCCTTCTGCTCAGAGCCTCTAGCTGCAAACTCTCTTCTCCGCTCAGATTGTGTATTTCTAGCGTGTGTTCAGAACTTGTTTAACCCCGTGCCTCCCTACATCTCAGGTTCATCCACAACTTATTTGCCTGCCAACTACACTCTGCTCCTCGCCAGCCAGGACTCACAGCTTCCTGGCAGCGACACTCTTCTCCCGTAAGTCAAGTCATTTCTGCTCTCTCTGCCATACTGCCCAGCCACTCTCCACTGGAAGGCTTCAGCTCACCCCCTCTCACCCTCTCACCACAATAAGTACTACAACTATTCCCAAAAAGCCACCAATCCCTTGCATTGTACAAGAAGTCCCCCTGATTCGGCTCTTGAAAGTAAATGTGATGTTATGTCCAAAGCATTTGTCACGCAAAAAAGCTCCCCCTAATAATTAAATTACAAACCAATGATTGCAAATTATGGCCCAAAAATGTTTGGATATAATTATCCTGCTAGTGCCGTTAATACACTACGGACCTCTCCCGAAATTAATCCAGGTTTACGTCGCACTAAGGCCTTTGTCGGTATTGAATTAAGAAATTATTCACCCAATAGAATTTTAGTTATTGCGTTAACATGAAGGATCTTCAGCGGACCCGACGATGACGATTCCATATTATCCCCGACTTTCCTCGATGTCATCAAACTAAAGTTATTCCTGCTTTCCCAGGTTTTGCCTTGTCACTTAGTCTTTTGAGTCTCTGACTCAAAAACTGCTTGATCTCTTCAGTAGTTTCATTTTGACTTATATCAGGGTTTTGTTGTTTACGATTCCTGCCTGTTTCCCTGTGTCCTGCCCCCACCAGCTCCCACTTCCTTCTGCCGATTCAATCCCTTTGTTTCTGCTACCCGTTGTCAGTTCATCTGTTTGTTCCAGGAGTTCTCCTGTATCCCCCTTGAGTTTAAGTTCCTGTGTTAGTTCTGCGACCAGCGTCAAGTGTGGCGCCCATACTTCCCATCTTCCCCACATGGTCAACTCAAGACAATTTTATTTGTATAGCCCAATATTACAAAACACATTTTTGCCTCGATGGTCTTTACTATCTGTCCATGATGCAACACCCTCTGTCCTTAGACCCTCGGTCCGGGTCAGGAACAACTCCCCAAAAAACCCTTTCCACAGGGTAAAAAAGGGGGAGAAACCTCAGGAAGAGACACAGAGGAGGTATCCCTCTTACAGAACGGATCTCTGCTTATTCACATCAGCTGTTTCTAAGTCTTGCTGTTGTGGGCCACATTTTTAATACGATGCCATAATGTCACAACCCCCCTCCTGTTCTTGTTTGAGATATAAATGCAGTTGAAATCCTCTAAGATATATTTCTTCCTCCTACTGGCATTTGTTCCTTCTTCTTCTCCACATACCCCATCTTACCTTTCCATCTTGCATTTATATGGTGCACCTCTGTTACTACCTCTGTTGTTGTCTCAGAGGTGGAACAACAACCCAGCATTATGCCTCCATTTATATATATATATATATATTGACAAGGGGAGATATGGAAATCTGTTCAGTAGAATTTTTTTTAATCCTGCTGGAAACCAAATGACCATAAAACATGGATGTGGGTTAAAATATAACCTAATTGGCAAAGTTTATGATATATCGTATATTCTGTTCTTACTTTTCTTTAAGAATGACTGATGTCACCTTGCCCCCCCAAACCTCTGTAACCACACCTACTCCTTGAGCACCGGATCACAACCCTCCACAGATGTGAGCCCCCGAGTGGAGGTTTTTTGAGGTCTGTGTTATTTTTTAACACATGATTTGTTTTAGCGGTTAATTGCAGTTACATTGCAGAGGAGGACTTGTGCGACTGTGGAATCCGTCTCCACCACCACCGTCATCCGTCATATTTATCACCTGGGCTCTGAAGACGATGTAAAGGCTCCTGATGAAACCACATCACACCAATACAGCTTACGTTGATGGTGAATTTAACGTGTCACCCAGCTGTACGCTTCCGGAGTCCTGAAAACATCCGACTATAAATACCTCTTGTATATAATGTGTAACGTTTCTGAGGGAATTCTTGTCACTGTGTCGGAACGGAGCGGTGATTAAAGCCCTTATAGCCACATCTGCTCTGACTACAGGCACCTCCTCCTGTCATCTCCAGACACATCTCCTGGCTCATTTACACATCTAAACCTGCTTTCAGGAGGTATTGCTTGTGTGTATAGGTCATTTTAGGTCTGCCTGTTTGAGGATCAGGAGAAGAAATAATGTTTTGCACCGCTGAGATTCACTTTACGAGCTGGAAACTGTCAATTAATTTGGGTTTTATGATTCTCCTCGCAACCATTTTCATTTAGAATTGATATGAGGCTGTGTTTCGGGTTTATGAGCTGCCTGCTGCACGTCTGACCTATCAGCATAGAGGCATTGGGAAACACCTACGTTGAGGACAGAAATAGATCTTGAGGTCCTGAGCTACTGCAGAAACAACAGGCTCGACCTCTCTCGACGCTAGTCTGCGTTTGAGGATCCTTTTATCCGCGACAGACTCTCTCAGAGGAGTGGCTTATTAAAAAAAACCAAAAAAACGAAGAATAGCAAGACAGGAAGAGGAATGAAGGCAGGTAAACAAGGATTCTCAGCGAGCAGCTGGAGAACCATCGCTTCGCTCTCTCCCTCTCAAAGCGAGAAAGAAGCGGCTCCGGCAGAAGGAGGCTGGAGGTGCGGGGTTTTGTCAGCATCTCCGCATTATATATGCGTGTGTGTTTATCAGCGAGTCTGAATATATCTTTGTGCCCGGGACTGAAGGAGCTGGTAAGAATTGTGGGAAGCCGTGGGAGGTTACTCGGAGTGTTGCATCATGGGAGGTAGGGTCAAACAGAGTTCAGTTCTGAGTGAGTTGGCCCAGAAGCATTGTCAGTATAACGCACACGCACGCAAAGGATAATAACCGAGTCCAAAATTTTGCATCTTTGGGGCATAATACCCATGTTGCCTTTAAGCAATATATAAAACCTTCCAACACACACACATGCGCGCGCACACACGCAGCAACTACACACAGACAGTTGATGAGCTTATCTGGTGTGAATGTAGGCTATTCATTTGTCTGCCAAGAGTGGAGATAAAGCAGAGGGAAAACGAACCCCAGACACTGTAAATCCATTTATGTGTGGAGGAAAGATTGTGTGTGTGTCTGTGTGTGTGTGTGTGTGTGTGTGTGTGCGTGTGCGCGTGATGAACTATTTTCCATACGCAAAGTGAAGTTGATTAAGCCGCTCCTCTCTGCTCAATGTCCATCCTTTTGCGAAGTGACATATTGGCTGGTTTGTTCTCAGTGTTTAAGAGCCTTTCGTCCGTCCTCTGCGTTATTTCCCTTTATATTTATATTTGCGAAGCGCACAGAAACGGACTAAACAGAGCAGCTCCGCTAGAAATTGTTGCGGGCAGCGCAGCCTGAACTCAGCCGAACCGTGACAAATGTCTACAGACACAACACAGAAGGAAAAGGTGTTATTTCCTACCATTAGCATGTTTGTGGTGACTCATCAGTGCCGATCCTGGAAGGTTGCATTAGGACCAACTGGACTTTTATGTTTATGTGTTTTTTCGTGTTTATGGTTAATCATCCAATTCTAACATTTGACCATGCGGTAGCTGCATCACAGGAGTTTAGATGCCTGACAACAATCCCCATTAGGTTGGAACTGAAGAAACCTGCTGGATAAGAGGTGGAATGTCTTGAACTTTAAAAAGAAGTCCAGTTGCCTCTGATTCTGATAAATACAAAGTGTTATGGAACATCTGTTAATCTGACAGATTTTTTGGGTTTCAGAGTCCCAGAAATTCAACAGGAGCGCTTATGGGCCACCTGTCAACAGGTTGAAAAGTCATGTTTGTCCAGTGGATACATGGTTAAGCCTAATACTGAGAACACAAGTTAAAAACCGTTATAAACTCATTTTGGATTTAATGGAAATTTCTGGGGGGGATTTTCCTTATGGATTTTGGGGAAATTCTTACAGCTGATGACGTTGACATGTACACATTCAACCTGTTTTTTAACCGGGTTTTAGGATAGCCATGTCCTGAAAGAACAAAAACGTGTATCCCTGCCATCCTGTGATTGTATGGAAGTTGATGTGAAGGACCAGAGATGTTTGTTTTTGCATACGTAAAAGAATATAGATGTATAGATAAGCCTCATGAGGCTGTTATTTATAAGCTGTGATTCTTGCAGTAGTGATTTGGTATCTTTAACTCTAATCAGCTCATTAAGGCATTCAAACTTATGGAAGCCAAGGGTGTTCATAGCGGTTAATTATCTTCTTTAACGAGAAAATAAGATTTTGCATTCGCTATAGCCCGCTCCCTAAATGATGAGGACTGATCTTAATGTTATATCAAACAAAAGGAAACAGTACAATTCCTGCCTGCGTTAACATTTGATAGGGGTTGAACAAAAATAGAAACTCTTTGATCCAACATTTTCATCATGAATCAGTCACTAATGCATGCAACCACGAGACTTTGGATCTCTGATGAACAGGAAGAGTAAAAGTGAGTTTTTCTTTGAACTCTTAATCTTCAGATAATGGCAACATAATAACTAAGCCTGAGGAAATATCCCTGAAAAGGCCCCTATCCCCATTTTTGTACAAGCGGAATCTCTGATTGAACTCCCCCAATTGAATTTGTTGTATCCCATTTCACAGAAAAAGGCTCTTCCTCATCAGTAAACTATGATTAATTAGAGTATATATGATATATACCTCATAGATCTCCTCGAGTCGATTCATTTTCAGGAAATTTGGACTAAATCGGACGAATGTGTAGGAAGTCATGGCAGAAATGTGACTATGTGAGTGTTTGTTGATTTATCTTAAATGAGACCCAATGACATCGTCATGAGTGGAGAGTCATTCACCGAGTCTCTCACGTTTCACAGCTGAGTTGACCAAACTAATGGGGAATCCAGTGAAGTTCTTCACTTCTGCTTATTGAGCTTAACCATGATTGACCTTCTGTGTTTGGAGATTTCATTAATAATCAATGATTTGCTGAGAAACTATGCCCTTACCTTTTAAACAGTATTGCTGTTACGTGTTCGTGAACCTCATATGTTTCTTTACAGGGTTTCAGAGTCATTTAGAGTTTCACTGTTCTTGTTACAATAGGCTTTACTTTCATCAATCGTTAACAGACAGAGCAACAACAACGTCTGGATGGGGCATGAGGCGGCATCCTCAATCACACCTCTAAGTTTCCGTGGCTTTGGAAAATCGTTTGGTGAATTGGATTAGAAATTTCTAATTGCATTTTGCCTGACACTTCAAAGGTCAACAGTTTATTGACATCCATTTCCATGTTTTTGTTCCACCTGTCCGGGATCAGCTTGCAGTGGCAGTGGGCCAAGAAGGGTATTCCAGATGTCCTTCTCTCCAGCAATGCTCTCTAGCTCATCATGAGGGCATCCCAAAAATAATAATAATAATAATAGCGTATCTTCTATTACTCAAATACAGTCATACACAGTACAACATCATGAAATCCTTTCTCTGCATTTGACCTATCCCTGAGAGAGCAGTAGGCGGCCCCTTTGAAGTGCCCTGGGAGCTGGGGTTTTAGGGTCTTGCTCAAGGACCTTACGACTTGCTGGACTTGCTGGATCTCGAACAGGCTACCTTTGGATCTTCCGCACCACGACAGATCAATGGTGTTGATGCTGCACCAAGCCGTCTTTCGTTCTGTCTGTCAGCGAAGGAGGAGGAGCTTATCATCAGCGGTTTGTCAAAATCACAATTTGAGAAGTAACTTTTGCGAATTATTGATTGAGGAAATAATTCATTTTGAGAGTCGGAAATTTGTAAAAAAAAAATAAAATAAAAATTGACAAGGAAAAGTCGTCTTGTGTATAATCGCTGAACATCTGACCAATCGCCAGATAAATATACTCTTCTTCTTTTGTTTCCTCCCAAATAGAAAACTCAACCACATGGTGAAGTTGGCACATTATACTCCGGGTGACCCACCCCTATGATGCAGCCCTACATTATCTGTGCACACCACAACTTGTGCTGGTAATGAAGTTCCCCATCGAGGCTCCCAATCCCTGGTCTACAGGGCCAGTGCCATAACCCCCTGAGCTGTGGAGCCTCCCATCAGGTAAATACTCAAATCCATATTTTTATAACTCCCCCAGCCATTATCTGTGGCACAGTATTCACCTGACTTTTTGATTTGTTATCTCTCTTTCGTCCTTCTCCTCCCAAGCAAAAGGCCGCCCACCCTGAGACGGGATCTGCTCGAGGTTTCTGCCTGTTAAAATGCACCTTTTTTTCTCGCCACTGTCGCCAAGCGCTCCCTCATGTGGAAATTGTTGGATCTTGTCGGAATAAAGAATAAGGGGTAAACAGTAAGTGCCTTGAGATAACGTTTGTTGTGATTAGTCGCTAAATAAATAAAACTTGTTAGCTTTATTTGAATTTGAGAAAACATATAAACTAGTTGTGTCTCTCAAGTCATAATTTAATTGTGTTGGTTATTTTTTGTTTCAGTTTTAAGTTATGCTCTTTGTAGGTGACACAACTGATCACTTCGCATTATCGTTTGGTTATTCTCTATAATTAAGTCTAGCTTTCTCTTTTTTTCAGGAAGGATTTGTCCAATTAGAGAGTTACCTCTGATCATATTATTTCAATTCTTCCCAATTAGGACATCATGTTTGGCAGCAGCATGTGGCCACTCAAAGAATAAATACTCTCTTTTTCAGAGCAATCCATTGTGAAGAAAATGCTTTGATAAGGAAAAGCTAGATGAAGAAGGAGGCTCAGGAGATCTGATGCCTTAGGCTGAAGTATTTTGCAGTTTGATCGAGTTCAGTAAACACAACGAAACACATGGAGCAAAGTACAATTCATCCACACTTCCTGGTCTCTCAGCATTTAACCTCATTTGAAGAGTACTATGTGTTTATGCTTCAACTCTGAAGTAAACCCAAGCTCACTACAAGTTTCCAACCATCTCTGAATTTGGTCATGTGTTGATGTTGGAACACAGACTCTTCCTTTTAGACAGAACTATCTGGGTTGTACTAGAGGACAGGAGATTCAGGCAATTGATGATTCAGTGACCACTTGAATGTAAAGGGGTCAAAAAAAGAATGTGGCTTTTAATGATGGTCCCAGGTCCGGATAAATGGGGAGTGTTGTGTCAGGAAGGGTATACGAAGTAAAACCTATGCCTGAAACTGGATCACGGATCGGTCGGGGCCCGGGTTTAACAACGTCCGCTAATAGCATTGTTAATCAGCAGGATAAATGCAGAAACTTTTGTGCGCTGGTTGAAGAAAAAAAGATTAATGGGGAGCAAAGTGCCCGGAGAAAGAGAGATGAATAAAGGCAGGAGTGTGTGGCTGAGAGGAGGAGCTTTAAATGTTGGCATAATGGCAGGAAAAAGTAGGGCGCCAGCTGATATGATGGACACAAAGAAGATTTTGTGTCCAAGAGACCAGGTGGAAAGGCAGCAAGGCCAGCAGCATCGGAGGAGTGTACAAATGTTCTTATCATGGTGTGGATGGGATAAATGGGTTAGGATTGACTCTGAAGTAAGAGTAAGTGAAGAGAAATTGGAGGTGTGATGATGAACGTCATCAGCACAAGTTGATTGTGAGGTGGAAAAGAAAGAGAATTTCTGGAGTGAGATGGATGAAGTGATGGAAAGTATTCCTGGGGGGAGAGAGTGGTGATCGGTGCAGACTTCAAAGGCAATGTTGGTGAAGGGAACAGAGGAGGAGAGGAAGTGATGGGCAGCTATGGAGTTAGGGACGGGAACAGAAGTATAACGCTAATGAGACACAGAATGAAGATCTTGGAAAGAGTAGTGGAAGCTAGGTTAAGAAAAGAGGCATTAATCAGTAAGTCACGGTTTCATGCCGAGAAACCATGACAGCTGCTCAGAGATGCGGAATTGGCTTTCAGAGTACTGAAGGGGAAGTACAGAGAAGATCAGAAGAAGTTATATGGTGTCATTGTGGATTTAGAGAAAGCCTACAACAGAGTTCCGAGGGAGGAATTGTATGTTTGCATGAAGACGTCTGGAGTGTCAGACAAGTATGTTAAAGTCATACAAGATATGTATCAGGGCAGTATGAGAGGGGTGAAGTGTGCAGTAGTGACAGATGGATTCAAGGTGGAGGTGGGACTGCACCAAAAATCGTTTCTGAGCTCCTTCTTGTTTGCTATGGCGATGGACAGGATGCCAGATGAGGTCAGGCAGGAGTTTCCATGGACTATGATGTGCGCAGATGAAATTGCGATCTGTAGTGAAAGCAGGGAGAAGGTGGAGGTGAACCTGGAGAGGAGGAGGTACGGGCTGGAGAGAAGGGGAGTGAAGGTCAGAATAAGTGAGGCATTCTGAACAGCGAGGACTGGAGGTGCAGAAGGTGAAGGAGTGACGGAGTGTGGAAAAGAGGTGAATAAGCGAGTGCAGAATGGGTGGACTGCATAGAGAAGAGTGTCAGGAGTTATCTGTGACAGAAGCAGGAGTGAACGGAAAGGTTTACAAGATGGTAGTGAGAGCAGCTCTTCCTTATAAAGACGTTAGCACTGATCAAAAGACAGGAGGCAAAGCTGGAGGTGCCAGAGTTGAAGATGTTCAGATCTTCCTTTGGGGTGATGAGGAAGGGCAGGATTAGAAACAAGCACATCAGAGGGACAGCCCAGGTTAAAAGTCTTGGAGACATTTTAAGAGAGGTCAGATTGAGATGACTTGTACGCATCTCCCACCAGACTGAAATGAGAAAAGGAGGGATTGTGGATCTATTGGTAGAAGGATGCTAGAGATGGACCTGCTAGACAGGAGAAAAATGGATAGACCAAAGAGGGGATTTTTAGATGTGGTGAAAGAAGACACTCAGTTGGTTGGATTGGCAGAGAAAGATGGAAACAGATGATCTACTGGGGAGACCCCTAAAGAGAACCGTTGAAAGAAGAAGATGTAAACTTATAGAAGACATTCTGTATATCTGTCATTTTTGGGCAGTGACTTTGGGTGCTACCCCTTGAAAAATGTGAACGTTTGCTGCTAGTGTCTTCATTATCGCTCCTTTTCTAGTAACCGTCAACCACATCTGAATCGATGGAAGATGATGCAACTCAGTGAGGTCTATACCTCCGGTGTTTATTGTTTCTCCGACTCCGGAGAGTTTACGCCACACAGCCCACCTGGTTTTCCTCTCTTATGACAGCCCCCTCTCAGAAAATCTTCACGCCCTCAAGTGTTAAATTGAAAAGTCGTGCTTCCTCAATGACTTCCCTTTGAACCCTGCTGACATTTTAATCAAAACATTAAAAAGTAAATCCCGAAACCTCCGAGTTATTTCCTCCCTGGAGTTTCCTTGATGTTGGAAGAAACATGCAGCTAAGCGGACACTCAACCAGTGCAGCAAGATAACGTTCTTCGTGAAGAGCTGTGGGTTTAATCAAGGATGGCCTTATCTCCTCTGGTCCTGAATTTTCGTGCAACCGTGGTAGGTTTTATATATACTTGAAAAGCCATAATATTAAAACCACTGGCAGGTGGAGTGAATAACATTGATTTTCTGGTAACAAAAGCACCTGTCAGTGGGTCGGACATACGAGAGATCCCATAATATCCATGATATGGATATTATGGGATCGTCATATGATATGGATATTATGGGATCGTCTTTCCTGCCGCAGATCCTTTGTGTTAAATCAATTATTTAAAAAAAAACTAGATCATGTATAATTTTCTTAAAATTTATACCCACCTAGATCTTAATGCGAGAAAGAACTGGATCTTTATGGGGAAAGTTTGGTTGTTTATTCCAGACACTAGGGGGAGCTTTACCCCTGAAAGTACTTCTCCGGATATCATTTCTCTACCATTGGTCCTATTTAGTCCAAATTTAATGCATATGAATCGACTGAAGGAGATCTATCTTGAATATCATATTTTACTCTTAAAGTTCCTATTTTACTACCAAGGTGGGGAGTACAATATTTCATGAAAAGATGGCGCAGTTTGAACGTGAGATAATACAGTATATCGAAGTATGGCAACACAAAAAAAAAAGAAGTTTAATGATGAACCAGATCGACGAGACGGTGAGAACACACTGAGGGTTTCTGCCCTTTTTTTTCCCTCGATGTATGAAAAACCATATCTCATGTAGTCGGTGTCGTGATTGAGTTTCGCCATTCTCAATTAGCATATGAAAAAAAGCTTTGCGGGTCTTCTTCTACGCTGTGAAATGGCGGGTGTCAATTAGCATTACAGGGCATTATCATCACCTGCTTTTAAGGAGTGTGAATACACAGCACTCCGCTCCATAAAAGATCCCCCTTCAGAATAAAAGCACAGGATTTTTTCTTAACATTATTTTTTTTTGTCCAGAGCAACCCACCAGTTGAGAATCACTGGCTTATACAACACAGGGATGGATTGGGGAGTTTTCAGGAATATACTCTTGCTGTCGGGCACCACAGCATTGGTCTAGTTTTGCCCTTTAAATTGAGCCACTAGAAGCAGAAAAATGGCCAAGGCGAAGGTTCTGAGCGAATAAAGCAAAATTGTGTTAGTTAGGTGATTGGGTCAGCGCATCTCCAAAACTACAGAGCATGTTAGATGATCATGGTTTGGAGGGCTAGTACCAATCAATAGTGGTCTAATCTTTGAGATTTGATCCAAATGTAAAGTGCATTATAAATTAAATGTATTATTATTATTATTATTAAGGATGGACAACCGGGGAACTTGCAATAGGGGTCATGGGTATGCAAAGCTCATTGATGCGTGTGGGAGGCTAATAATGGCACTTGCTGTGGGCCAAAAATTGCTGAAGGAAATAGTTTGAAGTTTAACGTGTTGACTTGGCCTCCCAAATTCCCAAGATCTAAATCCAATCCAGTATCTGTTGAATGTTTTAGACAAATTGATGCCAGATACCACAGCACACCTTCAGAGGGCTTATGGCGTCTATTTCTTATTAAGTCGGAGCTGGTTCTGGAAAAAAGGGCCCTGAATTTTTTGTTTTAATACTTGCATTTATGATATTCATTGATATATTCATATGATATTCATTCATTCATTCATTTTTATTTCTCTGTCAATTGTGACTTTATTGTTTCTATTTTGTATGTTTTGATTAATTCTTCTTTTCTCTTGTGAAGCGCTTTGTGAAATTATCTCTGTTAAAAGTGTCACACTAAATACATTTATCACTAAATAAAAGTACTATAAAAAGGGCTACATTCACAATACTTGGCGGGTGGTTATAATCATATGGCGGATTGGCGAACGCGTGAATGTGCTCTGGAACCGTAGAATAATGTTCCCCCAGCACACAGCTGCTAAGTGACAACAAAATGCCTGTCACTGTGATTAATGAGAAGGGAGGAGTTCATGCGTGTTTCCTGCTGTAGCAGATGCTAGCGACGGTGGGCAAACATGTTTGTTCCCTTTCTGTCTCACGTTCTAATTTAATACCTCCACTTATGTCCGACCCTGCAACCTCTTGCTGGCTTTTCTTGCTGGCCCCGTGTTCTTCAGGAGCGGAGGGGTAAAAAGGAAACCATGCCTGGAAGCAGAAGAAGGCGTCGCAACATGGCATATTTACCAAGGTGCTTCAGAGACGGCAGGGATCTGACCTCCCGCCATTAAGCTGTGGGGAGACTGTTCCCGGTTTGTTTCTAAGCTGAGAGGCACAGAGGGAGTCAGAGAAGGGTAGAGCCTATTGATTAACGTTTTCTGATTCTCCCCAATGGGGAGTCAGAATCAAATCCAGCTGGGGTAAAATTACGTTGGCTAAGGGCGCTATTTTAACGGCTCAACCGTACGGGAAAAATCAATCCAACTTTTAGGTGACTACAGGAATGGTCCTCCTCGCAGGATACCTCATGGAGCTGAAAAAAAAATAATAATGTCATCATGCACACCTCTGCATGGGATTTCTTCAATGGAAAGTATAGAAGTTGTAATTTGTGCACTCACAGGTTTTGGTGAACATCTTTATTTTGAATAAAATGATTTATTACGATGAAACGATAGTCGTGATTTCCTTACACTCTACCCTGGTTTTGACCAAGGCTCTTCCAGGGTCGGTTCAGAGCAGAATTCAGTTCTGTGTGTTTCCACAGCCAAACTCTGTCGGGTAAACTGGTACCAGAATGGGACCGAATACATTTTTGGTCAAGAAAACATTTATTTATAATTATTTTCCAGTATTTTAGTGGCTTTGAACAGGAATATCTTAACGCACTCAAACTTTCTAACCCTGATTTTAAAAACACAGACTGTTTTGCCCGCAGATACAAATGGAGCAGTACCTACGGAAATCATTGCATAGCAATAATTCAAGAGTAAGACATAAAAATGTAGGTGGACAGAGAGAAGAGGTTCACTTTGGTGGGTGGCTGACTTTTCTAAGCCACCATCTTTCAATGTGAGTGCAGTAACATAGACCACGTTCACACTTCCAGTCTCAATGCTGCTATTCCCATCTTTTCTAAGGTCAGATTTTTCTTTTTTTAATGTAACTGATCATATTACTCTTAAAATGTGTCTGATATAGAACTCCAGTATGAACAGTTAACGGCCCTAAAGTGACCCATATGTGCAAAAGAACATAAGAAAGACTGACTTTTATAGTGATGTTATAGTGATGTGTTTATAGTTATAGTGATGTGTTTATAGTTATAGTGATGTGTTTATAGTTTTTATAGTGTTTAGAGTGATGTTTATAGTGTTTGTAGTGGTGTTTATAATGTTTATAGTGTTGTTTATAGTGATGTTTATAATGTTTATAGTGTTTAGAGTGATGTTTATAGTGTTTGTAGTGGTGTTTATAATGTTTATAGTGTTGTTTATAGTGATGTTTATAATGTTTATAGTGATGTTTATAGTGATGTTTATAGTGTTTATAGTGATGTTTATAGTGTTTAAAATTATGTCTATAGTATTTATAGTGATGTTTATAGTGTTAACAGTGATGTTTGTAGTGTTTATAGTGATGTTTATAATGTTTATAGTATTTAAAATTATGTTTATAGTCCTTATAGAGATGTATATAGTCTTAATAGTTTTTAAAGTTATGTGTATAGTATTTCTAGTGATGTTTATAGTGTTAACATTGATGTTTATAGTATTTATAGTGATGTTTATATCTATGTTAATAATGTTTATAGTGTTTAAAATTATGTTTATAGTACTTATAGAAATGTGTATAGTCTTAATTGTGTTTAAAGTTATGTGTATAGTATTCATAGTGATGTTTATAGTGGTTTATAGTGTTAATAGTGATGTGTATAGTGACGATTATGGTGTTTATAGTGATGTTTGTAGTGTTCATAGTGTTTATGGTGATGTTTATATTGATGTTAATAGTATTCATAGTGATGTTTATAGTGTTCATAGTGAGGTATATAGTATTTATATTGAGGCTTTTATTGGTTATATTGATGTTTATAGTGTTTATAGTGATGTAAATAATGTATATTGATGTTTCTAGTGATGTTTCTAGTGATATTTATAGTGATATTAATTGTGATATTTATAGTGTTAAAGTGTTTCTAGTGATGTTTGTAGTGTTTCTATTGTTTTTATTGATGTTCATAGTGATGTTTGTAGTGTTCATAGTGTTTATGCTGATGTTTATATTGATGTTAATAGTGTTCATAGTGAGGTATATAGTATTTATATTGATGTTTTTATTGGTTATAGCGATGTTTATAGTGTTTATATTGATGTTTATAGTGTTTATAAAGATGTAAATAATGTGTATTGATGTTTATATTGATGTTTATAGTGATTTTTATAGTGATATTCATTGTGATATTTATAGTGTTAAAGTGTTTCTAGTGAGTTTTTTAGTGTTTGTAGTGATGTTTGTAGTGTTTATGGTGATGTTTATATTGGTGTTCATAGTGATGTTTATAGTGTGTCACATTACATTTATAGCATTTATAGTGATGTTTATAGTGTTAATGGTGATGTTTATAGTGTTTAAAATTATGTTTAAATTACTTATAGCGATGTTTATAGCGTTAATAGTGATGTTAATGTGGTCATAGTGATGCTTATAGTGTTCATAATGAGGTATATAGTATTTATAGTCATGTTTATAGTGGTTATAATGATGTTAATAGTGTGAATTGATGTTTATAGTGTTTATTGTGATGTTTCTGCAGGAAAAGCGATTCCGTCCGGTGTAGCTTTGTGATGAACGTCGTTGGTTCAGACTGAAGTCGCAATGCGAACAAAAATCCGACCTGTGTCTGGTATTTTGACAATTTTGAAAGCATCCCAAAAATCCGAACTGGGCCACAGTTTTCCTGCAGTGTGAACGTAGCCATCGATACTGACACAGTGTCCAAATGTCTGTGTCTCCCTTCTTCTTGCAATGTTACTCCTACTATATTCACACGTTCTGCTGGCGAGCTGAATTTGGAGGTGAAGCTGCACTTAAATAAAACAGTAAAGCCCACATGTGGATGACAGAACACAATAAATACTTCAACATGTAGTGAAAAGAATAACCACATAAAAGGATTCCATTACAGGTAAACTCATCATAAAGGACACCTTTTTGTCCAGCTCCTTTCAGATACGTAGCTTTTAAGGGATAGGAGGATTTGTCACTTCCTGCTTCGCTCCGACGCCTTAACCACCAGACAAAACAACGCAGCCCCGCACACTCATCCGTCCTCTTGAATGGAACTCGGCACGGCGGCGCCGTCTTTCGGTTGGCATGCTAACGAGGCCGCTGTGCCGCTCGACGTCCTCTGGCTCCGAGCTGAAAAAGTGTCCTCTCCTTGAATGCCGGAGGAGACCACGGGGGAAGTGAACTGTCTCATGTTGTCCCAGATGGACTCATTATCTGAATAATGAATCCCTCTCTCTCTCGCTACGTCTCTCTGCCGTCTCTCTCGTGAGCACATCAAACAAAATAACAGTCAGGAAAAAAAAGCGTAACGAGACGGACAAGAAGAACGTTCTTTTCCTTCACACGCTTCTCTTCTCCGCTCCTGATTAAAGATGGCCGGGATTTTTCCCCACCAGTTGGCTCCCTTTGAGCGCCGCAACCTTGGTCAACTTCACGGGCTCGTTTCGGCGGCGAGTTCTTCCTCCTTCTTCAAGCGTCATAGTGGATTCAAAGAGGAATTTTATTTTTATTAAATACTTTGTTTGCCATTGTGAAGCCAGTTTTAATTACCGCCGGTCACTGACTATCCATCAGCATTTTCTGAAAAAACAAAGCAAACACACACACGGACACACACACACAGAGTACACACACACACTCAACGGGAATCAGCTACGCAGGGGGCCAGCAGCGCGGCGGCACATAATGGCCGCTGCTGTATTGATTGTAGACAGCTTGGCTGCTGTCAGACGCTGCATGTTTGAGTCCTTGTGGCTCAGTGTTTATGTGTGTTACTGTGTGGAGCAGAAAAGAGCCTGCTGATCAGCACAACAGAGTCTCAGTCCGTATATCAGCGCCGCAAACACCAGGGACTCTGTGCACAATTAAAACAAGCCAGCTGCAATTATTAACTACATCTCCTCCTCCTCCGCCTGCTTTTTCTTCACTGTTTCTCCCCCTTCCTTCTGTGTTTCCTTTTAATAAGGAAGATAAAGCCCAGACACCAATGGCGACTTTCCCAAATGGAAACAGTCGTAATTTGGAGCAAAGCAAAATAGCCTGTTAGTTTATCTGAGCTTGTGTGCTGGACGTTAATATAAGTATGTGAGCCCGTTATGTATGAGAGGTTGTGATCATGCAGAGGTAAAATACCAGATAGTCCATTGAAGATATATAAGAGCCTCAACTGGAAAATGATGAGGAAACCATACGATTAATTATATCCCTGCAAAGTTTGGGATTCCATGGAATCGTAAGAACCGCCGTTCTGTCTGCTGCAGATGTTTTGTGGATAAAGCGATACCTCAAAAAACTATTTCAAGGATAATTTTCATTTCATTTCATTGTTGTATCCCCATAGACTTTAATATGAGGAACTAGTGGATTGATTTTGGGAAAGGTTGGTTGTATAAAGATACTATTTCTAAAAGTTTTTGGGTCATAATTGCTCAACTTTTAGTTTGGTTCAAATTCGATGAGCTCTATCTTGTATTAATCATATTTTCATTTGAGAAGTTCAGTCAGGGGGATTGCGTATTTAGTTGCTTCATAATAATATCAAATCACACTCTGCTTGATGAGCAGACATCCCAGCTCTTGAAACATTTGCAGCAGGATTGTTTGAGCGAGCTGAATACGTGACACGTTGCTGCGTTGATGGTAAAATTATACGGAGTAAAGTCAAAGCGAGTGACGATACTTTTCCTGCTTAAAGCCCCATTCAGTCACAAAAGTGGATGAGACAGTCCCAAATGTAAGGTAAAGCCTGCCAAACGTAAATAAAAACTGGGAATAATACAGACTGAAGCATCGCCATCCAGCACTTACACCGATCCGCCATGCAACGACCGTGCAGCTGCAGGGGAGACCTGCATTTGCCTTTTTTTTCACTTTTATAAAAGCTAACGTATAAGAAGTAGCCGAAAATCTAAGTAATCGGCAAAGGTTAACCTACTTCGATTTACCTCTTTCTATTTCCTATTTACGTTAGCTTCTTGGGGTCTTGATACTTGATTCCAATGAAAGCTCCCGACTCCTGCCTTTCAAAACAATATGTATGATTCCACCACGTACACACACACGGCATTATCTATGACATCATCTATGACATCATCTATGACAGCACAGATCCTTTCTACAAGGACAACAGTAGAAGGAAAAGAGGTGGAGTTTGGTTGCAGGAGTGTCTGGAGTGGAAGGTCAGCATATCTACGAATTACCTTACTAAAAGTCAGACGTGATTTGCCCAACTAAAGTATACTGACAACAGGGAAGAGCAATTCAGTAGCTTTTAATCTTTAAAAACAAATAAAAACAACAAAGCAGCAAAACAAAGCATTCAGGCGAGGACGCTCGGCTTCTCAGACGCGTTCGGTGTGGATAACGATTCAGGAACACTTTCTGAATCTTTATCCACACTGAACGCGTCTCAGAAGTAGAGCGTCTGCACCTGAATGCTTTTGTTTTTTTTGGTTTTTTTATCGTATCCAGAACGCATCTGTGATACTCCCAATGGAATCAAGGCGTTAGTTTGCATCTGAAAAAGTTGCACATCTACAATCTGGGGGCCTTTTCTGGGATGCTACTATATTAAAGTCTAAAGGCAAACCTGTCAAAACTTATGGATGACATAAGATGAAATTGACGTTTTCACTTCATCTTTTGCCCCTGGACTTTTAACATGCCTTGCTTGAAGGATGGCTACACAACCATATGGTATGATGCATCCTTCCGCTGACTACTTTTACCTGCATTCATTTGTACTTGGACACACGGAGCTGCTGAACAACAGCTTGTCATGTATTAATGCATTTCTATTTTTAGGGTCACATATTTTGCAGTTTTTCTAAACTTTTTTTTTTAAGAAAAGAATAAGGGACTGAGGTTGGAGCCCTGGGGGACACCACAGGTCAAAATACAGGTATCTGATTTGTCATTTTATGCTATATTAAGAGTCCCTAACATATTAAAAAGGACCAAAAGAAAGGAATATATATGCAAAGAAATAATTGTTCATAGCTTTTTCGTTCATGGTGGGACATTAAAATTTAACAGAAAGAATTATGTGTCATCACTGACTTATTTTTATGGTGGAAGAACATTTTTTGATTGATTTTTTTTTTGTTTATGTTATTTCTTCTTACAGCTTCTGGGAAAATTGGTGAATTCAATGCAAGACTTCCGGGTGAGGTTGACATTTATGTAACAGACTAATATTAGTAGCTCCGCACTTGTTACCTAGGACGGTGTGAGTTTATCATTATTAAAGCCTTTCCTCTACAGAGATGTCTGTAACACTGCAACGGCTTCTCCTTTCCCCGACACAAACAAAATCAACATTCCTTGTCTAGAGGTTTCATGTCTGAAATTTCCGTTTTTTCGAAACTTCACATAAATTTGGATTGGCACTAATTATTAAGTAGTGCTGAGTTTAGGGGAGACGCTCCACAGGTGTAGCAACAACACGGTATAGAGGAGAGGTAAATTACACCTGTTACACAAAGCCATGTCCTTTGTATTGATATCCTCCAGGAAACGTTTGACGGTTGTAATGACTGAATTGTTTGTCAGATTCCAATGACGCTGTGTGTTTAATGAGCTGGTCACGTGTTTTGTATGTTCAACTACAGAAGCACTCCATCAGGCAGCTCAGTTTCATTACTATCACAAGACCTCGAAGGCATTAAGCTTACATGTCACAAAGACATCAAAGCTATAATAGACGGAAACGGTGGGAAATGCAAAATTCTTCCAATTTTACAGTGAAATCAATTTCTGGACTCCAATTCTTTATCCAGGTCCACTCTAAGCTTTAATTGTTTTTTTCCTGCTCCCCCTAACTACTTATACCCAGCTTCATCAAAAAACTAACAAGCAATTTATGTATTTGGCTGACAGGAAATTGGGTTCAAATTTCTGTGTCTTCCTCCCACAGCTCAAAAACATGCAGTATAGGTGAACTGGTGACTATAAATTAAACTATGACTGTGAGTGTGAACAACTATTAAAGTAGTTCATAGAGTTACTAGTTATTAGTACTAGTTACTCTAACTAACTAGTAGTAGTTGGAGTAAAATATGATAGGGGTCACAACACAGTGTACTTCTTGTGCCGTGTCCAAGCCCGGACAAACAGGGAGGGAAGTGTCAGGAAGGCCGTTCCAACCTACCAAATCAATATGTGGAACGAGATGATCCACTGTGGCGATCCATGAAGGGATAAACCGGAAGAAGAGAGTAAAATGTGATATATACAAGATAGATATCACTGAGCCAATTCATATGTCTCATATTTGGAAATAATCAGAAAAATGTTCTAGAATTCAAGAACCAGAAGCGTTTGGAGGTAAAGCTCCCACCAGTGTCAGTAATATACAACTGACTGTCCTCAAATATATCCAGTACTAGAGAGTATAGTAACGGCTAGGAAGTTATGTCAGAAAAACAGTTTTACATAAAAAGCTCCCCCTAGTGAGTAAGATTTGAAATTGTAGCGCGAAGACAATCTTATAAAGATAAATCTCCTCAAATCGATTCATATTCACTAAATTTGGACTTAATCAGAGCAGCTGTTGAGAAATGATGCCCCAAAAATGTTAAATAAAGCTCCCCCTAGTGTCGAATACATAAGGATTACCGTACCCAAAATCAATCCAGTTCTTCCTCGCATTGACGTTGATGAGAATATAAATTTTGAAAAAGATCCTTTATATATTTTTTGAGTTAACACAAACTATCTATGACCACGGTGAACGCGGCGGCGCCGGCGGCGGTGCACCAGATCTTGGCTGGTGGCCTTCAACTCTGTCAGTATCACACAGTTAAGTTTGAAAAGGCTTTTCTGGAATTCCACTGTAGTTCTAGCAAAGACCCATGTGTCATGCACACACATCCACACACAAACACACACACCCACACACAAACACACACACATACAGTCTCCCTCACCTTGACTTCCCACGAATCTGCAAAGACAGAGGAAGAGGAAGCAGACAGTGAAAAGGGGGAAAGGCACTGATGCATTGACAATGCCACGCAAAGATGTCACCAAAGAAATGAAGGGAGATCCGAAGCTTAAAGCTTGAAAAAAGCAGTAGAAGAAGAAACAATAGGGGTGAAGTCAAACCCCCATGGAGCAGCTCGATCCCGGCTCGCCCCTACTGACTCCACTCCTCCCCTCCTTTCTCTGCCTTTCACCCTCCTCTCGCCCCGTTCTCCCCTCTTTGACATGTTCCGTCTCCGTCCTTGCCTCACCCAGATTAATACTTTCTGCTCCTCGCTCCCCACTGGTTCCAACCCGTCCCTCACCCTCTCCTGTTTCCCTTTTTTCAGCTTCTCTCACACCGTCACCCTGGAAAGCATTCAGGATGGCTTATGCTGTGCTGCCTCCTCGGCTTCGCTCGCTAATACTAGTGTTCGGCGGATTAAAAGGAAAAGTGTTGACTGCTCCATAAGCCATTTCCATGGCTCTTGATCACAAAGTTGAGCTCACTCCTGACTACAGAGGAAATAAAAATACACCAAAACCTCCAAACCCAATTCAACCATCATGGAGAAACGGAAGTACACACACCTGAAAAAAAAAAAAAAAAAAAGGTCAGCTCTCTTCCAGGCTCGGGAACTGAGCCCAGTTCATTAGTTCTGCATGCGTACGTCTGCTAACAGGAAGAAGATTTTATTGGCCTCGTCACACGACGAGGAATTAGTTTGATGAAACCAAAGTTATGTAAAAGAAGAGGCGAGCGGAGTATGACATCTGCCCCGCTGTGGCAGTGAGCCCATCAGGCGCCAATCACCAGCACCATGCCTGTATTTACACTGGGAGACGGATCCCTGGCCAAATCCACATTTGGCAGGATTATACGTGGGAGGGTGTCTGCATGTGTTTCTGCGATTTGTTTTTGTCTTCTCGTTTTGTGCCAAAGCTGAAATTTCATGGCTGGGGACTTTCAGAGGTGATTCGGAGTGCAAAGCTGAATTATTTCTTTTTGTGTCTGATATTAGCATCTTGGGACGTATGTGTGTGTGTGTGTGTGTGTGTGTGTGTGTGTGTGTGTGTGTGTGTGTGTGTGTGTGTGTGTGTGTAGCCTGCAGAGCTCCCTGCTAAAAAAATCTAGTCATGCATTTGTTCTCATTACGGCGTGTCAGCGAACATAAAGGAGTGCACTCTATGAAGAGATCAATTTGCTCTGCATGAGGGACTAAAAAGTGCCTCAACCAGGCGAGATGAGTCACTGACTAAGTTAAGAGCTTTTACCTTTTTGTTGCTGTGATGGAGATAATCACAAATCTAATCCCGGACCGTTTAAATGTTCCGCTAACGGTGGCTTTGACACCAGCATTACAGCGAGCTGAGCGTCCTCAGGAAGTTACCCTGCATGTGAGTGAGGACCAACCTGCTAAGATTGAAGCCACTACACGTTTACTTCCGGGTTTGCGATGTACCTGAATATAATTGTACTCCAGAAAAGTCGGGGATATTATGGACTCGTCCGCCGCCACTGATCGATCATGTGAAAGCGATAACTCAAAAACTATTTCAGGAATGATTTTCAAGTTTTATACCCACATAGACCTCCTGGGAGTCACGAAATATGTTTGTATGTGTATGAGAGGAAGAACTGGAATGATTTGGGGAAAGGACAGGTGCATATTTCTGCCACTAGGGGCAGCTTAATCTCCAAAATCACAATTTTTGGGCCATAATTTCTCAGCCGTTGGTTCAATAAAGTCCGAGTTTAGTACATATGAATCAACTTCAGGAGATCTTTTACACTAATAGTTCATATTTTACCCTCTAGGGGGAGCTAGGGGGACACGGTATTTTGAAGATAACTTCACATTAAATTTGAGCAATTCAATCAGGGGGAGATCGCTTCGGTAACGCAGGGGACTGGGGGCTTTATGAGGATAAACGCTCACTGTCGAAGACAACCATGTAGGACAAGGATTCAACAGGAAGCTGAAAGTTGTAGTCATTAAACAGATTGTGATCTCATATAGGCTTTTGTGTCATTTGTGTGTGTGTGGGAGTGTCCATGTTCCACCTGGTGTCCATGTGGGTTCTCCCCGGGTTCTGCAGTTTCCTCCCATAGTCCAAAAACGTCCAGTATAGGTGAACTTTCCCAGAGGTGTGAATGTGAACAGTTGTTTGTCTCTGTGTCTCGGTCCCGTGATGTACTGGCCAACCAAACTTCTCGGCCAATGACAGCTGGGATAGGCTCCAGCCCCCTCAATATAAAGAATGTCGATGAATTTATCCGTTATATTTTAACTGTTTTGCAATTAACTATTGATGAAAACATTTGTAAACAAGTTTTCTTTGACCAAAGTCTATTCCACAGCAACATACTAATTAGTATTAATCAAACTTTCTACTACCAGCGGTCCCACATGCTCTAGTTTCCATTTGCTCCTGTCTTCTTCTCAGCTGACTGTTAAACCTGTTTTTAAAAATCAAAGTCCAGAATGATTGAAAGATGGGAAAACGCAAACACCGATTATTCACTACTAGTTATTAGAACTCTTAAAAACTGAGTGAAAATGTATTTCTACCATTTATAATGTTCTGGGACAGGAGCAGGAAGAGGCATTCAGACACTCAGACAGAAACGGTTGGCTCTCAGACCCATTCAAAATACGTGTTTTGTCAGTGGGATGCATCTATTCACTGGAGGTGAAACACGGTGAACACAAACACGCTGCAGCATTTACATTTGAACTGCGAAGGAGATGAACATTCAGCTGAAAGCTGGCTGCGGTTTGCTTGTGAGAAGAAGGGATTTTCTTGGCGTGAGAGTGATCACAGATCCTTTCACAGAAGCAGCTCTTTTCCCGGCGTGAAACCAGGCTGCTCCTCTTCCATCCTTTCCAACAGCAACAGAATAAATGTTAGTCTGCTTTTTAATGTGGTGTAGTTTGTAGTGTGCAGGAGACCCCGGCTGTTTGACTCAAGCTAGCAGGGTTAGCTTAGCCATTGGGATTTTTTTTTTTTTTACATTTTGAATTAAGTGAGCACTAAATTAGTTATAGAACTTATTTCATAAATACATTTTAAGTTTACTAAAGTTAATTTAGAAACTGCAGGTATTTTTGATCTAATTACCTCGTCAACAAGACCTGGAGGAGGTTATATGATCGAACATGGGCTCCAGCCCCGCGACAGAATGAGCGGTATCTGATAATGAATCTGTGAACGTTTGTTTGTTTCTTTGTGGGCTAGATTTAGTTAATAATGGATTTTATTGAAGGAATGAATGTATAACCAAGGTATAGATGTTTAAATTTACAACAATTTTGTAAGCATGACCAATATATTGGTATATATAACAGTATAATATATATAAAACTGTAATAATGTATATAAATATGTTAGACATTCATTCTTTATCCGTAACCGCTTATCCTGTTCAAATCAAATAAAAATTTACAAGATGTGAAACACTTAACCCATCCAATATGGCGAGCGATGGTGTTTCAGAACTTGTACATTTGTTTTTATATTAAGTATAGTTTTGTTTGAGTAGAATCCTCAAAAGTTGAAACATAGGCAACCACAAAAAAAAAAAAAATACATACATCCAGTTGCTTTCTGATTCAGGCCTCCAGGTTTAAAATTGTGTTTCATAAATATTTATTTGTTTTGCCATCGGTTAAAAAAAAAAAGAAGGAAAAAAAGATTCTTATCTTCTAAATTTGTTTGGCATCAAAAATTCTAAAGAAAAAAATAATTGTTGGGACATTCTTGTCCACCGGGTCACTCCCAGCATAGTGAGGAAAAACGTATTGATTCCGAAAATCAATAAATCAATTTAAAATGCCCTAATATACCCAAATTAAACATGCAAGTCAAAACTAGGACTACTGCGACTCAACAATGAATCATCTGAAACACTCCTTATTATTTTTATGCAGTCAGCCATAAGCTCTAACTTAAGATCCCACGGCGACTCAATGATGAAGATAAATACAGTAAACACTTTTTTTTTTCTCTCAGGGCAGTAATAAAACAAGACAATTCAGATGAGCTGAATTCAAACACAAATGGACTCAAAGGAAGTTGTAGAGCGAAATATGACGCACAGATCTCTTCAATTCTATTTCAAATGCACCACATTTGGACTAAATTGACCAACAGCTGATCATTTATAGCTTAAAAACTGTCTTTAGGAGATAAAGCTCCTCCTAGTGGCAGAAATATGTGGAAATAAAATCTGAAAATGAGCAATGAAATCGTTTTTGAGTTAGTGGGTTAAACAAGAAGGATCTAGAGTGGACGCCGCGGCGGTGGCTGCGATGATGAGTCCATAATATCCCTGACTTTTCAACCCATGTGACCAGATCTTGATCAGTACAATAGCCTACACTTTTGGAGAGGCTCAATCTGTATTGGTATTGGGTCAATGAAGGGTAACGGAGCAGGGGCAGAGACATGGCGCCGACACCTATGCGTACCTGAGATGATGCAATTTCTTTTAATAGATCTCATGTACCTCTGACCGTATGTGGGAAAATAAGAAATTGATCCAGATCCACCATCACCACATCCAGCACAGGGTTGGGTGGAATAAAGCCTACGCCAGCTTACATTCTTTCAGGCTCCTGTTCACATCCATGGGCAATTTACGACCCAATATTTCTAGATGCGAGCAGAGGGTCTCGGGGATCAATGTATTTGGTTGCACTACTTTATTTGTCATGAGGCTTACCCATGATGTCATCATGGTGACATCACATTGGATGCATCATATGCCATACTTGCTATAGCTGGATTCACATGGAGCATTTTATTCTGCTTGGAATCAGTTTTAAAGCCTAATCAGAACAAAAAGGCTCCATATGATACCTCTCCGAAGAAGAACGCCCGTCTGCGTGCACGAGGGAGGGGACTCTGTAATTTAATTTATTTTCTGTAAGCGCTCATACTGTACATTCAGTTCAGACGATTTCCCAGAGACAATCTTTATTGTCATTCTTTGATGCCTGTGAACAGTTTTTATCTGTCCCTGCATTCATGTTTGAGGAACAAGAGCTAAACTGAATAATTTGTGGCCTCAGACGTTGGAAGTCATGATCAAATATCTATTTATGTTTTGGACTATTTACCTATTATTGGGTCTTTTATTCTATTTATTTATTTTTTTTAGCTCAATCATTCTGTCAGTCGGTCATACACAATAAACATAACGATCATTATATTGTTATTGATCATATAATTATTTTATTGTTATCATTGTTGAAGATGATGATGATGATACATTCAATTAAAAACTTTAAGGACAATAACGGTATATTTATTAAATCATTAAAACAATATTTCATAAATAATAGATCATTATTAAAAGTGAATTAAAAAAAAAAACAGCTGGATTATATATGAATATATTTTTATCTTTATCTATTGTTATAGGGTAAAGTTACCATTTATGATTCTGTTATTTAATTGTTCATTTTTTCTGATGATAATATATTAATTTAAGGTTGAAGAGAATTAAATTTAGGTGAATTACTAATGTTGAAGGATTGACTGCAATTATTTTTATTTCAGTCTTTTTTATTATGATGTTATTGTTTTACGCTTAAGATTTAAAAAAACAAAAACATATATTTGTTTTGTGACTCGGAAGTATTTATTTCAGATTTATTTGTTTTATTTATTCATTAGTTAATGTTAGACATATTTTACTAACCCTCCGCAGATCCTTCATGTTAACGCAATAACTCAAAAACTATTTCATGGATCATTTTCAAATTGTATTACCCCATAGAACTTAGTGTGGGGAAGAACTGGATCGTACAACCGATCTTTAAGGGAAAGATCGGTTGTACGTTTCCAACACTAGGGGGCGCTTTATCTCCAAATGTTTTCGGGCCATAATTTCTCAACTATTGTTTCGATTGTCTCCAAATGTGGTGCACGTAAATCGACTCGCCGACATCTAAATTTATATATCATATTTAACTCCAACAGTTCAAAGTTTAGTCACAAGGGGGAGCTTCTTTTTATGGACCATCGTATGACTTTGGTTCATAAGATGACATTGTTCATAAGATGACATTGTTCATAAGATGGACCAAACCTGCTAAAATCCGGATTATGGACCATGAGACTTCCGGCCCACTGGCCTCGCTGTGACTCTGATGCACACAAAAAAAATATTTTTTCTGACATGACTTCAAATCTAATTTGTGGAGTATAATCAGGAGGATTGCTTGTACAACACAGGAGATTAAAAGCATAACAATAACAGCGAAATCCGGCAGTCTCCGGATCAGCGATCGGCCACTTTTGCGGCCAATATATGAATCACGATAAATCGCGATCCTGTTGGATCAGTCCTCAAGTAGTTGATGAAGAGCGTCCATGTCAACCCATCTAATGACACAACAATAGGAGATCTCATCACGCTGATACAAACTGTTATGCTTGTGTTGTGTGTAACCACTGGTGTGTACATTTTCTCTTCAGCGGCTGAAACGCTGGCAGAACTTGTGAAAAGAGGAGCTCTTTCGTGAGAAATGTATTGTTCGATTGTTCAGGTTTTGGAGACAGCGGCGCTGGCCGAGGTGTGCGCTCTGTGAGTGCTTTCTAGTTACATTCAGCGATGGGGGAAATATGATAAATAAGTAATATCTATATCTTATACGGCAACACCATTAGATCCGTATTGTCATACTATAAAAAATAAAAAAAACAGCTGGTTGTAGGCTTCCGCTCTTCACATATTCAAAAGCTGTTTGGTTCTAATAATACCTGGCTGTTGTTCCGTGAGACGTAGCTGCAGTTAAACACCCCAGGCTTTGTATTTTGCTGACAGGTACAGTACGGTGGAGCTCTGGGGAACCGCCTCTTATTACAGAATAACGGTGACCTTTTAAAACATCCCATCAGGGGCACCGTGTGTTCTTGGTAAAACATCTGTTCATTCTGACACTCAAAGCCACACACAGCCACCAGCACAACACGGCGTCCCGCTCCGCTCGCTCCAGTTCTGCTGTACAAAACCTCACAGTGTTTCTCCGGAAACAGCAGGATTCTACGTGAAACATAGAATGACAGGGAAATACTCCTCTTTAGTGTCTGCTAGAGTCTGCAGAAAGGATTTATCAGCCAGCCCAGCGTTATCTGGTTTACATCTCCACTTTGTTTACGGTGTGAAATCCGGATTATGGACCATATGACTTCCGGCCCACTGGCCTCGCTGTGACTCTGATGCACATGGAGTCGAACAAAAACAAGATTTGTCCCAGAAACGTAATTTGGAACGCTGCTCTCATGCTTGCCCCTTTTGGCCGCTGTGGAAAAAGATCAAAAACGACTGAACCGAGACCCGGTATCAAGACCCGGAGTTGTTTGAGTGAAGTTCAGAAAGATTGGGGTCACGCATAAGCTGACCAAATAAATCAATTAATGTCATAAGATTTTCTGTTTGAAAAAAAAAAATTCCAACTCGGTATATTTCCTACTTGGGAATTTCCAACCTTTTTCCATTCACATGGTCAACTCGGTACACAATATGTACGCCCTGATGAAGAAGACCTGTTAAGTAGATGGTGTATCTGTGTCTTACATCCTATTATGAATCTTTATCTTTAATAAAAACATATTTGAAGAGTTTTAGATTGGGTGTTATACCTCAACAGCTTCTTGTACTGGACATATTAGCCCAGTGGTTTAATGAGGTGCTTTGATTTGACCATATGACTTTAACCTCAGGCTAAGTGCAGTAGTGACCTCAGTGAGTAATCTGGTACGATTCCCACAATGGCTATTAACCCTTTAATCAGCTGCTCAACTGTTTGGTGGTTTTAAGTCACGATTTCTTATTGAAAAATGTGTGCTACATGACTGAAGCTGTTTATAATGTGACCGGCTGGCATTAGTATATAATAAAGAGTACGGGACGAAGAATGGAGCCCTGGGGGACATCCCCGGTCAAAGAGGCCACCAAGGTGGAGGACGTAACCATAACTGTTCAGAAAGTCCCAATCCATGAGTACGAATTATTCTTTTTGTTGGCTTATTAAAGCACGTGATGATTTACGAAACATAATTATGTAACTTAATACAACAACAACAAAAAAAAAGGCCTAATTCTGTTCACATTTTTTTCTTTTCCAATTTTCTTCTTTTTCTTCTTAATCGATTTCACTTCATTCAGTAATGGTTCACTTTTCAAACCGTTTAAAAATGTGTCTTTGTCTGAAGGCTCCATTGGTTCCAATAATAATAATAATAATAATACATTTAATTTATAATGCACTTTACATTTGAATCAAATCTCAAAGTGCTACAAAGTAAAAGCGGATAAAAGCATCAATAAAAAATAAAATAATAACTATATAAAAACCTGACCAAAAAGCAGCAATGTTAATTAAAGTTAAAGGTTCTGCTGAAAAGGAAAGTTTTAAGTCCTTTTTTAAATGTGTCAGTCGTCTGTGGAGCCCTCAGATGGTCAGGGAGGGCATTCCACAGACGTGGGACAGCAGAACAGAAGTCCCGATCATCCATGGTGCTGAGCTTAGTCGGAAATATTTCTGAGATGATGAGAGGAGATCTTGAAGATGTGTTTGATGTGGGATTCAAAAGTGAGTTGAGGGTCGAATCTTACGCCGAGGTTGGTGACTGATGAAGAGGGGAATGTCGTGACCAGAGAAGGTAATACTGGTTATGGAGGAAGACTGGGTCTGATGTGTGGTGCCAATTAAAATAGCTTCAGTTTTGGAGCTGTTCAACTGGAGAAAGTTGTTTTTCATCCACACCTTTATCTCCTCCAGACAAGCGCGGAGAGTTGACAGGGGAGATGGTGATGACGATGAGGATGGAGAGGCTGCGGAGGAACATGCGTCAGTTTTAATGTGTGTATGTGTCATCAGCGTCGCAATGGAATGAAAGTCCATATCGACTGATGACACGGCCAAGGGGGAGCATGTACAGTATGAAGAGAATGGGGCCGAGGACTGATCCCTGGGGGACCCCCAGGTAATGGTGTTTGTCCGGGACCTTGAACTTCCAAGGAAAATGTATTCTGTTCTGTCGGTGAAGTAGGATTGAAAGGTTCTAGGCAGAAGGATGTGATCCCAAAGCTCATTTATTGTCATTCCGAGCGTTTTTTTTCAAGAAGTGGAAGTTTGTCACCATCCACTCATGTAAAAATGCTTTATTGAATAAATCCTTGATATGTGATGCGGTCGAGGAAAAAAAAAAGAAGTAAAATTTTGTTAACACAAAAACAATGGCAATTTTGAGGCCTGAAAATTTAAACCTGGGAAGGGATTCCACAGCATAGTCTATTGAAAATGTCACCAAAACATTCACGTTTGATTGATAATTATTATGATAAATGTATTATTGGTGTCTTCCACTACTTACATTTGATGATTTTGTCTTTAACCAGTCATATTATTGTATTTCTGCATTATGTTTATTTTATTTCATGTTTTTTTTTTGGGGTGGTGGCGTAATCTGAGTCTACTAGGCTTTTTGCCTCATCCTGCACTACAGGCTAATATTATTTGTTTTCTACGTGTTTTAAATTGTGCATATAAGTAAACTAAACTAAACTATTCATTATTGATGCCCCTCCAAAAACTTATATAATTGCTGAGATCATCTTCACTGCGAAGTCGGACTTTTTTGGTGGCGTTGATCCTTAAATGTTACGCCGCCAACAACTGGTCTAGCACGCAAACTACAGCGTTTTCAGTTTTATTGTGGATCCATGTGCACGAGGATCATTTTCACAACACTGTTGAATTAACATCAAAAGTTTTAAAGTTATTAAGGGGAAACAACTCCATTTTAAGTAAAAACAATGTCATGTAAACGGGACCATCCTAATACCATTGGACCAAGGACAAGTATACGTCTTCATCTTTCAGGTCTTCCCTTTAGGGGTCACCACAGAGGATCATAATGTCTTCTGCATAATGATTTTGCACAAGTTTTGCACCGGATGCCCTTCCTGACCCAACCCTCCCAATTCGTACGGGATTGGGCCCAGAGAAACAAACGGACCCTAAAAATGGATGGAATATGGCTCATGTGTTTGAAATGTTAATGTCAGGCATCAGTTTGAACTAGACAGCTGTTATAGTGTTAAAGTTTTACCCTTGAATGTCCTCAACAAGAGACTTTTTAGGGCCTTTTATTAATTTAATATCTTAGACACTCTTAATTTACCATAAACTGACAAACTGATTGGTCAAGCATGTTTTTAAACAGTAAAATCAATAATTCAGACTTGAAATGTTGTATTTCAGGGCAAATATTCTGTTTTAATTACATTAGCTCACCATTTTTGGTAAAGTATGTTTTTAAAGAACTATTTGACTCGACATTTTTGGTTGTAGCAAGTTGCATAATTCTCTTTAGTGAATTCTTACATGCTTTAATATGCTAAAAACAACCAGGTATCAGTTGTCCTTGTTGACCCCTTATACGTTAGCATATACTGCAAGCCACAGGGTCATATTATAAACAGCTTCAGTAAAAGTAGGAAAACATTTTTCAGTCAGAAATAGTGACAGTTGAGCAGGACAAAAAGGGATTATTAACGCTCGCTGATAGAGAGTTGGATCAGAATCGCCTTAAAAGGCTTTAATGTTGACTCTGCATTGAATTGAAAGGACCTCATTCACTGTGGCTTTAACCTGACTTTTATGTCTTTCCATGCAACTTCTTTGGGAGGCAAACACGCAAAAGTTAATTTTCATCCTTGAACTATTAACATTCTATTCTGTACCAAATGATCCTCCTAACACTGACCCGGCTGTTTTTCCCCGCTTCCTCCTGGACTTGAAATCGATCAAAACATGAAATCAGAAATGACATCAGGGAGAAAAACCTCCAGCGTGCAGATTTATGACAGCTGGGCTGTTAATGAAGTCACTAGAAAGAGATGTCCAACTGGCATGCAGGGTTTCGACTAAACTCAAAGAATCCGGATGAGATTAGTGATTCCCTTGTGGATTGATTTGATTTTGAAACAATTAGGCCTACATTCTCTTTTTAAATTCATTTATGAATATTTCCGTGCAGACTGGACGCAAGAGTTTGTGATTCAGTGAAGCAGAGACCAAAAGACCTTGTCAGATCAGGACAGCCTCTGGCAGTTTCCTGTCTCGTACTGGTAGACTGGTAAGAGTGTTTTCAGCCTCCCAGTCACGGAATTTGGATGACTTTAACTTTCTACTGCGGTTTCGCGTTGGAGCAGGTCCTCTGTTTAACACACCAATCAGCATGTGTGTTCTGCTGCATTGTGTTATTTCTCTGCTGTGCTCTGTGCATGCAGGTATACATATATTGAAAATCAGTGTGTGTGTGTGCCTGCGTGTTTTGTGTCTATGTGTGTGTGTGTGTTTCCATGTGTGTATGCTGGTAGCGTGAGCAAGAGTGTATGTTTTCAGTGCTTCCGTGACTTGCTAGGAAGCCCCCCTGCTGTGCTGCTGAGTGCCTCCCCTTCAGACACATTAAATTAAGATGAGTGTGTGTCTGTGTGTGCAGAAGTGTGTGTGTGTGTTTGTGCGTGTGTGTGTGAGGCAGATAGAGAAGGACATAGTAGAAGAACATAGAGAGTTAAAGGAGAGATTAAAGGATTGCGGATCATTCAAACATACCTCTGTATGTGTGTGTGCATGTGTGTGTATATGTACGAATGTGTGCGTGTTGGAGTCCCTGTGGGCCATTAAACTAAGATGAGTGCCATGTTGGATAGCAGAGAGAGAGAGAGAGAGAGAGAGATAGAGGAGGAGGAGGAAATATGTACATGGTGGGTAATTGGCTCTTAAGTGCAGCACACGTCGTATCCCAAGAGCCTCTGCTCTCCACTCCTCTCGTGGCGGCTGTTTGTTGGGCTACAAACTCCGTCCACTTATCTCCTCTGCCAGCAATCACTACAACCCTAAATACACACACTCTTTATCACTGACTTGCATGTTTTCCTCTGCTCGTCCCTTTTGTCTGCCCCTCCATTTTGATTCCCTTCTCCCTCATTTTTTACACAGCGTTCACAATCACCGCGGCGAGCACAGCGGACGTCAAAACAAAGCAGCGCTGATTGCTTCGCAGTTTGTTATAAATATTGTGATATTTCCATCCCTTTCTGTTGAACTCTTTGTTCATGTCCGCAGATGTCATGGGTCGCTACATGACACACTTTTTTTGGGTGGACCGTCCATCCGGTGGGGAAGCTGTGACGCGACGTTAACGGAGAGGAATTACAGAGGTAATGTGAATTTTGTCGTGCAGTTTCGACTTGATTGAAGAAGCTAATGTGGAGATTATCTAAACATCGCACCTCTTCATGTTCAGTAAGACTTTGAGAAGAGTACACTCAAACCTGCAAGCGGTGATGAAAAGGCCCTCAAGGCTGTTCGGGCGTATGGGATCCGTCACTGGAACCTCCATTGGGTCCCAATATATCCAACTCGCAATGGCATCCTGAAGCCAGCAGCTGGCGCCATCACTGTAACTGAATATTGTTACATGGACTTCTTCAGGGCAGGACTCTTAACCAACATGTGAAGTTCAGGACAGATCGGTCAATGGGAATTGACGTGATGAGTTCACATGTATTATGGTGCTCTGCACTTCACACAGACTGCCTTTCACCCTGCCTGCCCTGAAGGTGTTGTTGACAGCATAGACGAACAGCTACTGATTTCATTAAATTCAGAGTAGCACTCTTTACATTTTTCTAATGGATTAAGTATTTTCAACAAAACAGACAACCCTGGTAAAAATGTTTGTGTTGATATAATGCAGGAATCTCTGCTGAAGTGTCTTTTTTGTTTACTACCATCAAGAGTCACTAAAGTGAGAGCATTTTTATTCCTTTACACAAAGGACCTTAAATTCCATCCTGCTACCTGCTACAGTTATTATTTTGGTGCTTTAGTTTAATTCACACGGTCATAGTGCAAGTGCATTTATTTCATTTTGTTAGGATAGCATACATTCACACACAGTTTATTTTATTTATTAACCTCCAAACTCCACAAGGTCAGACCTCGTCCTCATTCACTTCTTCTTCTGTGGTGCCTATTATAATTGCCTTTCCTCTGCCCTGTTTTTCAAGATCACCTTGAAGTAGAGGTGACTGGTTGTATTCCTTTTGGGCAATTTTCATAATCAATTCCATTATTTCTTCTACATTTTGTCCATTTTTCCCATTATGCAATAATGTCCACCTTTACTAGTAAATAAACTGGTGCCAATGAACAGAAACTTAATCGGCTGTTTTATTAGTAAGTGCTGCTATTTTTGTCAGCTACGACTCAGTGTTTTAAGGTAGTTATGGTTTATATTTACCCTTCTTGCATTACTGCCCATCCCTGTTGGCTTCCTTGTTAATCAGGAAACCAGACAACATCCATCAGTTATTCAGGTATCATGGTGTCTTTTTCTGTCTCACCCCAAAGACCAACATTAACATCTGTATTGGTTCAGTCTTTGGACTAATGGTTTTATCTCTGAAGGTATTTAAAGGTACCCAGTCTAGCCTCAACAAACAACCTGGACAACCATAGAGAATCAGAATGTACTGTATGTCTGGACACAGCGGACACGGAAAAGTAATCAGGTGACACGGAGTCTGAGCAGAATATGTTCAACAGTTCTCAAAATCTCTCCATGCCTCCATCAATCCAAGAACACCCTGATGACAAAAAGACATCCAGCCAGTGACAAAGACATTCAAGTCAGTTGTGACACACTTAAAATGAAACTCATAATGGTTCATAATGGGAATGGATGTGATGTTAGAGCGGCCAGTAAGGACAGGACCCTTGCTGAAGCCTTGAGGAGAGGGGCAGTAACTTGGTAACTGTCATGCCTTGTAATTAGGTTTGTTGTCATATTGTTTCCTGATTGCTTGTCCACCCTTGAGTGTTAAAACCTGCGTCCTGTTAAGACTCTGCCTCAGTGTATTTAAGCTGTGCTCCCCTCTCCACCTGTGCCAGATCGTGTTGTTCCATTGTGCCAACCTATCCAGCGTAATTCCTAGTGTTCCCCGTGATTCATGGTTCTGATCTCTGCTCGTAAGAAAACTTGTATTTTTGCCTGCTCCCTTGTTTATTGTTTGCCTGCCTTTACTAGTAAAGACATTATTCACCAGACGTTGTATTAGTCGTGCTTGTGGATCCTAACTGTGGTGCCAGCTTGACATTA
>VRLP01000690.1:0-192593 GCA_009660295.1 Lophius piscatorius | reverse complement strand
TACTGTATGTAGTGGTGGGAAGAGAGTAATACTTAGTTACTATACTGTATGTAGTGGTGGGAAGAGAGTAATACTTAGTTACTGTACTGTATGTAGTGGTGGGAAGAGAGTAATACTTAGTTACTATACTGTATGTAGTGGTGGGAAGAGAGTAATACTTAGTAACTATACTGTATGTAGTGGTGGGAAGAGAGTAATACTTAGTAACTATACTGTATGTAGTGGTGGGAAGAGAGTAATACTTAGTAACTATACTGTATGTAACATGACTATTTACATTTAGTCGTTACTGTGAAGAACAGATAAACAGGTGCCTGTCCATAAACTGAATGGCAATAGTAGAAGTTGACTTAGAGTTCATAATTTTATAACTCAACATTCTATTATTATGACATGAGGTTCAGTTGGGTTCACTCAAAAACAGCCGGTAGAAATGTCCACCAAAATGCTATTTTTTTTCACTCTTTATACTTTAAGTGCATTTTACACATTGTTTGTATCGTTGAGGTTGAATCCTTACTTCCCTTTTTTTTCAACCACTACTTGAGAAAATGATGCAATTTCACTTTGCACTTTTCTCAACTCTGTATAAACACGTAAATCACCAACACACAGCACTATAGGTCTGGTTGTTATTCTGACCTGTATCCTGTCAGAGTAGTTGTCCAGCAGCAACACACCAGAGCTGGTCACCTTCTTGGTTTCCACCATAGTTTTCAGATCAGCCAGGAGGTTCATGTGCTTGGACATGTCTGTTGCTAGCACCTGGGAATAATGAACCAAACTGTGAGTGTTGGCTAAAATACAAAACGCACTCCACTTCCTCCCCTGTCACCCTCCCCAGTGACTAACTTCAGAGAAGTTAATTTTCTCACTTACAATATCAATGACCATCTTTCGCAGTGATTGTCTTTGTTTTTTGGTCAAGTTTTGGAAAATGTCACAGTTCTCCTCTTGTAGAAGCTTGAAACCAACTGCTAGATGATGGTTTTCCAACACTGATGAGTCGTTGTACATCAAAGCTAGCTCCGAATCTGCAGACACAAATAAAAATGTTGTCTTACATGGTTATTAGAAATACATCTCCACACATACTGAGAAAGCCAACGTTGAAATGAAAAAAAGTAACTCGTGCATCCATACAGCTTATTTTGTAAAGCAATGATTATAGTTTCATCTTTTTCACCAGAATGAGGTGTTTTATTATTAGACCTATATTTTCCACTACTAATAAGCCTGAGCTAACTGTGTAAGTGCCACATTTACACGTGTCAGCCCTCCCTTGCAGAAAGCGTCAGCATCAGCTAAGAGGTTTCATCACTGTGGGTCATTTGAAGATCCTCCGTCTGTATTTAGATTTTCCATTAAGATGCATTAGTCTTGGCAACTGTGGAGCAGAGCAGCAGCAGGGAGAAAAGGGAAACCTGCTCTTTTGCTGACAGAAGATCATTGTGGTGGTAACAAACTAGGATGACTCACCCTGCCATTACTGCAGGAAATCCCCATTTGGGCTTTGGAGAAGCACAACATATTTTGTGGGTCAAGTATTTGCTGCATATATTCCCCTCTGGTAAGGTATTACTAATGCTCCAATACAATTCTTGCATCTGTAATGGTATTCAAAATGGCAACTTAAGGCAATGCCCACAGGTCATATACCTTTTGACTGTAGGGGTTTTCTTGTAAACTGCCAAATCATGGTGATATTTGTAGCATTCCTCGCCATAAGGGACTCAGTTTTAGCAGGTAAAAGAGAATCAGTTTTTAGTGCCGTGAATGAGGACACCTTGGTATATAGTTACACTAATAGTTCTGATCTATTTTCAAGACTTTCAGGTATATATATTTGCTGCTTCCTTTTAATAATGGTATCGAATTTTGATTGTGTTTCTCATGGCAAAAAATTCAAAATAGTGATTGTAAAAGAGTGATATCTCCATCTGGAATTTCTCTGGGAAATACAAAGACCTTAAATATAATCAGAGGTGGGAAGTTACAAGGTAAAAATACTTCATTATTGTACATAAAGGAGTTTTCAGGTATCTGCACTTTACTTGAGTATTATAACTTTGACTCTCTACATTTTAAGACACAAATCTAAATGTTCAAATTTTCAAAACAGGCTTTAGAGTATTATTTCTATTTTGCATCATTGGTTTCCTGACATCAGGTATTCTACCCTTGCACAAATGTAAGGGAAATAAACACACAAGAAAAATAAAGAAAAATTTGTGAAAAAACTCAACCTCAAAGAAAAGGTGAAATCTTGTTGAGTTTTTCTTTTTTTGTCGACATTAAATTAATTCACACTGAATACACTGTGAATGTCAGTAATAGAAGTTGAAACAAGTTCCTAACATTGTTAATAAACATTATATTAATATGACATGAGGTCCAGTTAGGTTTGCGCAAAACCAGCCAGTAGAAATGTCCTTCAAAGGGCTACTTATTACTTTTATACTTTCAGAACTTGTGCTTTTTTGAATTTTTTTTTATTGAGTACATAATTTGAGTTAAGACTTTTCCTTTTATCAAAGTTTTTTTTTTTTTACATACGAAACTATGTGTAACCTGAAGTAAAGATTGTGTGTATCTTTGTCACAGACAGTAAGAATAATAAGGAGTACTGGTTTGTCCACTCACAGCAAGGCTGTGGCTTATCCTGTTTAATGGGAATGTTGTTGTGCATTTTTAAATGTGGAGAAAACCACAGATAGATTTTAGATACTCCTCCATTGTATTTTACAGCGGCCATTTAAAATATTACTCAGAACCTTAACTTTTTCAACAATTCAAATACATTTGGTGTCATGCGCTGTTCTGGCAATTTCCCAGTCGGATGAAAAAAAATCCATTTCAGTCAAAGCCAGACATATGACAATAAAATCTTGGGTACAAGAATGGCATCAAGTGTGGATGCTGCAAAGGTATTAAATGACGGAAAAAACATAATACGCACAGTGATTAATGAAAAAGTAAAAATTACCACTGACATGTCAAGGCAAAATAGTTCATTTCATTAACGGCCAGAATATTAAAAGTGAAGTACACGAAAAAAAAATCAGTAAAAGTTATTGGGGTAAACACAGGAAATGCAATCAAAACTATCTGCGGCTGTCTGCTGGTAAGACATCATGAGCCCTCATTCATTTAATTATGTCTTTTTCTTCCTTCCACATCGATAACTTTGGGAGGGATGTTTTTTCTTTTTTTCTACTGAGAACATAAAGCATCCTGTGTTAGGTGGAAAGAGATCTAATATGGGCAACCTCTTTTCTTTGACATCCTTCTTGGAATCACATTTCAAAGCTGTCACACCTGACTTAAGACAGACATTCTGCTTGATGCATGCATGTATGCATGCAAAAAATTTTCATATATCCAACTGCATGTGTGACAAGACCTTTTTTAAACATTTGAATCATCTATCTATCAATTTTCTGTAATCCTGCTCAAGGTCACGATGGAGCCAATCCCAGCTGGGATTGGCGAGGAGAGGCAGAGCAAGGACTGGACAGGAAGTCTCTGTGTGTTGGCCCTGTGATGATCTGGCACACATCCATTTATGCTCTCATTTACATCTTCAGGCAATTTAGAGTCACTCATTTACGTATATAGCATGATTTTTGGTTTTTGGAGAGTGGAAAGGAAACCCACTCAATCAAAGGAATGCTAACCACTACACCACTGCCCATCTTTGGAGGGTCAATAGGGTTATATTCATGCTGGACCTTTATTCAGTCTATCTGTCTGCAATATGCTAATCTGTGTAGGTGTGTGCGAGTGAGGCAGAGGCTACAGTGCGCACGTTCCCACCTAGTTCTCTGATAGTGTGTGTGACTGATGACACTGCTGAGCCAATGACGTAGATGCTAAGACAGCGGCAAATTTAGACTCACTGGTGTTGATGAGGAATTGGTTTGAGACACCAGGATGATCAACGTCATGAATTGCACTGGCAAATATGGCAGCTAGGATCTCAAGGTCCGTGAACACAGCCTGAAAGAAAAAGAAACAGGCGCAGAGAAGAGTGAGGTCAGTGAGGAGAGAATCAAATCGCTGGACAAAAATACCCCAGCAAGTATGGGACTCTGATTGAGGCTGATTGGGGAAACGTGTGCAGAATGTTTGTGAGTCTATTTTTATAGTTGCCGCTACTTGGTGTGTGTGTGTTCACTCACCTCGAGGGCAGGGGTAGATAGCAGCACGTGAGTTGACTGGGTGACGTCAGCAGCATGAATGTTGTTGTGGTAGGCCACATCGCCATGATAATGGTCTTCTAAGGTCATTAGGTATGTTATAAAGGTGTCAAGTGGAATTTTAAACGTTTTTAACAATTCTCTCTCCTGTAAACCGGAGAAAGAGAGTACGTTTACAGTCACGTCAACTTCAAGATTCAATCATTAGGACTGAAAAAAAAGAAAAAAAAAGTGATGGACGTTACCTGGAATATCGTGTACATCATGACTGTTAGTGGCCGGTTCCCAGAGGACTCTGAGATTTTAAAAACATTAAGGCCCCATTTATTCACATGCTCCAGCTCCTGCAAAAAGAGGATGGACACATTTAAGACATCCTTCTTTCCTTTCCCTGTCACTACTACTCACACCCTCACCAAAGTGTGGACAGTATTTATGGGAACATATTATTGTTGTGTGTACAGATGTTGTTTAGTATACACAAGCGCACCTTAGCAAGTTCATCCTCGGTCTCAGTCTTGACGCCGAAGCGAGGGATATTAGAGTTTGTGAGGCTGGAGGAGTGTTGCAGCTTCTTCACCCCGCTGATCTGAGACATTGGCTTGTTCTTCTTCTCTTTCTCTTTCTGTGTCTGCGGGGACGGCATCTCCACCTCGTGTTGCTTGTCTGAAGAAATGCAAGGAAACACAAGACAAAGGTAAATATGAGGTTTCTTTAATTGTAGACTTAATTTGGGTTTGTGTCACAGTGGTTCAACCAGACAAAACAGTTTTGGTCTGTAAATAGAAACCTGGGTTTGAGATGACGGTGCTAGTATAATAGTAATAGTAATTTGCAGTATATACATGGTTTATCCTGGTTTTCAGAAAAATGATATACACTGCAAATATTTAAGCATATATCAGACAGGACACCATCGACTCATTCTGAGGCTTGACGCCATATTATTTTTTTCACTTTTCATTCAGGATAGAAATCTTTTTTTTTCTTTCAAAACCAGCGATTCTAATGGACGGTGTCCTCACTCACCCAGGAAGGTGCTGGAGATGAACTCAGACACTTGGTTCCCAGAGCGGCTCATCTCTGATAGGTGAGTCAGCTCCCTGTTCAACATCCTCTTGAACTGAAAGAGGAAAACACAACCATTATCACAAGTAATTTTTTTTAGGACTGGAACTTTACATGTTTTACATTAGCGTTTAAAAAAAAAAAATACAGCCCTCTTATGTTTGTTTTTCAGCCAAGTACCTCTCCATCAGGGCGAAACATTTTTCATAAGAAAAAAAAGTATGCACAATTTAACAACCGGAACGTTATTGTCACTTATATGCTATGTTTAAATGGTCATACTCATCCCGACACTTTAATCTTCATCATCACACAGTAAGAGTTAAACAACATTGTGGCTGGCCTAGCTGTTGGCTTGGTTTTCTTTTTTACTTCTGTCCCTGCTGTAGTGCTGCCGCTTTTTAACCAGGAATTAATGTTGATGTTACTTGTCATGCCCAAACCTCCCGCCCAGAGTGAACATGACTGCGTTTGCTGTTTGAAGTTAATGTCGCATTTAAATAGGAATACTGATGTCAAAAAATTTGTTTGTTTGAATAATTAAAGTAAAAATATTTTATTTTCTAGTTATGCATGACTGATATTTTTCATACAAACTTTAAAAAAATCTCTCACACCTCTGTTGAAACCCTCAGAACACGCATAATCCTATTCGAGGCAAATTGCTTGAAATAAATGAAACCACAAACTCAATTCAAGACACAAAGGATCTATGCTCGTTTGACTTAAAATATTCTTTATATATATATATATATTATGTGTATAGAATGTTCAAGTACAAGGGAGCCTTTGAGTCACTTTATTCAAAATGTTCTGTTTCATAAAAATCACATTTTTGTGATGCTAGAGAAGAAATCAAATGACTTTGAGGTTATTCGTCAGTTCTTTCCATTTTCCAACAGGATTAGTATTGATGAATTTTAACCATTTCTGGTCTGACACACAAATGCACACAGCGGCTCAGGAAGGCTGCTGCCAGCCATGTCTGTAATCAGTCACCCATTTTGCCCCTGTATTTCTCCCAGATTTTTCAAGCGTCCTGAATCACTGCCTCTCCTTCATCCCCTTCTCTATCATGCACCTAATTGGAGTGGCAGGCCCAAAAATAACTCTGAATTTTGATTTAAAGAACAAACTGATTGATGTGGGGTGGACTGATTGATGTGGGGTGGACTGATTGAAATCGGGTATCTTCCAAAGTGGTTAGGAAACAAGAGAGTTACACAACAGATTGCAAAACAACCCCCTCCCAAAAAACCCCAACAAAAAAAAAATAAAAAATCTGGAACAAAAGGTGCTGCATGGTCTAAAACATTCGGAATTGGGTGTGAGTGCATAATGTATGTATATTGATTAATCATATTGTCAATACCGATCACTTAAAATAGACCAATGGAGTGCTTACTGTGCAGCGGTGTATTGAATAACACGTACATGTATTCATTGGGTGCCTTTTTAAAATGGAGACACAAGAGCTGTCTGTAGGGTGCTTCTGTCAGGTAATAGGAGCCAAGAGAGTCATGAAAAAAGAAACAATTGGCGGGCAGAGCTTTATGTAACTGGCACATGTTATTAAAAAAAAGAATAGAAATAATAATGAGATGAATCAAAGATTTTAAACATATTTCCATTCAGATTTATAACTAGGTATTAATAACTGAACTACCCAGAGGTAATTAAGTCTTTAGAGTTTTTCCTTTATTCCAGCTAAGAGAGCATTTAGAGGTTTGAAAAAATACAATGTCCAACAAGCATTCAATAATTAATAAGAATAGTGAAACTGTGCATCTACATGTAAACTCACTTGAAATTGTAACTACGCATTTTCCTCTATGCTATACATCCAGCCATGTCTTGTCCCCACAAGCTCTACTCTTCACGGATTCACCAAAATGGATGAGAGATCCTCACACCTAAGAACAACTCTTTTTTTGTCAAAATGTTGGTGAAGAAATATATTTAAAATGTAATTTCTTACTCCTAAAATCTTGTCAGTGCTAAATCTGGGTCAAAGATGAACCTCATTTAGAAACTCCTGTTCTCCAGAAATGTCCTTAAACAATCACATTCTAATTAAAATAGGTTAATAAAAAATCATCCCAGAATAATCACTTGTGATATCTTCATCAGATACCAGAGCTTACCTTTATATATCCCCAAGACACAGACAGCAAATAATTTGCTTCAGGCATTTTGACAAATCAATGGAGATCCAGAAGCAGATAGTTACAGTTTTAAAGCTGAAGTTCAACACAAGTCAAGCCAGCAGTCCGAGTGATGAACGGTCCAGGCAGCTAGTGAAACACAAACGCTGCAGTTCTGGCAAGTAATAGATCTCAAAAGGAAGGGGTTCACTGCAAAACTACGGTCTTGAGTCAATGAATGAAGTATCGTACTGCTGCCACTTGAGTATCCACAGAAATGAGTCCATGCTCCAGGAAACAGGGAGAAAAATCAGATTCTGAGAGAAAAGCAGGGAAGGCATTTCCCAAAAGATCCAGGGAGAACATATCTGAAGCACACTGGCATGTAAACACATACATACACACACAAAAACAAGGACACAGTACTGGGGTTGTGAATAATTGATGATGCTGCAGATGCTCGGTAGATGCCAAAGCTCCAGGATGGTGCTAACAGGGCTGACTCCCTGCCGGCGTGTGTGTGTGAGTGTCATAAGCTCCCATGTGAAGAGCACAAGCTGTCAAACAGCAGCAGCAAATCAGGGATCAGATATGGGAGAAGTTTGAGCTCCTCATCACCTCTGATTGGCTCGTACTGGAAAAGAGTTGAGGTCACCTGGTGTGTGATTGGCTTAGACTGAAGTCAGTTGAAAATGTATACTTTCCCTTTCCTCCCATTCCTGCAGTGCAGCCAAGTTAGGATTTTGCGCATACGTGCTTGTCCACACAAAGTACTTGTTTTTTACTGTGTATAGAAAAAAATATTTCATGTAACGGTACAATTCAAAGTAAGAGTACAATAGTGTTTGTATTCAGACTTACCTGAACTCATTATCATGGAGCACTAACCTCATCTGCGTCATACAATAGTGAAAAGGTGAGGTCAGTTTTTATGCCAGTATTCATGTGAGGTGAGTCACAATAACATCACTGATGTGGTGATGCAATTCTTCCTGCCAATAGAATGAGCGTCACAGATACTTGAAGTGGGCTCAAAGTGAAAGCAGTGCATCCACACAGGTTGCTGTAGTGTCAATGAGCTCAAGAGGTTGTTGCTTCAATTGGAAACAATGGTCCAACCTTATTGGAGGAGTTTTAATTGAATTCTACCATTAGCATTAATTGGAAAACAAAGTGAAGAGTGAATAAGCCTATCCCAGCGGACATTGGAGGAAAAGTAGGGTACACCCTGGATAAGTCGCCAGTTCATCACAGGTCTGACACATAAAGACAGACAACCGTCCACGCTCACATTCACTTCTACGGGCAAATTGGAGACACCAAATCACCCATATAGCATGTTTTTGGACTGTGAGAGGAAGCCGGATTACCCAGAAGGAACCCATGCATACCTGGGGAGAAAACGCACAAAGAACTGCGCCACAGGTGGTAAGAGGGGGACCTGTGATTGTGTCGAAGTGCTGCCTATGACAAAGCAAAAGGCACTAATCCAGTGTAAGGTAATGATAACATATCGAGTGGTTTTGACTAACCAAATTAGAAAAAGACACATCTGTTGGGAGAACATAAGATGGGGGAAAAAGTTTTAAATATATTGTCCAGTTTTTGTCTGATGCTATAGAGAAAGACCAATGGGTGGACAGACAGAAAGCTGGATATGCGGATCATTATATTCCTGCATATGCTAAAGGGACAAAAATCCTGCCTCTGCTTACTTAATGCCCCAATCCTGCAGCCATCCCAGCAGTTATTAACAGCTACTCTGGACATGATATGACAATAGCCCAATTGAGATCCAGCAGCTCCGATTGACTTAGAGCCGAACTGGCCAACACAGTCCCACGACACACACGTCTTACTCCCTGCAGAAGGATACTGTACGTACAAACACACTCTCAGACACCCTTCCTGTCCACACAAAGTCCCTGTCTCTCAGACACATTATGAGGAAACACATATAGATAAGTTTGCCGGGAGGTGTTAACACAAACTATTGGGTAAAAATGGGAAAATGTCACACCAAGCCTAGCTGTGAATTTGTTGCTTGGCGGAGTGTCCAAAAATATCCACTCCCTGTCATGTAAAGCCCTAGACACCTCTAGATCTCTGCTGCTTTTGTTTCTTTTCACATTGCACATTTATTCTTTTGACAGATGCCCCCTCTCCACAAAACAGAGAGCAGGAACATTCTAACTAGTGCTGCTTTTTTCAATGAATGAAATATCAAAGTCTGCTGTCCACTCAGGATCGAAGACACAGATACAAATATATACTGAATGTTGGAAGGTATCATTATAAACAGTATGTCAAACAACGCAAGACATCAAAGCTACTTGTACACATATCACCCGTAACATCGTAAACATTGACAGGGTTGGTCAGAATAATGCTGATAATCTCGTTACAATGGTCGGTGTCAGTTAGGTGCGGTTACACAACCAGGTCAGAGCATCTCCAAAACTTCAGTTATGGTTGTTGCAGTCTGCAGTGGTTAGCCAAAACAGCTGTATTGGTTTTAAAATTTCAGTTAGGACGTGAACTCCATGTTTATGTAAAATAGAGAACATACTTCAGAAGCAGTAAAAAAAAAAATAAAGAAATACTGACATTGGATTTTTATTTCTCTGGTTTTACCGACCTACGCAAATTACATTGTCATTTACTGTAATTAGTGACTTTGCTGTTTCCCTTCTGTTTCGTATGGACTACCTTGCTTTGTTTTTATTGTTGAATGTTTTTACGGATTTTTCTTTTTTCATGTGAAACACTTTGTGAGACTCTTTCCATGAAACGTGCTATACTAAATAAATGTATTATCATTATTGTTGTTATTATTATTATAAACAGTGTTGGATCTAAAACAAAGCCAACTGTATAAAATACAAAATGCAGGTTTTAAATTACAATTTTATTTTATAAGCCTTTTAAAGGTAGTAGATACATTGAATGCCTTATAATATAAACCCAGTATATATTGTATTGCCCAGTATCCTTTGAGTAGTGGGGCCATGAACAATGACTATTGTTAAGATGAGAGAGGCCTCCATGGCCTTTGATGTTTTAGTTGGATCTTTCATAACTTCCTGACGGAGCCTTTTGCCATGCTCTTGGAAGAAGTGTGAAATGTCAGCCCCTTCTAGGAAGGTTCACTACTGTTGAGGTTTTCTCTTCAAAGACGGTATATATGCTTCATTTCTAAAGGAGACATATCATCTCTCAAACAGGACCAGATGGACCCTTTTGGGTTAATAAATACACTAATCTTTGAACATTTTGTGTTTACTGAGATTGGTTTTGTTTTATGTCAAATTTAATTTGAAGATCTGACATAATTTAGTATGAGATACCCACAGACACCAGATGAAACCAGGGAAGGATCATATTCTTTTTCTCAGCACTGTTTACCATATTTGGACCCTTTGACTCACTTCACAATACACAGTGAGGGCGGCACGAACCTGCAAGGAAGGGTTTGGAATAATGGTAAGTGATACGGATCCGGAGTCCTGGTCTGTCAAGAATGAACACTGATGAAAGGACTGCGTCAAGAATATATATGCATGTGCACTATGCTTGCTTGATGAAAGAATAAAGGCTCGCCAAAGGTTCACGAAACAAATTATACCAAAAACCTTGGAAATTTACTCCAGGAGAACCTAGAGGATCTACTCTCTACCCTGACATGGGTCCATCCTAGATAGTAGCTTAGAAAATGATCAGACCAGAGGTTTGCTGATCAAACTTGAAGGGCACACTGTGTCCCTCAGGCAAAGCCAGAGGAAGACCAGCACCCACAAAAACGTTGGAAATGTAACTGCAGGAGCATTGGCTCCATAACACACTCCGCATAGTGTGACCCACAGAAATGTAGCATAGTGAATTGATAATAAGCATTGTTTGTTTTCAGTGGGTGTGAAATCATTTAGTTAGTGTCAACATTTTCCACCAACTATTATGGTTGCCCCAAGGCTTAATGGAGTAACTTAGAGAATGATGTTAAGCAGCAGTGACATGCATTATTGTCCCAAAAGATGAGAAAATCTGATTGTGGCTGTAACTGGAAGCACAGAGAAAGGTTTCCACAAAGCAAACGCAAAACAACAGCAGCCAGGCAAGGTGACTGCTAGAGGACACAATACAGCACTAGTATGGGTGTTGATTTGCACAAGAATGTCCCCTGGACTTTACATCAAGGGAACGTGAGGTTTAGGTTTTGCCGTAACTTAATTCAATTTATGTCAAGGGATTTAAAGATTTCCATTTTATTATTTGTTTTTAATCTCAGGCTTCCCTTCATTGATAATTCAAGGCTCATGGGGAAAAATGAAAGTCTGCAGGATTTAAACATGAATGGATATATGGTTGGGATGAAGACACTGCGTCTGTGTGTAGGTGTGTTGGTGGACTGAAGCTGAATTGGCCTCTGGCTGTTGTCATAACAACCACCAATAGTTGTGTTGGTGAGCAATGGTAAATGCTCAGTGCATGTTACAATTTTTTTGTTGAATCTTAAAAATGAGATAGATGCCCCGGTTGGGTTTTCGACTATGGTAACATCACTAGCATGTGTGTGTATTATTCCATTGTCTGTCTGTAAACCCCATCTCTCGTCTTGGTCCATCCCCCCTTTGTGTGACATCACAGCATGTGACATCACCGGAGCCCCGAGCTGATCAGCATTCAGACCAGCACAGCAGTCTCACGCCACAGACACGCACACACAATCACTGGAGGCGACTGGGCATGTTTGCAGATACACTCCCAGCCTGCATGACGTTACTATGACTAAAACACATAGATACAATAGGCAGAGCCCATAATCAAATAATGATTGTAAAAGAAGTGAATTCCTCAGGCTCACACAGTTACAAGCAGGGGTTGACAAACACTCAAAACAAACACGGAGGCTTGATGACTAGTCACATATAGAGGTTGAAAGGTTTATGCCATATTATTCTTTTTTGATATCATATTACGTTATTTTATATTATATTACATATATATGATACTACTATATATTGATCAGAGCAGGCTGGTCCTCAGAGGCAGAGGAGGATGGTCCTGTTTTTTTTTAGAGGCAAATTGGAGATCAAAATATAAAAGAATAACTGGTTGAAATCTGTGTCTTTAAAAAAAGCCTTTTTATATTCTATGGAAAAAATCCATAATTGAAATGCAGATTATGCTTCAACAGCAACACCTACAGGGCAGGCAAGGTGAAAGGCAGTCTGTGTGAGGTGCAGAGCTGAGGAGGACATACTTCCCTATCCTTCGCTGGAGTTGGGATATACTAAATCAATTTAATGTATTTCAATGTGCGTCTTCTTGTTTCATGCTGATGCTATTGGCCATACCACGGTGAATCTTGCTCCAAGGGAGGAAGTCCTCCCTAACCAATCAACAACCAGAATGCAATATGGACATCAGATTGGTCCAATGAGAATTTTCACATTTCCTCTTCAATTCTCTATTACTGTAAGGCGCTTGAGTGTGATGTACTCGTGGGAAATGAGAGCTTGATTAATTGTGAACTACTTTCAAATATAAGTAAAAAAACATATTTTATTTAGGTTTTGTGCAAATACATTTTCATTACGTTTTAACACATTCATATTCTGACATAGGAAAAGATCAAATCTATGTCAGTTCTTCGACAGACACTACAGATGTTGACCTCCTGTATTGAATTAAGATAACACAAAAGCTTCAAGCTTCAGCTTTGTTTTGGTATTCCTACCTTGTTTGAGGCCATCTCACTGACTGAATGTCTTGTCTGCAGTGTCTCCAGCTGGTCCAAACACCAGTCCAGCTCCTCCAGAGTGTCGGTGGCCAGTTTCTGGTATGCCTCTTCTGCAGGGGCAAGACAGGAGGGCAAGGGGTCAGTAAGGGCCCGCTTCAGAAGGCTAGTGGACAGCCCGGGCCCGGGGTCTCCCACCGCACACACAGCTAAGCTGGGATACCCCGAGTAGACACATGGGTGACTCTTCATGCTGGACGGATGAACCAGCGATGCAGATCTTGGCGTAGGGCCTTCCTGTCTTTTATCCTAACCCACAGATGAGCAGTCACAGGTCAGCGGTAGCAAAGATTCCCTTGGAGAAAAATAAAACGCTCCAGTGGACTTCACTATACTACAGTTCAAATCTTGGACTCTCCTTTTTTAAATTGTTCGTCAGATGCAATCCCAGGGAGGACAGTTCCATGTAATGGATGGCAAACAGCCTCTCTTCTTCCGGATCTGGGTGTCCAAATTAATGTCAACAGTAAGAGAAGCACATTAAATAATACGGGGGGGAACCCACAGAGCAAAAACAGCAGCAAAAATTAGAAATCTCACACAGGCAAAATTCACCATACACAGCACCCACACCACAGTCGGTGATTCGGGTGCATAAAGATTATGCTGTCATTCATAAGATAGATGTAATTCCAGTCATGTAGCAGGATGAACAGCAGTCTGCTTAATAGGCCCATGTCTGCCATAGGATGGATGGAGGGAAGACAGACAGTGGAGAAGAAGATCCAGTGAGAGCCTCAGAACCAGGAAAAATCCATGTCAATTCTGTCTGGCGCGAAATAAACACAAGGCTGTGCACAGCATCCAGACAGATGCAAAGACACATCTCACACATGCATGCCAAAACAGAAACAGGCACACACACGCATGCTCACACCAGATGAAATGCTAACCATAGCACATCATGATTTTGTCTCCCTAGCCTCTCTGCCAATAAAAGACATCCATGGTATCCAGGAAGCCAAGGGTGTGATCCGTTGCTGTGTGTGCTGGATAGTGTTTCCTATTGATGCTGAGTTTGTGCGGGGTGGGCTGTTCTTGCTTCAGCGTCCCTGGTACCCAAACGTGCTGCTCTCCACAAGCTGTACCTAAAGCCTGAGAGGACTGAACTGTGGATGGGGAAGAGAGAGCAACAAAACATGGACTGGAGATGTGGAGGAGCTGAGCCAGCGCTGGGACCCCCTAGACTCTGTGTGCATGCATATTAATATGTGTTCAGCATACAAATACATCTAAACATAGGGGAAAACAAATAGATGGCTGATGATATTGTACAAGTGGTAGAACAGTGGCGTTAGAGGTGAAATACCAAAGTAGCCTTCCTTTTAATCTGAAATAAAAGACATGCCGCTCTCAAGGTCAGCCCATGTTAAGAGAAAATGTCATCTTGTAGGTATAATAATATTGATGCCTTGACTAAGGCATCAATATTAATATAATAATAATATCAATAATAATATCAATATTATTCAATAATTGAATTTTGTAGTGAGGGAAAAACAACAGGAGCAGATTAAAATACAGAAAACTAAATTTGATCACATGTTGCCATATCAGATAAGCATTTCAGTCAGCATGGAGGTATGTTTGGAATACATCGGGATGTTCCTACTTAGGCTTAATGGCAAGGGGGAAAAAAGCTGCCTTTTCCTTTATCTATAAATAATTATGTTTTGTTTTATATTTGAAAATTATTTTAAAAGGGATGAAGCAAACACCCTCTGAAAAGTATAAAACACACACACACACACACACACACACACACACACACACACACACACACACACACACACATGCAATCAAGGACTACCAGAGAGTTGAGTGAATAATAATAATATAATATAATAATAATATAGTATTGTATAATGTCTGTGGAAACAATCACACCATATGTTGTTGTTGTTGTTGTTATTATGTAGGACTAGTGGACATCTCTAAACACCCTATGTTCCTTCCATTCCTAAACTATTCTCCTGCTCTCCCTGCTTCATTGTCTTTGTCAAATATCTCCCTCCTTCCCTCCTCCTTCCATTAGTCCCCTTCCTCTCCCACACTCTTCGCTTCCTCCGCTGATCTCTGAACATCCTTTCTCTCCTTTCTTTGTGTCCTCTCTTTCTCTTTCCTCTTTCTTTCTTTCCATCAGCCTGTCCCTCTCTCTGTCTCTCCCTGGTGTGGTGTCAGTGACTGGGGTGCTACTCTTTCTGACAGCAACTGCACTGACGTCAATGACATTCTTTTCATGCTTAGTGCGACATCAGACACTGGTGTTCAGAGAGGCCACTCTGCTGCACAGACGCAGGGCTGCAGCCAAACTATGTACCGGAACAGCTCCACAATGAAGTCGGACTGTGAGAGGGAGACGATGAGAAGTTCAGAAGAAAGAAGTTGGGGGAGGAAGGGGAAAAATGACCGTGGAGGGGCTGAACTACTAAGAAATAATATTCATGTGACATTAAACATTCAAATAATTGAATGCTAGCACTTGGTGGATTGGTAGTCATTAGCTATGAGCTATGAACTATAAGCAGATTATGTATAAGAAACCAGATTCCTCCATCCTATAGTAATAATAATAATAATAGTAATAATAATAATAATAATTCAATCAATTATAATAATGAAGGCACATTTATACTCCATCTACGGCCAAAAATAGACATGTTGTTTTCTATCATTGTGTCCGACAGCCTCCTATGTATGGTCTTTATCTTGGCATCGAGATAAACACAAGATAGCAGTGAAGAAACAAAAGATTTGTCAACAAAAAGAATGGCAATGGTTAAGACCAGCTGTAGTTATCACCTAGTACTAACACCTAAAATTCTGCTGAATATTCGTTATAAGTCTATTTTCTTTAAAGCACCATATCACAACAAAAATGATCTAATGGTACTTACCAAAATTTCAGACCTGCGCTCTATATTTCAAACCCATATTCGGCATTTAAGACCCAATATCCCCACATGAGCAATCACATGGCAACATTGAGAAGGAAAAGCTGCCTTTTAAAAAGCAAAGGGACAGCCAAGGAAAAATGTATTCTAGCAGTATAAGACTGTCTGTGTCATGTCCTTCTCACAACAAAAACTCTTATAGTAGGCCAGAGATGCTGTGTAGCACACTCTGTCTGCCTAGTAGATGCGGCAGATCAGAATAATCAAGGAAGGTGAGACTATGGTCCATGTATGTTTTGGTATTTTGTTTTTCCGTTCAAAAACGAATATTGAAAAATTAAATTTTTCGTTTTTGAGATACATACATCTAAATTGAAAAACAAGTTGTTTTACTTTTCAAGATCAAATATGTATGAGAGAAATAAAATCCTGAGGAGATAGAAAAAATAAATAGTTTGTTCTCTAGTTTTTGAGACTGCATGTGGTCGTTAACAAGGGATTGACAGTGACACATTGAGCGCTGTCAATCATCACTTTATGCCTTAACAGCAGTGGTTATTTCAAAGCAATATGAAGAAGTTAGGCGTAGGTTCGAAACTCTATTTCCTGGTCTTGTCTGCATCACTTTCTAAAGTTTTAACTCTTAATATGAAATACGTCAGCAGACCTGAAATCAAGGTTCTAACTGCTGACACACAAACTGATTAGCCACAACATTAGCACCACTTAGCGGTTCTAATGATATGGTTGATTGTTGTATATTCTACACAGCTGGAAACTAAAGTTATTCTCCAAATGTGCGCACTTGTCCCATAATAACTGATCGATTTCGCTTCAGTCCTTCCTATCGAACGATGATTTATTTTCTGGTCTATCTGCAGACCAACAGCAGCTACCAAGCACCTATAGCCTGATGCATCCTGGAGATGATGAGATATCAGAGGTTTAGGTGGTTTATGGTTTTATAATGATCCCAGGTGGAGTGTACTCCAAACTGCACCTGAATATTTCTCATGCTGCTATAATGAAATGGACCACGGTAAAATGGGATGTTGTGATTGGTCCAGCAATATGAATGTCATCTTTTACTGTTTAGACCGGAAAGTCCATTTTCGTTTCAATTGTGTATTTAAATGAGCAAGTGACTGGTTGTAATGTTGTGGCTGATTGGCTTGTGCAATCGCGGGTATAATCACGAATAACCTGATTTCTGAGCTCTTAAGGTATTTCCTGTTGGCCGTGATCTCTCAGTAGCACCGCCTTCATTGGTGCACTTGTGAATGACAACATCCAGCAATATGGACCGACTATCTATATTGAAGGATTCATAGTTTTAAGGTTATGCATTAAGTGTTAAGAAAAAAAGCAGCATACTGCATTTAACTGGCATCTGTCATCTAAACAGGAGAAAGAGCCTGATGGATTACTGATGGGGTCACGACCCAGCATGAACAGAAGTTCCAGGACTGTAGATTTCAGTGGCAATGAATGAATAATTATAAGCAGAGTCTCCAACTTAAAAACTTCCAGGAGTTCAGATATCATCTGGTCTGTAATGGGATGACTATTCCATATATACAGCAAGAGCCCGCCTAGGGTCCATTACCTTAGTGTTACCAAAAGAGCCGGTCTGCCATGTGACTCCCCAAAACAAATATGACTGAGCATCATTGCCCAGTCCTGTAGTACACCGGTCCAGCCTGGGTTGGTTTGATGCCTTTTGTCAAACAGCAAACAAAGACAATGCTGCAAGATCGTCACCTTCTACTCTTCCATCACTAAATAAACCATATGAGGATGATGATTAGCCTTCACCTACATACTAGTTCAGTCCCCGCTGCACAACAACCACCTACTCATTTGGTCTGCCCACAAAACTTACAGTACCCATGAGTAGCAAAACATAAACGTACAAAACATAAAGACACCCCCTTACTTCCTGTGCTTTTAAATCAGCTCTATTCAAGGCTTTTTATCAAAATGCTTGATATCCATGCAATGTCACCAAGCTATGCCAAAGCTTCAGCAATGGAACTTGATACTTGTGTTAGGTGTTAGGTTCATGTTCTATGGTGACTCCGAGCAGCGTTCCAGTGTTTGCCAGCCCATCATCATTATGCTTACAACATAAAGTCAAATAAACATTCACTATTACAAACAGTGTTACCAATGCACAATGTCAACATGTCATTGGTATCATACGGGCCAGAAATGAACGTTTCTGCTCATAGAAAATGCTGATATTATTCTTCAATAATTTGAATGTAACACACGCACACACACATATATATATATCTATACACATACCTGTAAAGGTGGTCTTGGTGATAGGTGGTGGGTTACACATGGGTGATCTCCTGTCAAGGGAAAAACAACACACCAAAACATTACCTTCCAAAACCAGGAGAATCAGTCATTCACTTAAATTTACAGCATGTAAAACTAATTTACAGTAGCAGTAAGGATGCACGCGTGAAGGCAGAGGATCCCTTTAATCACTACTGTTGTTGTAGTACTTAATGCAAACAGCAGAGTGCAGTTAAATCCAGACAGTGAACAAGCACTGGTTACATGTGGGTAAGTCATTTCAAATCACGACTTGTTAAAAACAACAATCGTAAATTTAATGTTGACATGCAGTCATTCTGATCAGTGTTGTCTGTAAAACAGTTACTCTTCCCACCGTGACAGAACAGTAGAACTTGGCAACTCTGGAAACTTACTTATTGGATGCTCTGTCTTGCTGTAGATTAGTTAATGCACCAAAGTTGTTTCGTACAGTTCTCAAGCTGGCGAGGACCTGAATGGAGACAGGAATAACAAGGCCTGAATCATACAGAATTCAACAAAGACAAAACAAGAGTTAAAAAAGAAAAGAAACAGAATGGCTCACCTGTGCGAACGGTGTTACAATCATATCATCACCATGGCTGAAGGACACAAAGACAGCAACTTCAATGTTGGATGCAGATGGAACGTATATTATATGTATATTGACATTTGACAGCTGGATAGTGTTTTTATGTTCTACAAGGTCAAATGTAAAGGAGTTTTATCACAATAAACTGGTGTCAGCTTCAAAGACACATCAACCACACCATAATGCATAACAGTTTCAAATCAGTTTCAGGTTTCCATGAGATCAAACTAGATCAGTTGCGGTTTGGGTTTACAAATACCATCACTGGCACTGTTAGTCAGCAGGGTACCGACCTTAACTATGGATGGAAACATATGATCTACTTGGCGATAATGAAGGGGAACAGCCGAAAGACGAAAATAGAGTGAGGGGACTTGACAGTGGACATGTCTCTGTGCACAACGGATAATTTAGTCAAAAAGACAATCTTATAGCAACGACACTGTAAAACCTGTAATATATCTTTGAACTTTTTATATCCGCATAGCCACCGCATTTCTCAATTCCTTTCCATTCCCCTTCTTATTTAGATGTGCATGCAAAATAAAACTTTCATTTCATCATTCTATTGACATTTGCAAACATGACTGCTGGAGAAGGTGAGCCGTTCTTAAAGACAGGTCGTTGAGCGTTGCTAAGAGGTCGGAAGGTGTTACTCATTCGGGTCCAATCAATGGAACTTTAATCAGTAAAGCTGAGTCAGAATCCCACAGAAGCACCGTCAATATTTGCTTTCGTGAAAGGAGTTATTTGTGTTATGGTTCATTTATGGTTCACAGTATTTGACCTCCTGGTTTCTTCAACCTGTTTCAATTACTTCCTGGTTTCTCTTCATAAATTGTGCATTCTCAAACAAATTTAAACATAAAACTAAGCCAATTTGTATAAACACAAAATCAAAAGGAATTACAAAGAAGATGCGGACTAAGGTGATTGGAATACATGAGTCTCAGAAAGGTTACAAAGCTAATGCCTGTGCACGGGGACTCCACAGATCCAAAGTGAGAGTGAAAAACACTGCTCACCCAGAGCCTCTGAGAGCCTCTGGCCGAATGGACTTGAAGACAGAAAAGACAGAAAGAGGGTTTCTGCTACATATTGTGTGAATCAAACACCGTATTCCACAAAAAAAAAGATTTAAACTATGTTCAAGAATGAAAGTAGCCGTGTAATTTTGTCGGCTTGCCATATTTGAGGGAATCATGAATTTTGCTGTCTACCGGAAGATTTTGGGGGAAATAAAACCAGGGCCCCAAGCAGGAGAGTAGGTCTACATGTTAATGGTTTGAAAGGAATAAAATTATCTTTTGAAGGGAACTTGTCAAATTCCATAGAGTTGCTGTGTTGGGACCTTACAAGAGCATTTAATGCTCACCAACCCTCCAAAGTGCAAAGAAGAGTGGGCAGAAGTTCCACCGCAGTGATGTCAGAGACTAATTCCATCTATCAAATTGTTTGGTTGCAGCTAAATGTATCCAAACTAGCTATTCACTTTTTGGGGAGCAGACAGATTTGTCACAGGTGATTCAGGTATTGGATGACTGTTCTTAATAACGAGTTAAAGCTTGCATACCGTGTTTACTCAAGATTTCTTTTTTTAGGTTGACTGCTCCTTACCTGAGATACTTCGTCACTGCACTGTATTTGCCAAAAACACAAAAACGCTGATCTGTTAGGTGAATCGCCTGATATGAAAGTCAAATGCAGGTTTGTCACACGGTCCTATAGTCAAACAAATAGATGGTAACTGAGAGGAAAGCGATGAAAAGAATCACTGCTGACAACTAAGAGGAGGGGCGAGAAAACATTTTCATGGATTGGCAGAATGACCATTTTTCCTCTGGTTTGGATGGGGAGTGTTGTAAAGACTATAAGCATTTCTGCAATGAAATATTTGACATCTTTAACTTGATAAAGCTTTATCATTATGAATGTAATAAAATGGTTAGGTCAAGGTTCTGCTCTGGAATTCTCATATACATTCCAAAGAGCAGGGAGAAAAGGGCATAAACAGTTCATGAGGGATGGCGGTAGTAACTGGAGAATGGGCGTAGGTTGGGGGAAGGGAGGTTTATTGGTTGAATACTCAAGAATAAAAAGCAGCTGAGAGGAGGAAGTCTAAGGTTACTGGAGAACATTATTTTTGATCCTTTTGTCTATTTGTCTTTCCTCCAGGCTAAATCGAAAAGCTATCATTTCAGTCAATATTATCATTCCCCGCAGCCCCAGCTATACATCACATGCAATTGAATAGCCTTTGAGTGGGAAAAGAAGAGCTAGCAACACACACTGACCAGGAGCCCCCCATATGGACTTTGTGAAATGTGTTATATTACAGTTAGAAGATAAATGGGAGGTAAAAGGAAAAATGAAAACACTAAATTTGAACAAAAAGAGATTAAATATGGCAGGAAAGTCCAGCCTTTTGTCCTAATGAGTTATAAAGACATAACTGACAAAACATCAAAATCACATCAACTGCGCCATTGGATTCTTTTTGACTGACCAATCATTTATGCTACTGGATATGTCAAAGAATAACAATCAGCTCTTAGTAATCAACACTTTTCACACCAGGGTCATAGTGATATGGTAGCTTTCAGGCCTGGTGTGATAAACGTGGAGCACTGACATTGAATCAGAGAAACAGAACAATAAACAGTATATAGTCAGCACCACAGGGAACATTTGGGTGTATTTTTATTAAGGTTCTGGGAGGTGCAAACGATAGTGATGTACTCACATGTCACTGGCAATGGAGGAGTTTCGTGACATAGATTTTGGCGAGAGGTCGTAGTCACTGTCAGAGCGGTAGAGGAAGGATTCTCTACGCTGACTGTGGACGAAATTGGCCTGCAGGATGAGGCCTGAGCCCGGGCTGGCCATTGGGTCCAGCGGGCTGCGACCTGATGACGTGCCATTGTCCACGTCAAAACTGCATATGAAGGTAAAAAGAGAGGAAGAAACACAAATATCAGACATTGCACAATGAATACTTGAAAGAAATCGACATTGTGAGTAGAAACGCAGAAAAATGTTTTCCTCAATGTCAAAAATTCAACTGCTAATGGAAAAGGAAAATATTTGCTAATGTGGACAGAAAACTTTAGAAAACTAAATAGCCCAAGTTCAAATGTGACAAAAATTTTGAAACTCAAAAAATGAATTTTTAAGGGTCATACCTTTAGGGTGCAAAAAGCATGCCTGAAATTGTATTCAGTTCTGTCTAGTGATTTTTGGGGACACATGTCCATCTGTCCACAGATGGACGGACAGACAATTGTAACACTATATAACTCTTTTGTGCAGGCGTTAAAAGTCTTCCCCAATGTCTCTTTCAAAGGGACCATGTAGCAATTTAAAATTAACTTCCACGATCAGGAGATGGACCTAATGATTCTGTTTCCTCAGAACTAACTTTGTTTGCCAGTTTTTAACGATTCAAATGTATCACCTTAAATGTTTATACATACCAGTCCTTATAAATGTAAACATAATGAGTAATAAAAGTATAATCTGTAACAGATTGCTCTTGTTGTTTGATTATCTGTCGCATCTTCTAGTGCGTAAATTACAAATCCCAAAATAAAAAATGTTTGGCTCGGCAACTCACGGCTTCACCATAGTTGGATTCATAATAAAAGATTACTGGAGCCATAATACTGTTAACCTGGGCCTCAAAATCTCCCATTTTTGAGTTACTCTGCTTACAAAAGCACACACACACAGAAACAAACACAAATGGCAGTGGTTACATGACTGAGGTAGTCATTTATTACACGTCAGAGGTACAGATGACATCGAAGATTACTCGCATCCGTACAAAACTATGACTATAATTTTTGTCTTTGAAGCAATGTTCTGCCGAACATTTCCATATGCTAATACTGTCATTATGTGTGAAATTCAAAACAGAACAGTATACGTCTGAAAGGCACATGGCATGCAAACACTGCCGACCAGGCTCTGCACTTCTGCTGGTTGATGTAAATTTGCTCATGAGTCATAGTTTTGGAAATTATAACCAGTTAGTCCCTCATTATTTGGCCAATTACTGCGTAATTATGATTGGCAGCATAATAACGGCACAACACCAATGATTGGGACTACTGCAGTCAATTTTCATTCCCGTCTAAATATGACCTAATGCATCGTTTGCTGAGTCTAAGCTTGACGCAGGACAACAGGGAATACCTCTGTTCTCATAAAGCGACTGACGCTGAGTTGAAAGGTGTTCTTATGCCGATGACACCATCTCCCACTGGGATGTGACGATGAGCTCCTTAGTCTCCTAGGTGATTGTTCAGCTGGGTGATGACTAACGCCTGTCACCAAGGGTATCAGCATCATCACTAATCAAGCAATCCCATAATCCCATCTGGTGTGGTTACTGAGGTTAAGAAGGGGTGTGGGGGGATTCCCCCTAAGCGCGACACAGAATACGCACAGGGATGACGTCCTCCTTATCATAATCATCACCATGGTCACCACTAATGACTAGCAGCAAATTTTAACTAATATGATTTATGCCTCAGCCTGGAAGGGAAACCCTTCTCACGCCGAGGTTCTCCCAGCAGTGCTTCTATGCTTGTACTGTATATAGATGTGCAGGAGTAGAGAGAAGTGTCTAGAATTTACCATGTGAGGAAAGCACCGATTAAAACATCTCTCTAAGATCTGACTTGTATGTTTTCTTCACAATCAACAGTCGGTTCAGAATCCCAGCAGTTGCATGCAATTACTTACTTTTGCAAGTTTAGTCTGTTGCTTCCTCAAAAGAAATATAGTATAATATAGTATATAAAAATTTTACGAGGGAGGGGTCATTATGCCTCATCCGCCCTTCCTCAACTCACAGGACATGCCTTGCATACTTTCCAAAAGTAACTGCCTAAACTCTGTCTGTCAACTCTCCGTGCAGATACCGCAGAGTGAGTGCTGGTTTTAGCTGTGGAATGAGACGGTCTGGATTTCTGTCTGATTACTGAGGAACGGGCAAATGAATTGTCATCACCACTGTGTCTAATTAGGTATTCAGCACATTCTCACACACAGGGAAAGGAAATACATGAGTCGAAGTGACTCCAGAAACTTGTTTTCATAGTTGTGTCCTTATTATATGAAGCACCTCACCCTGAGTCCTCCAATCTACAAAGACACCCACACACACACACACACGCGCGCACGCATGCACGTCTAGACAGTTATGACATAAACTGTTTTCTGTACATCAGGTGTGAAACTGACAACTTACATCGTCATAAGTGGCACAGGTCAGACTGTTCTCCAGCTGTTTGGCCTGATTAGTGTGAATGGGTGTGTGTTATCACGTTTGGGATACCGTGATAAGCTAGAGAGATAGTAAAAGTACTCACATAAAGCACCACGCTTGTGTTACACAACTGATTCATTTCATTCTTACTCTTACTCTGACGTCAGTGACTTCAAATATCCTCATTCAAAACCTCAAATGCGAAACTCCAGTCTAGGTGTGTGTGTGGGTGTGTGTGTGTGGGTGTGTGTGTGTGTGGGTGTGTGTGTGTACGTGTGGATGTGTGTGAGTCCAGTTTGACTATGCCGACACGCCCTCATAGGGAATGATAGAAACAAGATTAGTTCACTGAGGTATTGCACCAGCCTTGACGTCACTGTTTTAGGGACTGGTGTGCTTTCTCCTCTGTTCTGACTTCTGAAGCAGCAGCCTTTAATGAGTAACCTCGAGCCATAAAAAAAGAATTTAAAAAAGAAAAGAACGTGAATAATGTAATCACTCCGTAACCAGTATGTTTAGGAAATCCACAAAACGCATGAGTACAACTACCAGGAAGATATTTGTGGAGCCGGGAAGTAAATCAAGCATTACAAAGTCTACCCAAAAAAGGGAATGATCCGAACAAGGTAGGATATACTGTAACTGGCTCAGGAGGAGGAAAGGAGGGAAAGAAAGGGGGACAAAATTATGAAGCAGATTTCAGATATTTTTCATTTGATTTCATGACCGTAATGCTCACATTGAGCGTAGTAGACATCCAGCCATGGATTCGGATATCATTTTTAAATCATGTGTCACTTCCAATAACACATATCAGATTAATCAACACATTTGTTCTTTAATCCAGAAATAGTTTTGACTGCAAAGCAATTTATACTGATATCAATAACAACACTATCTATTTAAAGTATTAATTAAGCCAAAAAGGACTAAAACCTAAAATTACAAGGACATTTGTGTTATATCAATCATTTAATTTTGAAACATTCTTATTCTTCAACTTTTGACATAACAGCATTTGGGTTGGAAATCTTTCAAAAAAACAACAGTGTGACCACTTGCAGATGTGGGGACTGGTGCCTATGGGTGTATTCTAGGTACGTCACCAGTTCATCATAGTCATTCACACTACAATCTAGCACTTTTATTCTTGTGGGTCCTGTATGATCTTAAGAATGTTTACAATTTTCTTCAATAACCAGAATTAATCATCTTTAGCAGCTAATGTTTTTGGGGGTTAGCATTGCTGTGTCATTGCTTGACAATTTTGACAGCTTGTGGGCAGGTTTGAATCCCTGTGGGGACTCTGTAGAGTTTTTGCATGTTCTGCCTCCATGTGTCTGCCTATGACTGCGGGAATTACCACCCGGATAAGTCGCTCAAAAAACGGATTGATGTTGGTTTTTGACGGATAAAAGACTTTTAAGTCCCACCAAAATTCCATATGTGACCAACATTGATGTGAAAGCAACATTGGGTTTTCATTATCATTATAACTGCAGTTGTAGTCCAACATCGGTCTAACGTTGCATTTTTGTCCGATACCGGCCAAACACATAAAATGCTAAAGGGATGATCGCTTATTGAAGATATTTTTGCAGGAAAATAAAATATAAAATACATATATATAACTATCATAACAGTATTACGATACAATCACGCACTAGTAAATGAGGCGACAAGAACTGTTGGGAAGATGTTTCCCACAAGAAAAGATTTGTGGTTGTATATAGTGTTACAAGGGGGGACGGCGAACAATAAAGGGAGATTGTGTGTTGCTAGAACACATTTCAGTTCCACCATAACAGAAGTTATGACACCGAGGATATACAGCAGGGTGGCTGCAAGGTCACTGAGATAGATGAGTAGTGGCTGTTGTGACTACACTGCAGGACGCCACTGGGTCACATGCATATCGAAGGACACAGCTCTTAGTGTCACACGCTGTCTTTGGCTCCCTGTCTACTTTATCTATCTTGTCCGTCTTTTTTAGACACGCGGCAAATGGCATTGATGAAGTACTACATTTGATTATTTGGGCACTTCAGCAATCGTAAACACCATCTGACAGAACTGTGAGGGGTTTACAGGACGAGGCCAGCGCATAAGGGTCTTAGATAAATAATCATCTGATCTGAGCAACAACAAATCTGGGGGAGACATAATTTATAAAAAAAAAAAAAATTGGCAAAAAGAGCGTATGTTTGAAGAGTGTAGCGCAGTGTTCATCAGAAATGAGCTATCTGTTCAACAGCCAGAGGGAAGACAACACTTGATTTATTTCTAGGAAACTGAGAGTACAAACTGGGGACCAGGCAGTGAAGGAAGGACAGGGTGAAACATTTGACTGTTTTTGTGTCTTTGAGTTTATTCAAGGATTTGTATTTCTGTCTGTCTGTATTTAGCTCAACTTCGAACAGTAAATGTAGACCAAGTTCAGTTCTATTTTCAAATGGAGGGTAGACACCCAGTGTTGTTCTGATGGAGTGGAAATGCAATAGGACACGTATGTCAAGTATATACTTCGGTATTGTTATTTGTCAGAACCCATCTTTCAAACCAAACATCAAGGGTCTTGTCTGCAAACCAAAACTTTTTCTTTTTCCCTAACTAATCTTGTTATTCCCTCTGAACACAGGGAAATGGATTTAATTCCTGCACCTTATTTGTCATTATGGTAAAAGGGTAATCTGTTCTTCACAAATGCACCTGAACAATTCCTAAATACGTTCCACACTGAATACCATTTTGCTTTACGTGTCATTACTGGTTATGGAAATTGAGTGTGCTGTACTCTATAAGCTATCAGGCATCAGGCCAGTCACAATTATTACATAAACATCTGATCGCAATTATAACACTTGACTGCAATGATTTTACATAAGCGTCAAACAACACCATACATCCCTATTAAACAGCTGGATGCAAAAAAAGTAATATTTCCATCATCATTTACACACTTTCATAAGTTTGATGTTTGACTGGCATCCATTAATGTCATGTGGTTGCACTTATTCTGCTATGAGCTGAGTATTAAATGAGCCTTTAGCTGCTCGAATTGTTGAGGACATTCTAATCCTCCCAGTGCCGTGGGCAGAATTGATTTTAAACCAATTGATAAAGGAGAGCACGATATCTTGGAAGAGTCGATTTGTCAAGTTTGAGTGAAAACATAGCAGTCAAACTGTTCATACCATATACCTCATAAAATATCTACGGATCCACCACTCAATCAAATTTACTATGGCTTTTATAGACCGGCCACAGCTGCAGGTCCACCCTGGTCGTTGGATATTACTGAAGCTTTTTCAGACAAAAATCAAAATAAAATGTGACAGGGCCAATGACTCTTCTTCCTCATAAGGTGTGTAAATATATATATATATATATATATACATATATATTACTTATTTATATGATAATCATCTGATAGAAAGATGAATGACATGAATGACGTAACAATAATATAGTTATATGCCAAGGTAAAGCTCTTTCAGCCATAACATGATGCCCACCTGCCTTTTGCTAACAAAAAGGTTTTGTCCTTTCAAGGCATGGATTCAGCAAGACCTCTGACAGTGTACCGTGGTACCTGCAGCAAGACATAAGTTGTGAGGTGGGGATTCCATTAGTCAAACATGTCTGTCCAGCACATCACACAGATCCTGGTTTGGATTAACATCTGGGGAATCTGGAGGGTAAGTGAACATCCTGAACAGCATGTTGTGTTCTTCAAATCATTCCGGAACAATTTTTTTGCAGTGTAGCAGGGTTCATTATACAGTTGAAAGAGTCCTAACGGGATTCAGCAGACCAGGCCACTTCATTGCTCTGTTTCCTGTTTTGATGCTTATGACCTGGTATATATCTACAGCTATGGCTACAGTAGCTCTTTTGGGGGATCAGACAAGATGGCATTGGGAGGTCATGACAGTTATCAGTTCACCAGGTGACAGTCATAGACCATTTAGTAGTTACTAACCACTGCAGAATGGTATTAATGGTATGAAGAGATTAACATTGAACAAGGTATTCAATGTTAATCACTTCACCTCTCAGTAGTTATAATGTTATGGCTAATTGGTCCCCTTAACGAATGTAAGCGATTGTACATTGTATTTTCCTCAGCCTACCCATACAGTAGTGAGCCCAATGCTGTAGTGCCTGTTGGCAAACACCTCTATTCAACATTCAAGCCAAAAAATGTCTCCATGAAACAACGTGGTCATAAAAAGATCTTCTTTTCTATATTTAGCCCAGTGTCCACCATCTTATATGGATAGTCAACAGGGGAGTGAGTGAAACAAAACAGACCTTCCCCAACAAAACGAGAGACACACATTACAGGAAAATAGCACGGACAACAAGCAGGCCTATATTCATTCACAAAACTCAAAATGCAGGAGCAGCCCCACAAACACAATCATGTAGCCATATTATCAACCACCAGCAAATGCATGAAAAATTGCTCTTTGGCAAATGAAATGATGAAAGCTGTGTCACAGTAATTATTGCAGTTAAAAGGTTGTAAAGGTTGAAAGTATTTATCTTAATTATCCTACAGTACAGGACTAAGAAAAGAAAAGTCTTGTTTGTATGAAAGTTGGAGCGTGCTACACTGCTTAGAAATAATCCTTGAACAAACATTCTATTGCTCACAGTCAATCTCGCTCCTGGTTTTTCTAGCCCTGCCAGATAGAAGCAAAGTAAATTCTTCACTTTTGTCGTGACACCACTATAGTGCTCGCTCTTACTGCACCATTCAGAAAACTCAGTCAGTCATGAGAGACATATAATAAAATTACCATGGCGATGCAGCGTCAGCTCAGGTCACATGGTTCAAAGCAAACCATTTATTCTCATATATATATACATACAGTATATACCAGCTTAAGAATTAACCTTTTTCAATCAAATTTATCATCTCAGGTCATGATTAAAGGTCCAACCAAGGATATATTTTAGAGAGCTTGAAAGTTATCATTCCCTATCAGGACAGATAACCTTCAACATTTACTGCAGGCCTGTTAGGCCAAGTTGGGGACAGACAAAGCCCAGATGCGGAAACATAAGTGCACACATCTTGTTATTTGAAAGAGTAGGAGAGGTGCTAGAATTGTGGAGCTTATTCCCAAATACTGATGCTTACTTGAAAAATCTGTACACAAACCAGAATTTATACGGTTGGGTGGCGTGGGGTGTGTATGCATTTGATCAGACCAGGGGGCATCAAGCACACGGACTACCTCACTGCTTGAATATGCACTAGTAGGCAGGGAACGTCACACATAATTACATGTATACAAAAGTACTTGTGCAAGCATAAGAAGACAGATACACTGTCATAAAACCCATGTTTTCCTATTACACAGGAAGAATATGTAAAAACCCAGCCACCTTAACACTAACACCAGAATATTCACCTTTAATTCAGGTGTGTTTGACTGACAGCAGCTTATTATAGGTGTTGTGAGCATAGTGTTCATGATAGTGAACAATAAAGCAATGATATGAATTAGTGAAGACAAGCTTTGATAAAACAGAAGAGAGGAGGCCTTGACAGATGGAGAAGGCGGTATGCTTTATCTATCTAAGCACTGGTTTTGGTAGCCATTCAAGAAGAGGACTCATGCAAATCCAACACTACCAGATTCTACGCTTTTAACATGAGACAAGGGTGAATTTAGCACTGAGCTTCAATCAGGTTTACATGGCGGTTTTTACACCCTCTCTGTTGCATTAAGATGGAGAACTACTACCCTCAAAGACCTATTTAATATGTCTTCTCACACAAGCTCCATTTCCTATGAAGGGGAAGTTGTAGAACTTAATAAACTGACAACGTGAGAACATTGCAAACCCTGCAATGAGGGCTGACAGGCTTCAAACAGAGCCTGCTGGGCATCAACCACCATGCCACTGTCACTTCTTCTGATCTGATCCATTTACAGCTCTGCCTGAGAGTATCACAATGGAAAAACTCCATGGGGCTGTTTCGTAGTTGGAAGTGGATGCTGACAGGCAAGGGCAAGTTGAGACAGGAAGGGAAAAGAGACATGAGGAGGTGAGATGAATTTGCGCCCCTGGCATTGCACGGTGCATCCCGCATTTATCTGGGGATATGTGCAAGGAGAGAATGTATGGGATGAGACCACACACTCACAAATGAATGAGTGCTCTCTCTGTTTAACGTGCTCAAGTCCCAGACAGTTTCACAAGCTGAATGAACTGAAAGTCGTATGTAAAAGCACACTGAGGGTAAGATACCAGGGCCATGTCAACTACAGGAAGCCTTATGTTGCTATTGAGTCAGTCTGATAGGGCACAGAAATATTAGAATTCAGAACAGAAGCAGTCTAATCTACCAACAGAACATGCTTTGCACAGAAAAACTGTGACTGACATATCTACAGGGTGCAGAGGGATTTAGCAGAAAACCCAGTCGGAGTGAGAGACATTTTGATCGGGGTTTCTGCATGTTTGAACAATTTCAATTCAAGGCCATGACTAATGTTATTTCAGACATATATCACGCCCATACTAGCACAAATCCCAGTTACTTGTAAAATAAATTAATTTATTCCCAATAGTGTGTTTGTCTGTTAATAGATAATGATTGTTTTGAAGCACTTAAAAGAGTATTTTAAGTAGCAAGAAATTAACTTCAAAATTCAACAATAAAAATAACCCGATGGATAACAATAGAGCAATATACAGAAAGAATGTGACAATATCAATCCTTGACATTTACCATATTCCCTCTGTGTTCTTCAATGAGCTGGTAGAGCGCGACCGGGGCTTGAGGATGATACTCATGGTCTGGACTTCCGTTCGACTTCCACACACATTATATCATGCACATCTAAAGGCGCACACACACACACACACACGCACAAACACACACACACACACACACACACACACACTCTCCCTCACACACACACACACTCTTACACACACACACAAACACACACACACCCTTCTTGGATACCAATGAACAGTCTCAGATAAGAGGTTATCCAGTTGGAGACTACTCCTCCAGAAATAGGTGGAGTGGTCGAGTCTTCCGAGCTAATTGAGACCAAAACTGAGTGCAGTCAGAATAAATCCTCCGTCCAGGATTATTTCACACTGCTGCTCTTCACCGAGTTCTCTCCGTCACACACTTGCACTTATCTTTCTTGCTGGATCAGCGTTTGATCTTCCTCTTTCCTAATCCAGGCATGCACTCAATCCGATACTTTTTCTCAATTTACTTTTCGCTTTGAGTTCCCTGTGTTTTCTTCCCAACTGATGGAAATAAGATCCCCTCTTCCTCCCACGTTGTTCTCCTCTGCCCCCTTCCCTAGATATCCGTTGCTCTCTTTTCACAACTGTGTTCCTGTCCCTGAGTTACATGAGTCTCCTATGCTCACTCTCTCTCTCTCGCTCTCTCTCTCTCTCTCTCTCTCTCTCTCTCTCTCTCTCCCTAGTCTCCAGCCTTGCTGTGCCTGGAGTGGGAGGGGTTGTTTTGGTAGTAGTAATGCTTTGAAAGGCAGGACTTCAATTCCAAAGGAATTATCTCAACAATTGTCAAAAGTTTCAATCCTTTGACTGCCACAATAACCTCAAACCAACAGAAGGCATGCTAATGACCTGCAGATAGTGTAAATATAAAGACAGTTCTGAATGAGTTCCAAGAGCATCAATAAATAGCGCAAGCAAAGTGATTTAGTGAACTGATTATGTTTTTAGGAAGTCAAATAGGTTGGAAATATTTTCTACGTGGTCATATTATTTAAATTATGTTTGCTGGAATGAAGATATGTGAAAGCCTTTATAACTACATATAATGTTCACAAATAAACTGTCATGTCAACTTACTTTTCAAATTGCTTTATTATGTTAGGAATAAATTCTGATCTAAATTCCTATTTTTTCCATTTGAAAAATGTGTGTATATAGACTTCATATATATACATATATACCTGTATATATAAGGTAATGAGGTAATTATTATAAGGTAATAATAGGGCTTTGAAGAGGGTGCTAATTAGGTTCATATAACCTACAGCTGGATTTGGAATGTAAAGTCTGCTGAAGGAAACGTTTGCATACAAAGAACTCTTACTGCTGGCTGCTGGGACCTTTTATCTGTTTTTGTTTTTAAAAAAATTATAAATATATAATATATATATCCCTTTTTTTCATTGTTTTTCTTATTAATTCAGTATACCACAACATAATTTGAGAGTTTGGAAAGTTAGACATACTTTTTAAGGCCAGTCTTTTTAAAGAAAAACAGGGAAAAAAAAGTCCCAGCAGCCAGCAGTAAGAGTTCTATGCAAACGTTTCCTTCAGCAGACTTTACATTCAAAATCCAGCTGTAAGTTATATGAACCTAATTAGCACCCTCTTCAAAGCTCTATCATTACCTTCCAGCATAATATAATGTTTTGACTTCTTACTTCTTCTTAAAATAACACTTTATTAATCCCAATGGGAAATTAGTCCCAAGACCCGCTAGCTTCCTCTGAATTTAATGTGCTTATTTTCACATAAAATTAATGGTGTTGGGTTTATTGGAAGTCTAGTAAAGACGGCTGTCCTCTTGCCGCTTGGGCCACAGTTTTCACTTTCACATATGCTCAGTCTCAAGTAGCCACTTCACGGTCTTGGGGCATCAAATAATATCCGCTGCGGTTATTCGGCAAGCCACAACCGTCCAATAACTGAAACACACCTTCATTCTTAGCCAACTATTTTCAGCTCTTGTCTTTTTAAATATGATTTTCTCTATTCTTCTAGTTCTTTCCTGCTGCAACCTCCCCATCTAGTCCCCACCACCAACACTATCCAGACTCCAAAGATGGATATGCCTTCTGCTCAGGAGGGCAGTTGCCTTTTAATCCCATCTAACTGAAGAGTCTAAACACCAAGGACTTCCTAATGAACGAAATCGCACAAATTAGCTGTTGTTATTAATCATTCATCTTTTCTTCATTCTCCATCTCTCCTGATTTAAATAGGTTTGAAGTGTTGAAATATGTGGCACGAACAGCCAGCCAGTCAGCTCTGTGTCAAGGAGCAAAAGATACCTCTCAACTAGGGGGACAGGCATGCAAGCTGTCTGCCATGTACCTGTAAAAAACATTTGAATAAGTCAGACAAGCTACTCCACCTTTGTGTTCACTGTCACGCCTACAGTGTGTTGGAGAATCTTCTTAGAAATTAGACAAAAACCAATTGCAGTAAAACACACAAAAAAATGGATAAGTGGTGGAATATGTAACTCCTGCAGCGACAAATGTAATTATTATTTGAGGAAATTTGATTAAGTACTGGCATTAATGCCTGCTTTCAGACATTATCCTGCATCTCCATGTGTCCTGCAATAGCAGGACTGACATTTTTTTTTAAATTATTTAACTAGCAAACACAATTAAAAATGTATTACAAATTCTGAGTCCCTGGTTGTTGCTCCAAGAAATAAGAACTTCAAATCATGAGCCACAAAAAACAGACATAAGAAGAAAGAACGACTTCAGCAAAAAAAAAAAAGATTCTAGATTTGAGATAGTTTCATGTAAATGGTGCACCTGGTCTTAGGCGCAGGTAATAAGAGACTGACATCACTCAGAAGACGCCTCTCTTTTGTTCAAGGCCGGCATGGTTTCAAGAGATAGAACGACAGCAGAAAAAGAAATACAACCATATCAGGTTGCATGTCTCAAATTACAAACTTCCAAACACAATCTTGGCACTTTGAGAGTATAAGTGGTTTCACACTAAAAAGAATTTCAAATGCAGCATATTACGGGTTCCTCTGAGCAATGTTTTTAATGTGAGGACAATAGAACAATACGCAGCAAGCACCCGGAAGGCATGACCCCTACATTTTGAATGATGGATTTTTATCACACTCAATGGTTACCATCTTGGCTATATGGTGGAGGGGGAGGGGTTTAAGAGACCCTTCAAGCTAAGGTAAATATAAGTTGACGAAGCGATGTTGACATTGAAAAATTTACTCATGATTAAGCTGTTCATCTTTAGTCAAGTGAAAAAGTTTGAAGATGAACTTTATACACTCATATACTTACATACAGTATACTATATGTTTACATGCCAACAGAAGTACGCAATTTGAGCGGAGCTCCCATAAATGATGGATTCCACTGCACTTATGTATAAGGTCTTCGCTGCATGAAAAGTAAAGTGGGGGTATGTTTTGTCCATCAACGATGATCCTTAAAGCTTTACATTCCATTGATTTCTGAGTCTCTCACACCAACAGGTTTTTTCTTGCATCCCAGGAAGAAACACAGTAAACCCTTCACCCTTCACATGACCAATGACACGTGAGCAAACACCAGCAGGCTAACCATATATGCAGACCCCTCCTAGTAAACAGGATCACAAAAAGTTAACCACAACTCAACCGGCTTATGTGTACAGTAACTAAGTGCTGCAGAATGAATGGCTATCATTCGTCTCGCCGTGAATCTATTGTGGTCAGGACCGCTGGTTAAATGTGGGTTAGTGTTGCATTGTAATACAGATGAAAATATGACCTTTTTCAAGAGCACTTAAAGTGAGTCATTCTTCAGTAGACACATCTCATGCTTTTAATTGAGCATGGCAGAATGATTAAGTCTACAAAGTGGTGAAACTAATCCTATTTCCACAACCCAGAAACATTCCATCAAATCACTGAGAGAGCAACACAAGAAAGCAGTTTCCTGAAGCAAACTGTGGAATTCTTCTGTCTTTTCTCTGTCTTGAAACAAACACAAAACCACAACAGACAAGCAGATGACAGGAAAGTATGTTCTGTAAGTAGCATACTATGTTTCAGTGTATACGGCACGTCATTCTTTCACTGTAAATTCAGTTAATCTGTAAAGCACCGGTTCTTGAGGATAACCAATATACAGTGTTGTGAAAAGTATTTGACCCCCTACTGGTTTCTTTTCTTTGCCTATGTATTTAATAATAATTGTATTAGATCTACAAAATAATAACTTATAAAATAGCAAACAAAATATGACATGAAACTAAGCAAAGTCAAATGATTAAATACAAATTATATAACCAAAAAGGTTCTCTGCTACCAGCTGGGCCAAATTGAAAAAGTATTTTTCTCCTCAGAAATTTATTCTGAAAAACTACCACATTGAATCAATGATGGTTTTTGCTGGACTTCACACGGCCAGGCCTGGATACTACCAACCCTGTTCAATCATCACTTAAAGAGAAGGCTTTCAGAAGCAGGATGTTTGCCAAAAGTCGCAGCAGTAGCACAATATGCCAAAATCAAAGAAGACAAAAATTCCAGATGTAATGAGGAAGAAGGTGACTGAAACACAGATATAAAAAGACGGGGACATGAACTATATATATATAGTTCATGTATCAAAATACATATAATCCCATTTTTGTTAGAATTTTTATGAACATCAATGAAGGCATTTTAACTACACACATTGCTCAATTTTTGCATGCCATTAGTAAGTTGTATCATTGGTTTACAGTTTTATAACCTTCATAATTACTTGTCACTACTTTCTGGAACTATTTGGAGTTAAAGGTGGCACAATTGCTTTTTCTCTCTACTATTTTCTGAGGCAAGTACATAATGAGTATTTACATTAGGGCCATACTGGTCAACACGTGAAGCCAAATAATGAAGCTGACCCTGTATAACAGGAGCTAATTTGAATGAGGCAAGAATGTTGCGTTGCCTTCTTTCCCGGGTATTGTTTTTTAAATTGGTCCGAGGTTATTATTATTTTTTATTATTAGTCATGATATTGAGGGGAAAAAAAACAATCCATCTTCTCCTCAGGAAAGCAAAAAAGTGATCAGGAATTTGCATCTATACTAAGATCTGTCATAACAATTAATTAACCCTTGATTGAGCCAGCATTCCGGAAAAAATGTATTCAAATTAAATCTTGAATAAATAAACTAATAACTATTTTGCAGAGAAGGTATCTGCTATAACATTAATTGTAAGATTTTTATAATTGTATTAAGAAGAATGTAGTGCTATATAAGAAGAATCATTTTAATGTAAATGTCATCACACAACGGTTCTGTTTAACTTGGAGAGTCTATAGCGCCATCTAGTGGTAACATGCATATAATGCGTCTATTAAAACCTGTTGCACAGATTAAGTGACCACTGAAACTGACACAATTATTGATGTTGTTGGAAAATAAGTGCTATTCCATGGAACAGGTTCAGTATAGGGTGTAAAACACACACAACAAATGCTCATATAAATTGCACTTAGCTAAGGAGCACAGATGGCAGGTCCAGAGTATTGACAAGGCTGAATCCATATCTATATGTCTACAAACACCAGCAGCCATTATTCTTGCTTCAGATTGCATACTATCGAAGCTCACACACAACGGTATACGGTACAAATTTTGCACAGGCACAAAAAATAGAGTGGGCACACCCGACAATAGTACATCGTAGTTTTGCAGTGATGGACGAGTACATATTAGTGAGAGCAATGCTTAAAACGGGATTAAAATTTTCTGCATGGGCTTTAATGGACAGAGAGTGCTCTGGTGATTAGGCTACGCTCTGCTGTAGTTAGTGAACAGACCGGTCCTCCTGAACACTCTGATGCCTCAGATGATGACTGACTGGAACCTGGTTTACTCCCAATCCACCTTGTTCATATTTTGGGAAAAATATGAGCAATCTATCTGTTTCTCGTGGAAAATAGAAATACATAAGCGTACATACACTCACACACCTAAAGTCGACACTACTGGCTTGAAATGGCAAAACGAAGAACTAGAGTTTCGACAGAGCTCTAACAACACAACCAGTCATTTACACAATGCTTGGCCATAACCACGGATCCAGTTCAGTGTTGTCCAGGTAGAGCTATTCATCAACTAATGCTCTGATAAGAGCGAACACACATGCTTTGTGTACATTTATGCAAGTCATACAAACACATAAATCCACAGCCACAGTTTCCATACAAAGCAATCAGACACACCGTGTTTAGAGTTGTCTTTCCACTTCTCACTCTCTCAATTTACTCCCCAGCTTCCAAACATGCAACATGTGGATGTTATTAATAATAAAGAGAGAGCAAAACATGACACTACAAGTAATGTAATCAATATATCACTATTTAAAGTGTTGCAAATCCAAAAAATCAAGGTTCCATCATCTACACAACTCCCCGTTCCTTCCCTCCCCAGTCCAAGAGAGTAATCATACCCTCTCCTGCCACGGGGTTTGATGTCGATGGGCTTGTTTGTGGCGAAGGGTGAGCCGTTGGAGCAGGCATGGCGGTAACGGGCTATCCTCTCCAAAGAAAGATAATCTGAGTTAACAGGCAAACTCATTTTGCTGCCGCTCCTAAGGTACTTGTTTAGGGAAAGATGAAGAGAGAAAAAGAGGGAGAGGGATAGAGAGAGTGTGCCATAAGAGGTCTGCAGGAGAGAGAGGGGGCTCAGTGAGGGTGAGGCTTGAGCAGGAAAAAGATGGAGTGAGATAGAGATTGAGAGGGAGAACTTGTAGGACAGGGAGGAGCAAAGTGTAGTCGTAGGAAGAACTAATTTGCTGGTCATAACCATTGAGAGTCAGTATTAACCACAGAAAGACAGAAGACTTGCTTCAAAGTTGTACAATGACACATGCTCAAAGCTCTATGATGGATAATAGTGATAGAATAATTAGTTCAGAGTTCAGATGATGATAATGGCCATGGCAGTTTCAGAAACTAACTTACATTGCAGGAAATACAGCAGATCTCAGTTATCAGCGACCATCCTCTCTAACCAGAAACCACAACTCTGAAAACTCAGTTTGTGTTGATGTGGATAGACCAAAACCCCGATCAGTGGTGAACATGAACAGACTGACATTATGATCTCCAAAGATCAAGTGTGCCCTAAAAATACGAAAATAAGCACAATTAAGAAATCAGCTATGAGACGTACAACTTTAGGGTTGGCTGGGGAAACTAATATCCACTGGGGAAACATACAACACTTTCAAAGTGTTTTTATTGCTATTTTGAATCAACTTGTCAAAACAGTATTAAGCTTCATCAATCATGTGCTATCATCCAAACGCAGTAACAGGAGGAAGCTAAAACTGGGCTCTAATACACCCAGTGCACATACGACAAACTGAGCCAAATGGTGATCCACTGGATACAAACACAAGTTTTAACAAATCACATTGAAATACTAATAAAAGCAGGAAAAAGATGACTAAGACGACTCAATACAGAGTGAACGTCTTTATATTAATGAAAACAAAGGAAACCAACGGACCACCTCAATACAAACCCTCAACATCGGGTAAAGGCAATTTCAACCACATGGGGGGAGTAGATTACCACAATAAAAAACCAAACATTTTAAACACTTTACATCAAAGAAATATAATATATCAAAATAAAATGTATTTATATATTTCCTTTCAAAACAATTTGCATCCCGTTAAATTTGCTTAACAAATGATTCATCAAACAGTAGTGAAGAAAAATTAATAAGAAGAAGACAACAGTGAGATATATACGATCAGCAATTTTTATAATAATAAAATCAAAAATAATAATAAGGCAAAAATATATTGTAATTTCTGACTGCAAAACATTGAGATAATAAATATAGAATATATAGTAAAATAGCCATATATATCCATATACTTTATTATCCATTATATGAGATAATAAATATAGAATATATAGTAAAATGTCCATATATATCCATATACTTTATTATCCATTATATGAGATAATAAAGTATACCTTTATTTTGTGATCTCTGAACCATTCTAGGATAGATATTGAGGTGTGCTTTAGATCATGTCCTGCTCGAAAGTCCAACCACAGGGTCCATTTGAAGTTTCCTGACAAATGCTTTAAGTTTTCGTCCAATATCTGCCGGTATTTGATGGAGTTGATGGTATTTTAACCAGATTTCCGTGGCCTTTGGAAGGAAAACAGCCCCACAGCATCAGAGATCCAGCGTCAGACTTCAAAGTGGCTGTGAAGGAATTATCTATGGCTTTCTTACCCACAACCATATTTGACATTTGTTGCTAAAGAGCTCTACTTTAGTCTCATCTGACCTACGACCTTGTTCCGTTGAAAGTCCCAGTGGTGTTTGGCAAACGGCAGGGGCTTTAACTTGTTTGTGGATGACAGCAGAGTGGAAAATGACATTTCAACTGTTGAGAGATTTTCCTGTATCCAATGATGAATGAGATTTGTGCAGCTTTATAACTCTTTTACATCATTGCTGTGTTCTTTGGTCTTTCCTATTGTGAAGTATATCAAGGAGAATCAGGCCTGTGTCACCTCAATTTTGTTGCTTGAATGAAAACGTTCGATTTTTCGAATAATTTGCAGTAAAGATCATGGGTACAGACAATAAGGACATTTTTATGAATCTCATTCAATCATTTTATAAAGAATGAGTCTGGAGGGCACGGTAGTATCAATTATCATGTGTCAATTTCTGAAAATGCAGCAATAATAATAATAAGAGTATAGAGATTTTTGTCTTTCGATTGAGATTTCGGTCATTAGTCATTTTAAGGCACTTGAGCTCCAGCAATAATAAATTGTTATCACTTCTACTGATAAATCACTTAATTTGTATCAGCAGCCAGCAGGGGGCACTGCTCTACGCAGGGAAAACCTGCAGGTACAGGTGCAGCACCAACCACCAGCAGCAGAGGGCACAGAGGTGTGAATCTCCTACTATTTATTGCCCTGGCCAGCACTGACAAAAGCAACCAGCATGTGATAGCAGCTCCATGGTGGTCATGGAGGCTGTCAAAGTCAAATAGTCAATGACAGACACAGCAGGCTACAACGATGCAAATGGGAACATTACCAAACACACACACACACACCCACAATTGCTGACTGTGGGCAAGTACCAAGCACCAGAAGATGTACATATAGATGAAATGCACACAGATCAATACAACGTTGCAATGCAGATCTGTTCTTAAGTTGCTCCTTTTCACGCTCGCACACCCTTTACCGCAAGGATGGGTTTGCTGATCTGTTGAGACAGCCACACACCGCCACTGGAGGCAACGAGCTGTGACAGAGCCCCATGAGATGGCAGCAGTGTCGTCACTCACTTTCCCTGAGGCTCAAAGCCATAAAACCATTATCTTTGGATCTTCATTTTGCAATGCACACACCTTTCATTTACAGTGTGGGGTAATACTATAATAATAATAATAATAATAATAATAATAATAATAATAATACTATTCAAGTATCTTTTCCTATTAAAAGCCTTGTGTTGTCATAGAAATGGAAGAATGTGAGAGAGTCAATGTAGAGCCCTGTGTAGGAGATTGAATTTGGAAAATTCAACATTTTATAGCGATCAATAAAATGACCCTCATCCATCACAACACTAAAACCTCCTGTTTAATATTCTGTAACTTCCCCTAATCTTGAAAATACAGGCCATACCTGTTGGGGCATGGCAAGGGGACCTGTGGGGATCAATAGATCACTTCGGTGCGTTGAGGTTGAGAGTAGGTCTTTAGCAGCTAGTTTCAGGGATAGTAGTCCCACTGGAAGTAGTAGAGGAATTAGAATATTTTAGATATTTTTGTTATTTATTCTAATGTCTAAATTGGTATTTGTATGTCTGCAGACCCGTTTATATGTACTGCTTCATATCATGGCCAGGTTTCTTTTTACAAAAAAGATTTTTAATTACAATTCAAGGAGACTTTTCCTGACTAAGTAGAGGTCAAATTAAATAAAGTAAATAAAATAAAAAAAAAAAGATTTTCTGGTTAAATGGCACATCCTAACCAATTGCACTTTTTAAATCAGGGTTGTAAAACCGAAAGACAGAAAAGATAACAAGGAAAAGAAATGAGAGGACAGGAACGCTAATTATACAGGTTACAAGTACAAACGTGTACAACAAGCTAATTGAATGGTTGTGCACCAGAGAGAGGACGGCTTTGTGAAGTGTAGCCCTCCTCAGATGACAGGCAGGGTCAACGACCTCATCAGAGGCTTAGGGACAATGATGCCTGACAGACTGGGAGCAGAACAGAGGCAGAGGCATGGTGGAAATATGAGCATTAGATAATTGGTAGTAAAGACTTTTAAGAGAGCAGCTGGCATGTCATATCCATAAGTCTCTTTTTTTTTTTTTTAAATAAGTAAAATATCAATTTATTTTAAAAATGTTTGGAAAAAAAAAATAGTGAATGAGCAAAACCTGAAGAGACGAAAACAGACGACATTGTTTTAATAAACCTGGGTATAAAATTTCAGAGTTTAAAAACAAAGAAAAAAAGAGTCACAAGGACTAGATTGATTAATGGTCACAAAAATAATTGCAATTAACAAATGCAATTAAGTTGTGGATCCACATAAGGTTTGACAATTGGGATTAACTGTTTTTACTCTTATCTTGTTGCAGCCAGATTGACAAATGGCCTCATCCAATATATCCTTTATCATTTAAAACCAGACTGAGCCCAACGGCGGTGCTGTGGTGTTTGACGTAACGATTAAATGAACAATGTTATTCATGTGAGAGATGGACAGTGAAAAGATCAATTAATAAGAAGCAATTTAATTCTCTACTCATTACAGAATAAGTGCAACCAGATGACATAATTGACGAGCGGCAACATCAAACAGTGGCAAATGACAAGGAAATAGCAATAAAATATGACATTTCTAATCGAACCAGCTGTTTTTATACAGATGAAACAATTATGCCAAATAGTTTCTAATAAGAATTGTAATTGTAATCAGATGATTATGTAATAACGGTGACAGGCCTGGTCAAATGTTTGCTGCGGTCGGAAAAAGATGGTTAAACAACGTTACTGGATTGAGGGATTGCCACGATTACACTTCAAGGTTGCAAATCTTGATGAGGTTCGATTTTAAGGCCGTTTTTTAAGTCCAAAGAAATCCCCGGCCTCATACGACCTTACATAAGAATCAGTCACAAAAAAGCACAGAAGTTATTGAATGATAACCTCACCAACACCTGGAGAGGTGTTGGTGTTGGTGAGATTTTGAAATTTGTATAACAAAATGGGATTTAATTGAAAAAATAAATATTGATTTAAACTAAGAACTATTTAATTTTAGTCAATCAATGCCAGCTTTAAGTTATTGACAGTTTTCAATACTTAGGGAAACTTATTTTGATCTGGTAACAAAAAGTATTAAGAGTGCAATAAATCACCTCAGAGATTAGAAGCTGCAGAACATTCTCTCCTGAGCTGCTACACACAGTTTCTTTGTAATATCACTGGGGCAGCTGTGAGGATGAAGACAAAGCAAGGACACACTAACTAAGATCATCACACTGAAGTAAGGTGATATCATTGAATAACACACTGTTTCCCTCCAAAGAGAAATACTAAAAGTCAGAGGGTTATACACATCAGAGGACAATGGCCGCTTATTCAGTTAACTTTCTGCTTCTATGTAGAGAAGCAGAAAGTGAGAGGGAGGATATCTAATGGACAGATTGATGGAGAAATGAAGAAATAATGTAACTTCCGTTAGAGTTAAGGGAAAAAGGCAGAAATGCTCTTTTACTTTTATGTACTTATTGTCTGATGAAGGTCTAGTGCAGAAACATTGCAATATATATTATTTTGTAGTGTCATGTATTATTTAATTAGTTTGATGGCCCATCTTAGTTTATAACAAAGAAAAGGTGTTTTTTCTTATAAGATATACAAGCTATTGACACATTTTAATGCTAAGAATGCTTATTTTGTGACATTACATTGGATCTGTTGTGTTACAGAATTCTCTTAAGTAAAAGCAGTCTTATTGATATTTTATTTTCTTGTATTTATTTGTAAATTTGGTATTGATAAATTGTTTTGATATTGTAGTGATTTGATCAGGTTAATAAGTACATTTTTTTATGACACAACATGTCATTGTTTGGAAATACATTTTTTATGTAACGTTCATCCGTTACCTGGTGATGGGTAACACTAATACGATGGAGAGACGACCATATAATGGTCATAGATTAATGCAGCAGCTCTCAGCTGACGCTGCACCACCACAGTTGTCAGTTGTCATTTCTCCTTGTGCTACAAGGAGAAAGGACTTTTGCTCTGTAAAACTTGCGCTCCCTCTCTGTCATTAGAGTCCCTTTCAAATCTGGTATTTATTATGTGGTTGCTATGGTGATCTGGGACAGGTCGGTCATGACAACCAATCAGCCTTCAGTTGCTAAGGACACAACGGCAGATTGTGGAATGAGAAAATGAAACTGATAGGGGACTTGTCGAGGGTCGAAGATTGGAATATGGAGGGTGGCGATATGATCAACATTGGCTTACATGGACGATGTAAGGCGTGACCCGGCACAACTCCTCCGGAATATATTACTTTATATACTTTTAATACCTAAGTTTTGGCCAATATACACCCTCTACGTTGTCAGAAGTTGTTTTATCACTCTAAGTGTCATTGTCTGGATTTTTATGCCGCAAAAGGAGAACACCCTTTTTAGCAAATGTCAAGACAGTTTCTTAGGCAATTTCAGAAAAAAAAAAGTTAAAAAAAACATTGGTTGGTTTATTTGAGGTTTAAGAGGTTGCATATTAACAAACGCTCAACGTTATTTAACTATTAATTTGAAGGGTGAGACTGTAGTTCAAGTCAACAAATGAGCTTTTGATTACTGCTTTGCCTGTCTTACCAGTGCTTTATCTCACAGTTTCTTTGGCAATTTCAGACTGACAAATGTATTACTCACTTTTATTTATTTATTTTTCTTATATTTTATTTAATTTTACTGTCTTAGTGACTCATGTTTCTGTTTCTTGTCTTTACTTTGTTCTGGTAAGTGAAGGGTCACCACGTATGCGTGACTGTTGATCTAGCTTATTTTATTCCTGAAGTCTTCTTGTATAGTTTATATTGCTTGTTTATTCTATAAAAATGCAACTTGCCAAAGGTTTGCCCTTCTTTTTTTTATCTGACAAACAAATAGTCTCAATGTTAAATACTCTGGATCACCTGTCATAAGTGGTGATACTGATTATGATTTAGGGACAAAGTCACGATACCATGTGTGTGGGACATACTACTAATATTTAACAATGCTATACATTTTACCAGACTATCCGTAGTCAATTATCATCATGAAATAACGCGTAACTTATTATTCAACATAAAATAAAGGAATGATCTACTCTTATCCTCACTTGAGGTATCTTTTTTCATATTGTACATTAACCTTATCTTTTTAAAACAAAAGACTAAATGCAAAACATAAAAAGGACAATGAACTGAAATTAAACTTGTAGCCATGGAAACATAAAAATATCCATTGATAAATGTTTCAAAGAGCAAAAGACACCACTTCAGTATGGGGATGTTTAGTGTAGATAGTCTTGTTTAAAATATTTGAGCTCTGCTCCGGAAACAGAATAGGTCACCAGTGTGCTCAACAATTACCATGGAAACAGAAATAAATTAAAATGATAAAAGTACCCAGATAGCAGAAAGCACCACCTCAAGTTATATGTTTACATATTTGTGAAAAACCTGCCAGGACACTTCACAGCTTGTACCCGGTGACTCATTTCAGATGAACAAAAGATTCCGTGCAGACTTGACAGTCTGTTTTCCGAGGACTCATACATATGAGATCAACAATAAAAATTGCTCTAGGCCTTGCAGTCTAGCCCTCAGTCCTTAGTAGTCACCTCTGTGACTCTTATAGAAAATAAAGCTTTAACGATCCGTTCAGAAGATAATAAAATAAATTAATCTTTAAAAAAACAAAAAACAGAGCGAAGCAGCAAATCTTTAAGGTGGGAAACTGTAGATGTTTGCCCCATGAAGAAATGATTCAATCAGTGACTGCTTGCTCAGGAAGTAGACTGGTACATCCTCTGGGAGAGGGATTGGTATTATTCAAAGCAGAAGATGATCCCTGACTGTAGTGGCACACTTGTCCTTGGACAAGATCCTAAACCACAGATTGCTCCTGATGACTGTTCCATCATGGTCTGTCATCTGTACAGGAATTTCAGCATTGCTCCTGAAGTGTAGTTTAGGGCCTTACATGGCAGCCTCTGCCACCATTGTATGAATACGTGTTTGAATGGATGAATGTGGCATGAGTAATTAAGCATTTCATGGCGATGGTAAACCAAAAAAGCAGCAAATCCAAACCTGACATTGAACTGCACAGCAAACCTTCAAATTAAATATCTTTATGGGTCTTTGTTCATGTTCCAGAGTGCGATCGCTTGCTTGTGTGTGTACCTTTTGAGTTGAACTGTTTCTCACTATCAGGACTTCTGACCTCATTTATGACCGGACGTTAACTTTCAGTCTGACATGGATGTGTAATTAGAGCTGAATGAGTGGAAGATAGCTGACTGGCAGACACTCACTGAACACACAATTTCCTCAATAGGCTCTTTCATATAACACGTGGACACACATGGATTCCTCGCTGTAGGGAACAGTGAGCACATGGTGAAGCTAATAGGTTTAAATTGGCAGCAGATCCAGTGATGTCAAAGTAATCCCTCATTAAAACCCGGATGACATCACCACACTTGTGAGTGTGTGTGTGAGGTGAGGCCACATGATGATAGAGAAGTTTGTCATACGGGTGGTAGACTCTGTGTTGCATGTGGAGAGGAATACCCTGCTTGTGAGTGACAAGGATGCCCTCGCTGCACTCCAAGTAATTCAGGTTAAGCTGTCCTGCAAAACGCATGCAAGGACTTCTACCATCACATTGGCTACCTAAATCATGATATCATCAGATGCTCTCCGCAGTCTTGTCTGTAGTTAATTTTAGCCTGCTGCTACCACTGAAACAAGTTGTTGGCCTTCACTTCAAATTCATATTTATTTTTCTCTTGATAATCTCAGAATCATGAGACTGATGATCTATGAAAAACTCAGAATTCTCAACTACTGGGAATTTTCTGTAAAGAGAGACATTTAGAAAGAAGTCATTTAAGATGTACCCGTTAATGCAATTTTTGATTAACAGCAATTTTCCAAACACAGGAAAAGAAAATGCTTAATTTTCCCAAATTATCAAAAGGCATCTATACTATCTATCTTATGATAATCTGAGCATCAAAGATTTTCACAGACAGACCAATAATAACAAATGATCTTGTGTAATAAACTGATAAACTGAAACGAAACCATCTACCAAATTGGAATATGGAAATGAAAAAAAACAACAACAACAAAAAAACAACAACTTAATAATAAAAATAAACACTTTGGTTGTTGCGTGGAAAAAGTTTCATGACTTTGCTCATGATTTTGATTCATGACGTTATATAATGGAAACAAATTGTAACAGATGCACAGGCAAGAAACTATTCTCCATCCCTCCTACTTTGTTATTGGGAAGAGAAAATAATGGCTAATAAGTTAGTAATCAAGGTGATTGAAGAGGAAAGGTATATACAAGGTTACAGAGATAACAATTAAGTAAACAAGTAACACAAGGATGTGCACATGAGCTTTGCAAGAAAATCTTTTCCTATTTCAGTTAAGAGAATTAATGATGAAGCAGGGCTATTAAGGTTGAAGCCAAAATAAAACAGTTGAGTGGTGGATCCACTAAAATAATTTCAACAGCAGGGAATGAATGAAGTGACGACAACATGAACAAAGTTACAGTTGTAGCACCATTATACTAATTTTGTTAATAAAATACAAGTTATGTTGTTGCAGGAAAAAGAGGTTAACTTTATATCACTTCAGTTCCTCTGAAGATCGACTCAATTACAGGACAATTAAGAGGCCGAGAAAATTGAAGCATTAATGTGCTACTCGAGAGAACAAACCCTTTATCAGACTTAGAAAAGGGGCTCAGTATAGGCTACGGGTAAAACATTAGGTGGGTGCATAGTGAGGATATTGAGTATTGTCACAAATGCTATGTCATTGTCTCTGTTCATTCTTATCCTGCTGAGAGAGCGCTACTGTACACACTGCCATGTGAGTTTCTGTCTAACCAGATGGATGATAAGTGTAAAAGTTAGGGTTGTGCAAGTGGAAGAACTTCCTCTGAGGAAGAGCTGTACAATTACATTCAAAAACACAGAGGAAGGTGAAATATGTAGACTAAACATCATTTATGAACAAAAGCTTTGGAATACAAAGTATGGGGAGGAAGAAGAACATAATGCACCACAAAAGCAGGGGTAAAACAGAAAAGCAGAGAAAATTATAATTATAAAAGAAAAACATTAACTCTGCTATTATAACAACAGTATCTTCTTTGAAGTCTACGTTCAACTGTACAATGCAGCAAGGTCCATGCCAAAACACTGAGCAAACACAACTTGACAGCTACACTCCTTGACCCTCACAGGTCTCCTATTTAGCATTAGCAGGAATTATAATACTGCATGAGACTGTAATAAATCCAAATCCATCAAGGTATGTGCGTACGCATGTGTGTTTGTCCATGTGAGGGGACTCCCTCTTCAATCATAAACCTTTTCTAATCTGTTGCAATATGCTTCCTTACAAACACGGTCGTCATCATGGCAATCCTAATCACTATCATCGTCACAAGCAATTCCCTCCTGAGTCCGACAGGCGTGCCGGCTAATAAGAGCTAATTTCCATAAAATATGTGATGTTCCATGCTTCATGTCTGAAACACAGACCGCAAGGGAGACAGCTGAACTGAAAACATATAACAGAATGTGAGACCTACCCCAATCATCCATAACGAATAAAACAAAACAAAAAACCTGTTTAAATAATAAATGTGATTCTGACTTCACCTGTTGGTGGTAATTATGTTTTGGCTGATTGATTTATCGTCTTGCACAAGTTTAGTCAAGAAAACTATTCCTTTTCGTTCTCGGCCCACAGTTTATCTCTCAAAACCAATCTGTCATTCACACAGTTTTAATTTCCCGCAAACATGATACAAGCTAATAATATTATTAGCTATATATATTGTCTCTTCTCATCAGCCCTTTCTCTTTATCCAATGAGACACACCTTTATTCATATATTTTATGTTCATAAAGTTGTTTCATGTTGTTGTTACATGTACTCTACACCTCCACCATAACAGCCGATTATTTATTTCAACTTCATAATTCGCTAGTCTCAGTTGAGTCATCAGCCACGACCACCAGTGTCCAGACTCCAACAGATGTTAAAAAGAATCTGAATCTATAAAGAGTTATCTATTATGTTGTCTTCCACAAAAGCATCATCCATCAACATCCCCCCAACAGCATAGAGACACATGCACACACACATACATTGTACCCTCCAGTCTGAAGAAAACCTGAGGGCTAAGCAGCCACACTGTTTCCTTTTATCTGTCAACACCTATTTGTTTTATTCCAACTGTTTTAGCAGTGGTATGTGTTTATAAAAAGCTGCTTTCACAAAGCTGCTTTGTTCCTAGAGGAAAGGGCCTGGGCATGATAACATCTGGTGCAGGTTTTGTTTCGGTCATATAGTCATGCACATCGTTACACAATGAAATGAAATCCAAAGATTTTGAAGAACAAAATCTATTTAGCTCAGTCAATTGTTTTTGCTAAATTGATAATTAAATGATTTATAATAATGGAGACAGTGATAGTGTATCAAATTCCTCTACGACAGTGATTACTGAAAAAGCCAATCAGCTAACAGCAGAGGCTCAGGAAAATTAAGTTGTTATTTGTCTACTTATCATTCTCTACACTGGCAGTTCCAGCTCCCTCAGCTCCCACTTCAGTTTATAACATTTCTACTTTTGATTTAGGCTGAGTGCATGTAAGCAGTTGCGGCTATTCCCTAGTTTTAAGTTGCCATGCTATTCTTATTGAACTGTCCATTTTCTTGGCTGAGTCCCAGAGATGAACTTATGATTGAATTCTGTATTTCACAGCTGCTGTGTGGATAGTGGTGAGAGAGAGCGAGTGAGCGAGAGAGAGAGCGAGCAAGAGCGAGAGAGAACGAGGGGTGAGAGAGAACGAGGGGCGAGAACACCCTTTGATGAATAATTTCAAAATGAAATGGATATTTAAAATGAATGTGATGGCAAAGTATTGTAGTATTTTGGTATTGTGGTGCTTGTATACATGTTATGTCTTCCAGTGAGCAACTTAGACTGATCAGCCAAAATATTATAACCACTGAAAGGTGAAGGAATAACATTGAGTATCTCTTTACAATGGCACTTACCAGTAGGTGGAATATATTAGCCAGCATGTGAACATTCTTTACTTGTGCCCATGCTCATTCCTGTCCACAACCGAAAGCACTTAAAAGCATCATCAAAACAGGACCACAGAGCAGTGGAGGAAGGTGGACTGACGAATCCAGTTTTCTTTTACACATCATGTAGATGGCCAGGTGTGTCAACACCGCTTTCCCGGGGGAGGAGATGGCAACAGAACTGAATGTTTTGCTCGGAACCTTGGATCCTGCCACTATTGTAAATGTTATATTGACACATACCGCTTACCTAAACACTGCTGCAGATCAAACTTTTTTCAGGAGAATAATGTGGCCCATTCAGCACACCTTTGTAACTCTTGAAGTGTCAGGGCTGTTTTGGCAGAAAAAGGCAACATACACAAAAATAGGCAGGTGGATATAATGTTATGGCTGATTAGTGTATGTTCTCACTGTAAAGAGCATCCCTCTTACAATGCTGTAGGTTTATTATTCATTTCAATTAATAGAAGCTTGAGGAAAATCCTTCCTAAGTTAAAGTTAAAAGCTGAAAGAATCAAACTGACCAACAGAAATAGACACAGCTGTTTTTTTATCACTGCAAACCATTATATTGATGATGCTGAGTGCTGTTGGACTCTTGTTCGCTTTGTGGAAGTGTGCTTGGGCAGTAGTGACAGTGTCTGGAAATACTGCAAATTCTGCACTGCATCACATCTGACCCGTGGGCTGTGGCGTTCTAGTTAATGTGTGTGTGTCTGTGTGTGTGTCTGTGTGTGTGTATGTGTTGAAAAACACATTGAATAAATAAGTAGCAGAATAGCACAATAAGAAATCAAAAGGGGCAAGGTGTTAAAGAGAAATCGGATGATTAGGCAAGTTGAGGACTGGGAAAAAGAACAGCCAAGCTTAGAGATTGAGTCTAGATTGCCAATACTGACTGACTCGAGTGTGCGTAGTCAGAAAAAACAAACACCAAAAGCAAGATGTCCTGCAAAATAGGTTTGAAGTAGTGAACTGATGATTTTTTGTTCAGAGGAGGGGATTATTGAAAAGAGAGAAGTTGAAACTGCATCTCCTCTTGAGCAACGGCAGTGTGCGCCAGACTCTATACAGATTACACTTGAGAGCCCCAAACATGTCAGCGAGGGCATGCCTGTCGTGCTTCAAGTTAACTCCATAATCAATTTAAGGCCGGACTGCCTCGTGGGAAAGCTGGGGTAACAAAATATTCTAGTTAACACACGCCATCACAGCGCTTAATCACAGCCCGCAGCTCCGACTTTAATGTTAACTGAAACTAAAAGGATTGAAGAGACAATGATAAGTCATGCCTTTTTTTTGTGTCACAGGATCTGCAAAAAAGTGCACAAGATACATCATACGCCATGAAGCTGAACACGAACAAGCTACGACACTTTATAAAATATTAAAAATAGAATTTGATCAACTCATTGGTGTTGCCTTTACTGCATCTTATTTTCACTTCTGCTAATGTAATATAATTATTCCCAGTATATTTTCTAATCTCTTCAATAAATAATAACTGAAAATGAGTGTAAAAAAAGGTCAAAAAAGGGATTGGAATTTTCAAGGAAACGACACAGATTTAACGGTGCGGTTTCTCTGCACAGCAACTATAGTCTTTTTAACCTTCTGGAGCAGACATGCTCTACATTTCGTAAATGCTGATGCTATTTATGCAAATCAAAATAACTGTTTCCGAACTAATTGTTTCATAAGTCTGGACTTTTTTGCAGGCTTTGATGTAAGAGACATTGAGGCGAACATAAAAGCAGATCCACATAAAAAATGGTGCTCGCTTCCTCTATAAAATCAACTTATCTCTAAAGACATACATATACGTTTCAAGACTTCACAGAAGCCAAAAATAATGTGTAATGTAGCTAATGAGTCGGAATATTCTATCACTTCTTTCATTTCATTAATTTGACAGGAGATAACGGGCTACAGAGTATTTGAGAGACAGTCAGAGAAATATTTTGGGGCTGTCCATAGATTTAGAGGCTGGCAATAAGTTAAAATGAACTCTCCGAGGGGTTTTCTAGTGGGTAACTGTTTGTCTGGGCCAGCATGACGTGACACAAACACAGTAGATGAAATGGGGATGATATGTGCAGAAGCTTATGACATTTTTGTCTAAAATTTGTTTATACAGTATACGTAGAATCACAAATAACCAAATATTAAGCATGTCTTAATATCTGGAGTGCACTTCTTCATATACTTACAACTGTACTCAAGGGCAATGTTTTCTCCTCCGCGTACGTGTTGCTATAGGTGAATAATGCGATGGTGCATTCATGCCAAATGAAAATTTTAATTTGTGCACTGAAGGATTACATACAAAGCTAATGCAAAACTGCAAATACAAGCAAATACACAAAAAATCACACAAGCGACACAACTGGCGCGAGTAAAGCAAATATTTCATTATTTGCATCATAGGTTAAACATTTTTTATTTGGGGATGGATAATGTGACATGAAAGCCTATCAGCATTGAGGCTGTTGATGCGGATGTGGAGGCTTCAGGATAATGTTGACCCAGACATGCTGGCATTGGTTGTCCATGTACAAATAAAGTACACTAATGAAATAGAAACTATAGTTTCCTCAAAATGCTTTTAACCCCAGCTACATACCTCCTCCTAGAGTGCAGCAGAGGAAAAGGTGTGACAAGGAGAGATGTTACACTGAGTGGTCCTATCGAGGGCAATGAGTGAAGTGCGCCAATAAAAAGGCTGAGCATATCAGCATAGCCCTGTGCAGGAGGTTGGCAGAAATCGATGCTGCAGGTAAGTGGTGTCTGTATCTCACGCACACGCACACGCACACGCACACGCACACGCACACACACATCGCACTGGTGATCCTCTGGTGCAATAGTGAATGATGACTTGTCCCCTCGATTTGTCCATCCCTTTTCAGACCCAACAACTTGGATTGAGAAAGTAATCTAAAGTTTGTCTGAGACTGACTCAGCAGCTGTGGAATCAATTTCAATGTATCGTGGGACAACGCCTCAAAGAAATCAGATAACAATGCCTCATGTCTTGTTATCTCAGTGACAAGATGTGCTGCATCTGAGGGAGCCGCTCTCAGGACCACCGAGAGATAAAGCAAAAGAAGAGCTTTACAAGATTGAACGTGTCCTATAACAGCTCTGACTTTAATAAAGCTAAGAAAAGAAAAGCAAAAAGACAATTGTATAAACAATTCACTATCCACTAACTATAAACACCCTGCAACGTTTTAGGATAGAGGGAGTGAGGCACTGCATTTACTGAACTGGATTACTACACACACTTTTCATTTCCTCTCTGGTTGGTGTTTATTGGAGTTCAGAGAATCGTTCATCACGGTGTATTCCGTAGTGTGGTAAAGAAAACAACACCTTACACATATAAAAACGCAACATGGCAGCATCTGCGTGTCAATTATTGCATCATTCCTGCAAGTTTTTGGGATATTTAGATGTATGCAGTCTATAATCATAGTAATGAATAAATATGCTGGCAATAACAGTAACACCATAATGCAGTAGGTTCTGCCGCAAATAATAACCTCAATAGACTCCGGAATGAGACAAACTTAACAAGTTTACATTGCAAATACAATTATGTGCTTATGTTTAATGAATGTATATGTGAAAACAGACATAACTAGATTATTTATTTGTGAGAAAGCACTCTGATGTATGTCTCTGTGTAATCAGTATAGATTCTATTCCTTTAGTGCTACTCTGCTTGTAGTTCATGGGGGGACACAGAAAGCAGGTTCATTTTCAAGGTACAATAAATAATATAAACACTCCTGAATGCTCCTCTGTACTCGCACACACACTCACTTACACTGTGATGATGCATATATTTGTATAAATATAGCTTTAAATAGTTGGACAATCTCATCTCCAATTTTCAGAGACTAAAGCTAAACTCTGACAAATGTGACGGACCCAAATTATTGCCGCAAAACTAAAACTGTTATTAAACACAATACAATACATTTAAGCAGACTCAATCACATCTTAGTCAGCTTTCTTGTAAATTAATAAAGGAATCACGTAAAGGATCCAAGTTTATGTGAATTAGAGGTAAATACATTTTGTATGACATTTGTGACAGCAAGTGTGATCATTCATCTTTTATTTTGAATTTTAATTGTAGCAATGTTGAGAACACACTATATTCAGGCTAACCTTAGAGCAGTCTTAAAATCAAAGCCGATTATAAAATCAGGTTTCCTCACACATATAACGAGAATCTCCCCAGATTATCTTGCCTCAAATCTCAAACATGTACACACAACACAAGACTTGAGAATAACGGTACATCCCACACTGCAGGATTTCATTAAGTGTTCTCCAGAGAAGGAGCTGTTCAACTAAAGGATCGAGGAAGTTGCTGTGGTGATTGGCCTACTTTGCATTGAGCAAACAAAAATAGAAGAAACAAGTATGTATGAGGAAATGGTTGGAAAGATGCGGTCAACATGGGATGTTTTGGCCAGTGATAAGTAGAGGTGTGATTTTATCCTATAAACTATCCAGTTTTTGGGCCACTGTTTAGCTTAGTCAGAACATGCGACACATGTACAGAAGCCGAGTCCTCATAGTGCAGTGCCTGTAGCTCCTTGCTGAATGTCACCTCATGGATGATCTGATATCATCAAGTAAATTTACTTGGTGATATCAGATCATGCTTCACCTCACCCTCTCGTTCACCCTTTTTCCTGTCAATCTGCTGCTGTCCTGTTAATAAAGGCCTAAGGGCCCAAAAAAATCTTACAAAAAAAAAATCCAGTTTTTACAATGTAAGCATGATTGACTGGGCCTTCTCCGATGGCCAACTAGCAAATCAGAGGTGTTAAGACTGAGTCTGCTAATGCTTCACTCTACCCAATTATCTGTTCTGAACATTAGGACCAACCAAAGTGCTAGACCATTTTTCTTGATTGTTGGGAGGGGTGACATATGATGAAAAGGGACAGATTCTCTTAAGTGAGCCCGGCTAAAGAAAGACAACTAAGTGTGGGCTAAAAAACAAATATGTCAATGTGAAACTCTGAAATACCAAAATCAAAAGGGCCATGACAAAATTGACCAACTCCATGGATGGTAAACTATATTAAGCCTTTTATTTGCGGCAAGCAGACTGCACTCACTCTCTTAGTTGTTGTTACTACAACATTTTAACTAGAATTAGCCAACAGTCAGCATTCAGCCATGTCTAAACATTCCTTAGCAACATGTTATTTAGCATTCTATGTAAAGAAGGTATTCATTTTTTAGAATTTCTGAAACCACGAGCACAAAAAATCTAAACCATTTCCAGGGGAAAGCATGCAAGCACTTAAGCAGTTATAACAACAACCTCAACAAGCAATGTGCTTCTTCAGATTTGTCACATGCTGTTTATTGCTCATGTCAATAAATCCTCATTAAGATCTCTTTGGAAAGACGTCTTTATTTTTATGTAGTTGGATTATGTGCAGACATTCCAACAGTTTCTTCATTGTTGTTTAGTTATTCAAGTCGTGCCCAGAGTTAAAACAAGCTGCTACCTAATCTTGAACAGATTCGTCTTTGAAGCAATGTCAGTGTCACAAACTATCTGGTGACATATTGTTCACACAAAGTTAGGAAAAACGCAGATATGAGCAGTAGCAGTTGAGGGCAATGTCAATGGAATAAAGGTGATTTATCAATTATAACCTCACTCATCAGAATTTTCCACTAATGTTACCGCTGTCTGCCTGTCTGAATCCTGAGTTTTAACCAGCCCTGGTTTGTATTGGTTCAAATGTCATACCAGATAGTATGTGAGTCCCATTAACCACATAGCTCTTTTAAGCTGTCGGTGCTGCAAAGGTCATTTATACATTTATTATGAGAGTCTGTTGACGAACATGAATTGAACATTAAAGCCTATTAAGGAGTACATCCGTTATAGCTCTTCCTCTGCAACATAACCTGATAGATCAGTGCAATCAATGGCCACTATTGATGAGTTTGCATGTTTGTTTACACTACATACAGTACCTATCATGGCAATCTGATCTGGAGCTCATCTGTCCACATCCTCTTGCCATTATATGTACTAAGCAGTACGATGGGAAAGAAACAACAGCGAGAAAGAGAGATGGCGTGCATTACAGCGCTAAGCTTTAAGATAAAAAAAATAAAAAAATACCCTGAAACTGGGTGCTGTTTCTGACTGAGAAGAATACGAAACTGTGGTTACGGCTGTGGAAATGTGTAGCATGTGCTTGCTTGTGCACTGCCACGCCACAGAGAAAAATATAAAGCAAAGAAAAATATTGTGCAGAAAAGTTTGAAAGATGGCAATATAACTAAACCTGACCATTTGCTGAGAAATGATCATATCCTTTGTGTGATGAGAATAAAACACTCCTTGTTGGAAACATGAACATTGTCAATATCCCAACAGCCCAAAGTGCTGACATCACTGACCCTATTGTGTCCCTCCCAGTTTATGACATATCACTGAGACAACAATTCCCATAAGATATTCAACTTAAGTATGACTCATTAAAAACAACGCAGCACTTCTTAACAAGATGTTCTTTAAGTTGGTTTTGCTTTTAGGTTGCAGTCTGTGTTACCTCTTGCTAGTGAATCAACTTGACCATTTAGTGCGGGAGAGCAAAATGACAGGAAATGTCTGGCCCATTTAACAATAAATTTCACTGAATACATGTGAGCTGAGCTGGGAAAAACAACTACACCCGGCTGGGACAAGCTAAGTGAACCCAGGGGAGCTTTAACCACACCACAAGAATGACACCCCAACAAACCCATCAGTAGACACATTCACGTTTCATGTATTTTAAATTAGTAAGATTCATGAAAAACAAATACATAAAAAGAATATTTAAATCATCATGACTACAAATACTCACCATATCCACGAGTGCCTTCTAAATGGAAAATTGCTGAGATGCATCATGGACCTCTCATTGGGACGTTGTCCAGGCTTCATTATGACTGTCAGGACTGATGACCCACCTGTTAACCTATCAGCTTTCTCTCAGCTATCAGATCTAACGGGCTATCTTTCCAAAAACACGGTCCAACAGTATCCACAGCATCCAGTACAACATGTAGTGTCCCATTCTACAGTCATCTGCGGGATGTCTCCATTCAAAACGATCTTCTAGTAAACAGCACTGTCTGAATCTCCAACATCACACTTTTGTTTCTAGGGCATTATTGCAAGAAGGACTGTCTTTCATTCTCTAGCGAATCTTGAAACTACATAGCACCATAAAATCCACCAGTTTCCAATGGAGAAATAAAAAAAAAATTCTGATAAATGATATAGTAAAAAAAAGAAAAGGAAACATGGACAATTTGAGCACAGTGTGAAATTTGTCTTTAAGGAAGACAGTCTTAGTAGTACAAGCTCACAGGCGGCCACCCAGCAGGACCAGCTAAGCTCTCCAGTCGCTGTTTCTTTTTCCGTGGGATTCTTCCAGCAAAGGTTTGAAAATTATAGTTCCACATCCACATGGTGAACCGGTTCAGGGACTCATTCTTCCGGAGAACATTCCTTTTCCTCACAGTCCAAACCATTGGTTGCAGAGGCAGCAGTAGTCACACCGGCATGACAGAGCATGTTGTACGCAATCACTCACATTCTTTCTCAAACCTCTCAGCTTTGCCCCAGTGTCTATCTTACTTTGCATCTCCATCTCTGTCCTGTCCTTCTACAACCTCCCAGGAGGGCAACGAAGGAAAAAAAAACAACCAATGACGCATCCCCTCAGAATCTCCCCTTCTCTCTGTCGCTTTCGCTCATTTCTCTCCCCTACCCTCCCTTCTCTGCTTCCCGTCCTTCCCTTCTCCAGGCAGTGGGATGTCCTGACCCTGTTTAAGAGGTGTGTCTGCTCTGTCAGTATCCAGTCAGTTAAACCTATTGATCCTCTTACCACATGCTGCTTCCTCTCAGACAGAGAGGAACAACAATACACGTGTACCATTTAAAGAAGATCAGGAATGCCCATATTTACACAGACACCTTGACTGAATAAACGAATACAGAAAGAAAAAGTGTTGCGAAAGTATCTCAAGTATTGTGTGTGATTATGTCCATTGTCATATCATCGCAAGCACAACTGTTTACCTGTCGGGTAGGTTTAACAGCACATCTTCTGTCTGGTTGAAGTCACTGCAAGCATGTCAATAAACCATGAAATCTCAAACTGCAACACCAAAAGCTATTTTTTTTTCTGGATAATTGTGTACAACTAAGAGTTTGTTCCTGTGTCGCAATGAGAGCCTGCAGTGGGCCTCTCTGGGCATGTTTCTTTCAAGAAACCTGTTATGCAGGATTTCACTGGCACTACTGCACTATCATAAATCCCTCTGTCCTTTCACTGGTGGTAGTAGAATCCCGAAAAAGATTCCATGATCCTGCCTAAAATCCACACAGCAATGAAAGAGTAAATGTCATACTTTTTCATGTCTATTAAATTACAAAGATCACAAGATGAATGAAAGATATTCAAATAATTAAAATCTTATTTTAGTGCCTATTTAAACACATCAAGGAGGACAGCGTTCCCTTAATTTATTCAGCCAGTGTAGATAATAGTCTGTATGTGTGTGGGTATGAGTGGCGTAACGCTGGGCATGGCAGTTATGAGCCGAGGCTGGGGTGCCCACCCCGAGCTTATGTCAGTGTGTGTGTTTTGCATTAAAGCCATAGCTGCAGCTAAGCTCCAGTTGCTGTGGTTTGAAAAACAGGATCCAACACTGCTTCTTACACACATCCTGCCCGAGACATACGTCAGCAGCCTCTCAACTCCTGCCAACAATCCAACCACCTCTCAGCCTCTTTACGCCAGCGCCATTGGCCACAACAGCCACTCTTAAATAGGGTGGAGGAGCTCAGAATGTTGAGGAATCTGGTGCAGGGAAATTAAGAAAAAAATGCAGCTCTCTGGGGAGATGTGGGTAGTATCTGTGTGTTTGGAGATGCAGGCTTGAGAGTTAGGGAAGCAGCTGAAATTACCTCTTATTCCTTTTGTACACATACAGGGAAAAACAAGAAAACCACTTCAGCATCTCATATTTATTCTTAAAAGAAGACTGACATCTCCAATATAAATAGAAACTGGAGACAGCGCTAACAATAGAATATTCTCTGTATATCCTGTCAGTGTGTGCTGCATGTGTGGGATATTGCATAATCATTGTGCGTGCTTTGGGGGCTATTGCACTCGTTCTACTAAACACTGGTGAGCTGTCACGACTCAAGCTGTCTTGACTGGAAGAGAGAAGAAAAAAATTGGAGTACAAAGGCGTAGAGTGTAAAGAATATAACCATTTCTAAAAGGGAAAAAAGTGTAATTACAATAAACAACTCCCATACATTTTAGGCTTGATACAGCCACAATTAAACACCGCTCTGGTTAAATGCATCTGTGTTTTAATATGATAAACTGCATCTCTGTGTTTCTTGATACTTGATTATTCTTTGCAGGTCATTCAATACAGTTCATGAAATTAAAATAGTCACCAGGGGGAAACTTTAATGTTAGGCCCAATGGAAGTCCATCATACATGCTTCTGAAAGAATTACTGATGAGTAGCTGAAATCAGTTTTAACGTAGAGGACAGCAACTGTTTCTGTCATTCCAGACAGCAGTTGAGACAAAGTAAAAACAAACTTTGTGTTGCTATTGATTTGCAGTATCTTGAAATGATTGACATTATGCATTTGTCAATGATCACTGCTCGGACCCATCACCAATACTTATTTAACTCAGAGAGCTGCTGCCTCTTGTGTTTAGATTTAGGTATCACACATTTACAATTGAACTTGCTAACGTTCATATGTAGCTCAAAATACAAATAAAATAAATAAAAAAGCTAACACACCATGAGTTGCACACCTTTTATGACTCCTACGAAGAATGAGCAAAACTGAATTCCTTCAACCAGTTCTTGAGGAAATGTGAATTTACCATACCCTCTATCAAAGCTGTTAGCTAGGATAAGGAGATAGGGTAAAGAGTTGAAGTGTATGCACTCTGAAGCATCTTTAGAACAGGAAGGGAAATAGTGGGGCTCTTCTTTGCAGCAGAGACAGAATCTTGAAATAACAATATGCACCTGACAGAAAGCTGATACGGTAACATATTACAGCCATATGACACAGTTTTTAAGCCAACACAATCCGACCCCCTTCTTGTGAGCACAACAGCGTGGTCTACGTCTATGAGATATCCCATCTTATTCCAATCCCAATGCCTTTTTCATTACATTTGTTGTCTGACAGTTAATTGTCCCCCCTAAGTTGTAGGAACCTCAATTAGAAAGCTAGCTGAGCTCCATTCACAAAGACACGAAAGTCAGGATGTAGCCTTCAAGCACCAAATATGTATTGCAGACTCAAGGCGAATGAACATGTGAAATGGAGTGAAACTGGAAGAACAGAATACAACACAATCATTGTAATATTTGTCATACAGAGGTAAGTATCTAAGTGAACAAGCATACTAAGTTTCCAACTGAATCTCATTCAATTATCACAAAAAGTTCAAAACCATCGTAGCTGACATAAATACCAGTATCGAAAAAAATGGTCACTAAAGTTACTTCCCAGTACAACTCAACCAAAACACTAACTAGTACACATTTATTAACTTATCATCAATAGATTTCCACTACCAGACAATGCTTTCTAATGCACAACAACAAGATGGCAACAAATTAGCTCCTGTGCTCTGGTTGACTGAATCCAAGCCCTTGTGGCCTACATGTGCTTGATAAATTTCCTTCTTCCTGTTGACAGAGGTAGGCGTGTCATTACGCAGCGCAATTAAGCTGCAATGCTGTAGAAGGTGCCAGATCCCACAAAACACAATATAAATGCCTGGAGGGCAGAATAGGGAGAAAGGCACCTTGTATTTGTCTCACCGCAGAACAAGAACATATTGATTCAATCCGTGTCAACATTTAACCAAGTACTTTTCCTTCATTTATCTGACGATCGATGTCCAGAGAAGGAAGAGTGAACAACCTCTAGAGTTGTTTGGACAGGAGGGCCTGCTACAGGCCTGGCGAGTTTTGTCAAACAATACAATTACGATATTACAATAGAAATCTTACATTATATCAGTTAGGAAAACAAAAGTCTCTAAAGATGCATGTTTTGTTCCTTTGAGATAGGCCAACTATCCATCACTGTGTGTCGCCGTTGAAATGCCTTGGGTCTAGTCGTTCTCCACAGATGGTTTTCCAGTGGTATTTGAGCAGGGGTTTAAACATTCCCCTTTTGAATCAAATATTTGTAATTAGATCATTACATCACTTGGGATTTTAGAGGCTTAAACAGTCCTTTCTGGAAAGTAGAGAATGTTTAAGTGCCCATAAAAATGCTCATTCGGGGAGTGGAGGTTTGTCCACGCTTTGATTAAGGTGTCAAAGAAATGCAACTCCATATCTCAATAATAACTTACTTCAAACTAGGCTGCATTTATTGTATGAGGTAACCCTGAGCGGATATACCATTTAGAAAGTGCATTATTCAAAGTGACACATTCTACATGTCATCCATGACAGATGTTAAAATTACTGTATAAAAACTTGTACTTTGCAGGGTTGTAAGGGTACTGAAGCATAACTAAAAGTTTTAAAATCGTGATTAGTACTAAATTTTAAGTGGATTTACTTGGAAGGATTTCATTGGAAGTAAGGTTGGTCGGCAACGTTTATGTATTCTTACCTGTTGAAATGAATGTACGATCCTTGCGTTTCATAAATCAAGTGAATGAAAATAAAACTTTGTAAGCATCATTAAGTCCATTACATATATATGTTTGCTTTGTTCAAGGACTTCAGGGCTTGTGGCTAGCTCTAAACTCCCGCTAGCTTTAGCTGCCCTGCTAACATCTTGTATAGGGACTTCAGGGCTTGTGGCTGACTCTGTGCTCCAGCTAACTTTAGCCGCTCTGTTGGCATCAGCTTATTTAAAATGACTACGTTCCTCGGGGTGATTAAATTTGAAGTGTGTGATAAGTTTGTTGTGCCACATGCTTTCGGGGTTGTTCCACTGCAGCTTCTTTTGACCTTTAGTTTTAAAACCATAAATGACAGCATAGATACCATATCTATAATTCTGTTTAGTCAGATGTTGATTCAGACTCTATTGTTTAAAGAATCATAAATATCTGGATAAAAAAAACGCTTCATGAGGCTGCATTTCCAGAGCGGGTGCAGATGGCAACATGCCGAAATATCAATGGTCCATAACCCTGGGCAATCTTCACTACAGCACCATCTTCTGAGAATGGATCTCACTAACAGTTGCCTTCATTATCTCATTACATTATCACAGGAAAGATCTCTTTCAATACACTGTTGTATACATTGCTACAGAACGGTAAATGTGTGATTTAAATGATTACTTGAGCTATGAATACTGAGGTCTAGTTATCCCATCTGCATCACCTGTTCTATTTTGCCTTTTGTCACCATCCCGAAAGTTTTGTGAATTCGATAGCTTGAGTTTAAAATCCTGACTGTCTGGTGTCTGATCGTTTGATAATTTTGAGTGATTTAAATATATAATATTGTTCATAAAAGCTACAGCTCAGCTACAGAAAAACTCACTAACAATAATACAACTAATAATATTAGAGTTAAAATTAACGTTTCAAACGTGTTTCAAATCATACCTACAAGATGCCATCATCCCAAACTAGACATTAGCATATGAGATAGCCTCCATTCATTTGTTGAGCCCAGAGAAGATGTAGAAGATGATTAATGCTCTGAGTTACTAAAACACAGTGTGTTTATTGAAACCACACAAATTAGTGTGTATGAAATAGCGTCTGTAAAACTCAAAATATCTAAAAAGGCAACTAGAATATAAGACAAACTTGAATATATAGAAAAGTTATAGGTAACGTAACCAATCACTCAAAATATATCTCTATGACAAAATGTAATGAATTTGCCATTTCTTTTCAGAAAAATTGTCCCGGTTTAGAGATAATATATTACTTTTCTGCTGAAAACATCTATCCCTGCCTCATTCTCACACCAGCCAGTCCATTTGGACTTTCTTTTGAGTTCTTTGGATTGGGTCTCTTCAAAGTTTTGTGAAGGGTGTAGGAACAAAAGTGTGCACTTTGCAATTAAGATTGCTTTGGCTGACTATCAGGAGCTTTTGGAGTGCCTTATTATTTACAACTTCATTCCGAATAGTCACCAAAACATGTCCTTAAGGCAGCCTATCTGTCTGGATCTTTAACTGCCATTAATTCATTTTGAAAGGTTAATTACAAACTAAGTTGAGTAGGATAGGTAGGATGTATTGCTGGTTTTTGGTATTTCCACCAAGACGTCACAAATTGCTGACTCATGCTAAAAAAAGTCATGAACTGAGACTGGGGAAACCACAAATACTACTTGTGAAAACAACGAGATGCATGTGAATAATGTTAGAACTAATGCAATAAGCATTATTATCAGTATCACCTATAACGCACCACAGCCTCTTTTTTTTCCTTTCAATTTCCAGCAGGTTGACCTTTAACTAATCAGGACCCCCCAGCTGAAGAGAACTGTCCATTGCTCCTAAGGGATGGGTTAAATGCAGAGAGCCAATTTTGCTATGTTGTACTGCTTGAATGATTGTATTTGTGTGACAAATAAAGGCTTCTTCTTCTTGTGCACCAAGGAGTGTGCACCAAGTAATGAAGTTGTGTAGTAAAAGAGATGCCACATATTACTGATTGTTTGTTTGTATTCTGAATGACAGGGTTCTAATGAAATAACACCATAAGAGTCGCAATCAGCTCCCCGGGCACTGCAAGTAGCTCCCCACTGCTCTTCAGGGAAGGGTTTAAAGCAGAGAACCAATTTTGCTACGTTGTACAACTTGTGTGTTTGTATGTGACAATAAAGACTTACTTCTTATTCATCATAATTTTCTGTCTTATCAGGGAAGATGAACAGCTTGGAAATGATGAATTGTCAGTCAATTCAATTCATTTCAATTCAATGCCACATGCATTAATATTTTACTATCTTTTTGTGTATCTTTATTATATCTTTTCACATGGAATAATTTTGTTGAATAACGCTCGCTGACATCTTTGAAGCAGGTGTTTGTGTAATCCTTTGGCCAGTGAGTGAATGCGCTAAAATTCTGATCTGGGGAACCGGCGGGCCAGTTAATAGCATCAATGCCTTGTAATGCCGGAACCTCTTACAACCTCCAGCCACATGAGGCCGGATATTGTCATGCACCAGAAGGTACCCAGGGCCCACTGCACCAGCATACGGTCTGACAATGAGTCTGAGGATCTCAAGCTGAAATCTAACAGCAGTCAGGGTACCCCTGGCTAGCACATGGAGGTCTGTGTTGCCCTCCAAGGATATGCCTCCCCAGATCATCACTGACTCACCGCCAAACCAGCCATGCTGCAGGATATTGCAGGCAGCAGAACGTTCCCCACAGCGTCTCTAGACTCTCTCACGTCTGTCACATGTGCTCAGTGTTAACCTGCTCACATCTGTGAAGAGAGAGAAGAGAGCACACGTCCCACATTTGTATGTAGGGCGGGAGGTCATTTTGTAGGGCTCTGGCAGTGTTCCTCCTGTCTCTCCTCGCACAAAGGAGCAGACAGCGGACCTGCTGTGACTGTGGAGACAGCAAACCTTCTGACCACTGAGCTATAGATGTACCATTCTGGAGGAGCAGCACTACCTGAACAACTTCTGTGGGCTGCAGTTACCGCCTAATGCTACCACTAATGGCGAGCACAAAGTAAAAGTGCAAACTAGCCAAGAATCAGCGAGAAAGAATGAGGAAAGGGAAATGGTCTGTGGTCACCACCTGCGAAACCATTCCTTAATAGAAACGGTTTCTCGTTTCCAACTGTTGCCTGTCCGATTTGCAGAAAAGCAGTTGAAATTGATTCACAATCATTATTGCATTCTGACTAAAGAGGTCCATATATCAGAGGTGTGATTGACTTGGAGTTACACTTTGATGATTATGTGTTCCCTATATTTTTGTGGGAGACTGTGGGAACTTGCCAATCAAAATGTATTAATAATATTAATAATAATCATTACATACCAGTGACTGGCTATCTGCACTGTATTTCCATTATAATTCAATGGCACAGGCAAATGCAAAAGACTCTCACAAGCCAAAGTGTTGACTGGTACTTGACGCATTAAGTAAGTCAAGAACGAACATAACAAAAAGGACTTTTGAGACTTTTTTCCCCTCAATTTTAACTTACACCAACAATACACCAAAGCATTAGCAACGGGGGCAACAACCCGGTCAAAGTCTACTACGGATGTTGATATTGCTAATTATAGTGGAAAAATATTTCACAACATCGTCTTTATATGTCTAATAGGTAATATTAGCACTGTCTACATGTTTTAACAAAGTCTGACAGCTAAGAGTCTGATGACTAGATGGCAAATATTTAAAAATTTCAGGAGGAAAACCGCAGTTATAATTTATGTATATCAATAATAAAGCTTCCAATCCAGTTAGGTTTACCTTTTTGGGGAAATACCATTTTCCGAGCTGATCCACTGGTGCACTGACAAAATGATTTAGAACTATTGAAAGCACCCAGAGAGCGCAAACCTCCACCCTAGGTTAAGGAAAAATAAATGCAGATTTTTCCATTAATGGTCGGAGTTATTGCCAGCCTCTAAATCTGCTGACAGCTCCAAACTCTCTGAATACCTCTCGAATACTCTACGGTATTATCTTACACTTTCCATTTCAGGGTCTCTGTTCAGTTTCCTGAACCCCCAGCTCAATTCCCAAAGGACAAAGGAATCAAATGAACTCTTGAAACTGAGGCCCCAGCTCCACCCCCAAAGAAACATTAAAAGAATCAACTTAAGAAAGTCAGCAATAGCAAGATTGTGATTCCTTACTCCAACCGGCTTATTCTTTTTATTCAATTTTAATTGCTGCGAAAACCCATAACGTCACCAAAATACAATCCCTATATAATCAATATAATCAGTTCTTCCGTAATCTTGCTCAGACTGACAGACAAACGCACAGGAAGGAAAACATTACCTCCTTGGTGGAGGTAATAAAGCAATTTTAAATTGTATTATTCAAATATTTGCTTTTCCAGCTGCGAAGTCCTGTGAAAAAGGTCATTGGAATATCCATATTTTTTCTTGAAAGCTCTAAAAATATTTCTAAATGTCTTACTGATAGACTCTACTTCATTACCCAAAAACTCTCTAAAACAAAATAAAATAAATATAAACATTTCGATTGATATTTATTACAATATCTAAAAGATACATGTCGCTCAAATTTAAAATAACATTACACTACACTTACTGAGCTGTTGTGACACATGACTGTGTATTCGTGTATTTTAAATAACACGTCTCCAACCCTTTGTGCCTGTTGTGGCTCTCACCTATGAGGTGTGTGAATATTTCCTTCAGCCGAAGCGCAGAAAGATCTAGAAAAGTCAGGAGATGCCGATTGCTTCCAGTTGTGTTGATAACGATAACTGGTTGCTTATTGTGTATACTGCTGTTATATGTAATCTCAGCTCAGCAGCTATCTATTTTCTCTTTATCTATTGTGTCCTCGCTCTTTTCCCTTAAATAACTGTTTCCTGCCATTCTAAACCCTCCACCTCCATGCCCAGCCATGGTGTCTCTGTTGCTCAACCCCTCCAAAAATAGACTTTCCCTGCATTGCACCAATGTTGTGTCACTGTAGCAGCCACAGTACTCGACTGGCTGACACTGGCTGACTAATGTGAGCTTTAACCACAGCATTGAATGAACTGAACGTCTATCTTGGTGTGATTAGTAATCCCCCTGAGGGATGATATGAGCCAATGATGACCTCTGGTGATAGGCTAATTACTATAGGCTCAGGGGGAAACACACATCTCACTAAATGGATGGAGAATTTGACTTGTATTCAGTTTGTTTTTAGGCAGCGCATCAGATTTATTATGTGAAGCCAAGAAAAATTTAAATAACTACTTTTTTTTTGTCAGCTAGAAGTGCCATAATGGTTTAAGGATTTTGAAACTGAGTCTTACTGTAATCTCCCAATTTTCTTCTACTTTACTCATCCACCAATTAACCACTCGAAGAGTTTGTTGATATACAGCAACAAGCAGTGCACCAACAACAGCACCATGGACAACCAATGCTCACTGATGTATAACAAGAATGATGTCATGCATGTGGAGTCAAATCCAACAGAAGAGCTCCTGTAGAAGAAATAACTGAAAACGGTAATGCGGGCTCTGACAGAAAGCTGCCACAAGACACAGTCCATCAGGCTGTCCATCTTTCGACCACATTGATAGGTACTAACCAATGAAGACTGGGAACACCCAAAAAGGCCGGCAGTTCTGGAGATTTCTAACCATCACAATTTGATCCTTGTCAAATCCACCAAGATCCTAATGCTTTCCCATTTTTCCTGCTAGTGACACATCAACGTTGACGAAAAAAAGATCACTTGCAGCCTAATATATCCCACCTCTTACAGGCACAACTGTAACAAGATAATCAATGCTAATATGACTTTGTCTCTCAGTGGTGAAGCATACATGCATGTTGTGCCAACAGTAGAATCTAAAAGCTCATGGACTCACTCAAGTTGGAAGTAAATGAACGATTCCGAGGAAGCATGTGAATGCAGCGTTAAACCAGTATTCCCACATGCTAAACCAGTATGCCCACCTGCTGGTTTAACTGTCAAAACGACAACACTAAAATTGTGATGTTAAGCACATATATGGAGGCACACTATCTTTGCTTAGTATTAAATATCGCTAAAATCTATACAACATGTACAGCTTAGGCTGACCAGACAGTTACCTGCAGGTATCAGGTCATATTTCAACGACTTAAAAACAATTTTTACAATTTATCCGATAAAAAACACAAAACTTATCCTCATGATGGGGATATTAACTCGGAAGATCAAAGAAGACCAAGCAAACAGTTTTTGTGATACTTTGGACCGAAGGGGTGAAAAGACCGAAATACAAACAACAGACTGACATACCCACAGCAATACTGCTGAAACGGCCAAAACAAGTTGAGAAAAAGGAGGAGAACAAAAAAAAAATAATTCACGCCTTCAAGATAAATTGAATAAAAGATACACAATTATTTAAATATGTGAATAAGCTATTTTAAAATAAATTTATGAAATGGAAATGCATTGCAAAGCCTTTCTCTCTCACGCTCTTATGTAACAGCATGTAATTCCATTAAAGGGTATTAAGTAAGAAGAAGAAGCAGCACGCCGGTAAAAGCATTGTAGGCGACTGGTGTGACATTTAACTGTTATAATTAATTACAGGTGAGGAACAGGCTGACAATGGTGGGGGGGGTGATTTTCTGTCTAAAAACCGCTGAAGTCAGAACAGCATTATTATTATCTTTGATAATGAGCCCACATATTAATTTACAAGCAGTGTGCGAACACAATAATTAATAAATAAATACAATTCTTACTTATTAGGTGTGGTTTTAAATAGTGAGCCGGGTTTCCGCGAGCAAAGGAGCTATAATGTATTGAAGAATAGCTCAAACGTCCAGTTTGACCTCTTACATAAAATGGATTGACATGAAAATACAAATGTTTACTGTCTTGGCTGATCTCGTCCACTGCTCAGAGGCAAATGAGATCTTGAATTTTGCGCTCTCTCCTCAATATGGGTTTATTTTCAGTTGATATTTCTTCTTCTCTGAGTTAGCAGCTAACCTTATCGATCTATCTATGTAACAAACCCATTCTGACTTTTTTTTACACAGAAATCCATTCGAGTTCTGCCCCTGTGATTACCTCCGCTGCCGTCTCAGTTGTTGATTTTCGTCTAATGTTATTTTCGTTTTCGTGCATGTCACATTATAATTATCTCCTTCTCTGACTGAAGTCCAAAGGACAACCCATTGCTAGTGCTAATGTGCATTGGTAAAGCTATGATTAGGATTTAGACGGATGCAGGGTGAGGTTTTATGTTTTTGACATGGTGACAAACATGGACAGTGAAAACAAATCGTCTTTCTTGGTGAGTGTAACCAGCATAGTACAGAATAACTTAAACATATTGTTGACAGCGTTGAGACATAGAATTCAAACCACTACGCCAATAAAAACAAACAATATGAGCCAATAACTCTCACTTACATTAGCTATAGGACAACAAAAACTCTGACATGATTTTGAAGTACCACGTAAATCTGTCACTTTGTTCGGGACGAACTTTGCGCACAACTCCTGCTCTTGCTCTAGCTAGCACAATGGACACACATTTAAGTACGTCCACTTTCATCAAATGATGCAAAGGCCAAACCAGCTAAACTTAGAAAATGTAACGACAATTATCTCCATTTTTGTGTTATTGAGGACAACGACGGAAGACCAAAATGTGTAATGTGTCTTCAAGTGCTAGGAAATAAAGCAAAGAAGCCAGCCAAGCTAAAGTGGCAAGATTTTTTCCAGCGCAAGGGTGAGGAATACATGCGACAGAAAACACGAATGGTGATAATGGCCATAACTTCAGAAAGAGCACAGTGCTTCGTATTTGGTGGCTCAATGGATCGCAAAATGTAAGAAGTCGAAATCAATTGGACAGGAACTTGTGCTTCCAGCGGCTGTGGAAATGTGTGAAGTTGTACTTGGCACAGAGGCAGCTAATATACTGAAGGTTGTACTGCTTTCAAATGACACGGTGAGGAGCTACTAGATAGACTGCGTTCATGTGAGCAATTTTCTATTCATTTGGAATAAATCGACAGACATTTCCAGTGCGGCCCAATTGATAACTTTGGTGCACTATCCCCATGAAGGAGATTTTTTGGAGGACTTTCTATTCTTCAAGGAGGTGCTGGGCAGGACGACAGGTGAGGAGATATTTGGACTTCTGGATGCTGTTATGACTGAACTGAGAGAAAGTTGTGGCCCTTTGTACGGATGGCGATCAATCCAAGGATTATGGCTACAGTATGGTGCACAGGCAAGCACTCCTTTCTGAAGACATGGAACCAGATCTTCACTCTGTTTTGAAAAAAGCTATGACTGCTGTTAACTTTGTGGAATCAAGAACTCTGCAATCATGTTTGTTTGTACAACTTTGCCAGGATATGGATGCTTAACATGACGCACAACTATATCACTCAGAGGTGCGATGGCTGTCTTGTGGTAAAGTTTTGCATCGGGTGTTGGGTCACGCAGAGAAATGGCAGAGTTTAGGAGAGAGGAAAGACCTGTTATTGCACAGTTTTTCACATTGACCCGGAGTGGTAGCCAAGTTGACATATGTCGCCGACATATGTCAACATACTGAATAGCCTCAACTTCCCCATCCAAGGAGGCTACACATCTATCCTTGAAGTCAATGACAAAATCACTTCCGTCATTAAGAAAACAGACTTATGGAGAAGGAGGATACAAGATGGAATAACACACATTTTCCCCCAGCTGAGATTCTCCACACTAACAACCTGTCTGTGGCTACGCTGAGGAAAGTAGCCACTCCACACCTCACAGCACTGAGCGATCACTTCGGCTCATACTTCTCCGATTTGAACACTGATTCCTGGGACTGGTTGCGTGAGAGTTTTACATATTGTCCAAGCCAGGCCAGGTGCACACATCATCCAATTCGCCATGGTGAAAAACAAAAATAATGATTCAATTTAATTATTTGGAATTCTGATGGAATTTAATTGTTTTTAGTATAGTTATATATATTAGATAGATTGACTAAAAAACATATCTGTCATATGCAGGTTAAACTAATCAATGAGAATAATTACAGGCACACATTTCTATTCCCTTTGTTCTCTAAATATGACAGATCAAAACTGATTCTCTCCCACATACCTCCTCCCCTAACGTCCACTCTTTATTAATTTCTCTTATAATTGCTAATACCTAATGGGTTTTCAAGTTATTGGTATAAAGGGAGTATTCATAAACCAATCATGTTTTCTCAGCTGTGACTCCAGCTGTATCACAGGAAGGTATGCTGCGGAGAGTGAGTGGGTGGGGACGGGTGCATTCATACAGAGAGAGTGATTATAACTATACTCCATACAACACAAAGAGACAAGCAACAAAATCTGAAGAAAACGTAACAACAGACAGCCCCGATTGGACACTTCTGCTAGATGCACGTTTGCAATGTGACGTACTCTTTCAAGCCTGACGTCAGCACAAAAAAAAAAGCAACCTTCATATCCAAACAAAAAAAGGCAACTTTCTGATCATGCATAAGCAAAAGCATGAAAGAGAAATTAAGAGGGGTGAGGAGAGGAGAAGAGAGTGGGAGAAAAGGCTCCAATGTGAGAACGATATCGTTACATAACTGATAGGAGTAGCATGAGAGTTACTAGAGGGGAGCTCCTGGGCTTCTGCAACTCGGAGAATGACGCATTGCCCCCCCACTCCCCCACCATATGCTCCACACAGACAAGCCACTCCCATTAATGTACTAGAATCCACCTGACAGTAACAGCAGTGACTGTACTTTCTTTATAACACTCCCTAGCAGCTGAAGCGCGGAAATGCAACACGTACAGTCAGCGTAATCCATAAGCTACTTAGAGCTGTGGAATGTGAGACTCACAGATATGACTCGTATTCAACCTAAAGATTCTATTTTGTATTGTCCCAATAAACATAGAATCGTAAATATTGAAATAATGTCTAAAGTCCCAGATGACCCATCCACATGGAAAAAAATGTGTGCTGATGGGGATAGAGCATAACCTAAACACAGGCGCATGTTAGCAAATGTACCTAAAACATCAAAACAATCAAATTAAATTTACCAAAAATGTGATGCACATCGTTAATTAATAATAATAATAGTAATAATAATAATAGATACATGACTCATCCTGAGGGAAATTCAACTTCTCTGCATTGGACCCATCCCTTGAGGGAGCAGCGGGCAACTCCTTTGAAGCGCATGGGGCCATATTGGGTTCAGGGTCTCGCTCAAGGACCCTACGACATTTACCCATGCTGGGGCTTGAACCCACTACCTTCCAATTTTTTATTGGAAGGCCGCTGGACCCGCTGAGCGACAGCTATTTAAAAAATGAAATACCTGAAATGTTACTGAATTAGTTCCAGTGGATTTTGAGGAAATCGAGCAGACTGTCCGTTACAAATGCATTTATGTCCGTCTGAATATGACCGCCAAATTCTGATTTGATTTTCCATAGGTTGATGGCTGGAGGAAAGTACTTTTTGAAGAGTAATACATTTGCAAACTTCATCCAACCACAGAGATAAAGCCATATTTTTTGTTTTGTTTTCCTTTCCCTCCCAAGTGGGAAAGGAAATGATGATGCTTTTAGCTGCTTTTACTTTGTAGCACTTTGAGATTTGATCCAAATGAAAAGTGCGTTATGAATTAAATGTATTATTATTTATTATTAAGTGTGAGACATCAAGACTATACTGATGTTGATGTCTATTAAAGTTTTTTGTGTGAGGGCCTTCCATACTATAATTTTTGAATGGTATTAATTGTAATAGTATCATGAAGATTCAGAGGGATTGAAAAGTGACACTTTTCATTAATATATCAGAGTATAAATGATAATATGAGGTGATAGAAAAGGTAAAGGAATTGTTCAAAAAAATGATGCTACTTGCTGTATATTTTCAGCACCATCCATCTCTGTCATCCCCTCAAAGTGTTTCTTAACTTAAGACATGCCTCTCTAACATCAATCTTGGAAGATATGTTTCTACCAACACATGAGTGTGGGCTCACAAAGTCACACATGCACACAGAACAACAAGCCTGTGCTGAAGTAGGATCGATTGATGAGCTCTGTGGAAAGCAACCTATATTTCTTCCGTGTGCAATTGTGAAAGTGGGCTGGTGCAGAGCGTTTCCACCCACATCAATATCCTGCAAGTTAATGAGATAGACCCCCCTAACCACTGCATCTGATCAGATAAACAGATTACTAGCAAAACACGACGCTGCCATTAGTAGAAGCAGTGCTGACACACAGTTCTCACACTCATCCCATTATAAGACTGGCAACTTTACAGTAGGCAATAAAAACGAGATGAAATTTTATTATGTGGCTCCTGCAACGTTGTTAAATATAATTGACTGTGCTTTTGTTTATAAAGTATTACTTTAATGTTTACACAATCACTGTTTAGGGCCATAAAAGATCCAATGAAGTATCAAGTAAAGATGGTTTGATAGTTTTTAATTATCAAGTATACAGTATGTGATGTTCAGGCTGACAGAAGACAGACCACTGCAATGATTGTTTTACCTTTTTAGGCATCTGGGCTTCAGATAAAATCACTGCTGCTTTATTACTTACCTAGAAAGATAAAAGGGATATAGAGAAATGGGGGGTTGGGGGGATGGTGAGATCGAGAGACAGACGTTATTTATTTACATAAATGTGAAGAAATTTGTGCCTAAACAAGCATGGTGGCACAGGGAGTCTTCCCCTCCCTGCTCAGTGGACACACACCGGAACAATGATCAACATACTGCAGTGGAGAGAAAACCGCTGTCTTTTTTTATCTCGATCTCACTCTCTCACTATCTGAGTCAAGGAACAGATATTCAGTTTCAATCTAATCTCTCCTCAGACCCTTCACCCTTTTCATCTGCATGCTCAGCCATCCACTTTGACAAAGATGGTTGCAAAATTATATTGAAATCAAATAGCTGTCAACCATAGTGTTGAAAGACCCAATCGGGGGTGATATGATGAGACTGACAATATGACACGTATATGAAAATTTGCTGAAGGATTTTCAATTCCTCTGAACTGTATTTTAATTCTATAAGTTTTTTTGTGGAAGCCTTAGGCCGCTGTGGGCGATGAACGTCCAATTGCATGAGCTGGAATGCTTCATACTCATATAGAATTTACAATATCATTTTTTAATCTGCGTACAGTGATTTCATTTGTTAAAGGTTTGGTAGATGTTGCCTGGTTACAATTTCTAGAAATGTATTTCCAGAAAATTTAGCACCCGAATTTAAAACCGGAGTTCCCCCGTTAACTCATTCAACACAAATCGCATTTCCATGTAAATAACTAAATATGAGGGAGAACGCACAGGAAGAGAAATTCATAGACTGACAACATCGAACAAGAGACAAGGATGAGTTAATAAATTGGCAAAGAAAGAGAGAGAGTGCATGAATTTCGGGCACAGACTTGTGAAACAATCAGGTTAAACAGTAGAGTTGAGGAGCCAAGACAGGAAATGCAAATTAAACACAAAATGGGGGGAAAAATATTAAACAGGTAACAGAGGAATAATAAACTAATACAAAACAAATTACAACAAATTTAAAAACTTTGAAGAAGGATCTGTTCCCATCGCGTTACATCTCAGTTTACTTTAAAAACACCCAGTAACTGTTTGGGAAGTGAGGACCCCAGTTGTTTAAGATTTTAAAGCAAAGATCAGTCCCATTCTTGCTTGATAAAAAAATGTCAGTTGCCCAACAGTCTGAGGTCCCTCTCGCAGTATTTGGCACTTTATAATGTAGAACAAATTGTCCATAAAGGAGAGGTTTTGACTGCAGTCATGTTTTGAACCGCAAAAATTTTACAGTTAAACACAAAGTGGAACTCGCTATTGTCTTGGTGGAATAAGTAGTGGCATCCTTTAAAAATATATCATCTGGATGGCAGTATATGTTGTTTGAAAACCTCTATGTACCATTCAAGATTCACAATGCCTTCAAAGATGTGTTAGTTACCCATAACATAGGCATTAAATCGTGTTTTTTGTGCAGTGCGAACAGAGGGATTGAAGGTCACTGCCATTAGATTTTGGTTTTTGTCCTAGTCCCTTACCTCGAAAATTTCCCCTAGATTCTCAAAATTTTATGAGGATGTCACATCCTGTCGATGGCGTATGGGCTGTCTGAACGGTCTGCCGCTACACAGCCTCAGATCCAGCATGTTGCAAAACACAGAACAGAAATGTGTTTCTACAGCTACTGTTCTGTAGGATCAGACAACAAAGTCTAGCAATGAGGCTTTCCCCCACAGATGATTCAATGAGGATTGGCATCTATCACCAAGTTGCCGGTAACTTCCTAACCTTCAAAACAAATTGAAACCTGATTTGTACACGCTGTAATAGAATACACATCAATGACTTTGCTATTAAAGAAAATATTATTCAATTCCATTGAGTTCATTGATTCAATTCAGTTTATGATTAACAAAAACAGATTAGATTTCTGGACTTGTGGGTGTCTATAACGCTGACAGTATGGCTGTTCCATTTTGCAGAGACTTGACGGTAGGTGAGATATGTTTGATTGTATAGTGTTAACTTGATAACTACCACCAATCTGACAGCTGTGAACATTTCTTATTCGTTCTTGCTATTCAGTTGCCACAAACTGCCACATTCTGCAGTTTCTACTTAATGAATCATTATTACTCATAAAATACATTGTGTCGCCATGGCAACTCATACGCTCCGTCACTTAGCACAGGCCCAGTGAAAAAAGAAGGCGCTTACTTCAGGCAATCGAGATCCAGTCAACGTTTTTGACAAGCCAGAAAACTATCCGATCGTCCCACGTTTGTCCTGGAACTGTTAATCGGCCTTCGTGACCGCGCGTACACTTGTCAGATGGCCCGGCAGTCCTGAGGCTCATTAGCAAGTGTGAGTCAGGCTAAAATCGTACAGCGTACACCCTGCTTAATACACCAGCTTCAAAGACATCAGGGATACAGTCTCTCAGATTCACTTCTCAGCAGGGAAAAGCTTATTCTTCAATTAAACTGCAAAATAAAATGGGACGGCACGTATCCTTACTACATTAAGTGAACAAAAGGAGTACTGTGCTCTTTTATTGTATGTCACTCATCTTTACACCCATATGTGGCCTCATGACTCATGGACTGGATGTTTAATTACACATATGATCAGCTAAGGCTATACAGTACACTGATTGATCAGCCATAACATTTCAAACACTGACGAGGTGCAATCTATTTAAAGCCACGTGGGATACAGTTTTAGGAAACTAGTTAATATTTTGTCAAGGTTTATGTGTAATCAACAAGTGTAGGAAGAATAGTAGCAGCTTTGAAGGCTTAAAGACTGGGTCACAGCATGTCTAGAACTGCAGGTCTTGAAGTGCGTCTCCTGCATAATAGTTAAAACAGTTAATGCCAGATCTGATGGAAAGGTGTCAGAACACACAGTCACACCACAGAGCTGTTTTGGTACAAAAGGGGGACCTACCCATTATAAGACATGAGGCTTAAATGTTACAGCTCATCAGTCTGCTTCTCCTTCATGTTTTAAGTTACTACAGTACGTTCTGCTTCAGGACTTTAGAGCACAGGTGTAATTAACAACGCTCTTTAGTTAGCTGGTTCAAATGAGGCCTGTTTCCCTGGTGACTAGATGGTAATTTATAGCATCACATGGTGATCACCTCCAAAGCATCTAGTCCGAGAGTGACGTACGTCAGCTTGTGAGCAGGAACAGCTGTTAGGAAACAGGTGTGTGCCTCCCATTATGACAATAGCATGATAATTAAGGCTTTTAATCAATGGCCCCAGATAGGAGAGTGTGTGTTGAGGTTTAATCTTCTTGGTTGTGTTTGTGCTTGTACTTAACATGTGCAGAGTTATGCAGCCACTGCATTTTCACTCTATCCGTGTCGGATTTGTGATCAGGAGATGTGCATTTTTGCATGACTCAATGAGTGTGTGCGTGACACTGGTGAGCTTATCTAAAAGTTGATTTATAATGATACAGTGAAATCAACAAGGAAATGGTTGGAGGGGGTTTTATAGCACCACTTCAATTTTAAACATGTTTTATGGAACGTTTTCGAATGAATGCATGAAAAGAAAAAGAAATGATGCAAAGGGTTCTCGTGGCACACCCTGCTTAACCACAAGATTTAGATTTTTTTTCTTCTGTCTGGCAGGGTTTCCAACCTTCATATTGTGTCTATCCAGTCTCTTCTCTCTGATGAATGAGTGTAGGAAAAACAAACAATAAAACAGAGAGAGAGGAGGTGGATGGCCTCAGCTCTAAGCAGTATTTGTCGAAGAACCGAAGCAAAATAAAAAACAAAGACACCATGGGGGTATTTCAGGAAGCTTAGCGGAAACTCCTTGTTGGTTCTGCGTGAAATGAGGGAAAGTCAGTGTTTTCTTATCCAGAAACAGGGATAAGCTTAGCTCTGACTCAGTATCTGAACTCCATTGATGAAATACTGGATATCCCACTTTTCTCATTACAGGCTTGGTCAAGTTCGAGCTCAGTCACTAACTCAAGTGTTTGTTAAGCCTACTTCTTGAAATACCCTCCAGATCAAAGCTCTACCTCACGGTGGTAGCTTGTTGTCCTTGACACTTCGTATGAGAACACAGCAATAGATTCTCATACAAATAGAATGAAAAAGATACTCTATGGGTTTTTGAACAATTATAGCATAATATGCATTCATACATACTTAGAAGATCATGTGTGCACATGCTCAGATACACACACGATGCATTTTTATGTATTTATGTAATTGAATTATGTTGTGACACAGACACTGCATGTAGCAAAAACACACACAAAGGGACACAAATCAACGCCGGTTAGCTATATATTGTAATAAATGTGGGAGATTTTCCTGCAGCTCGCAAAACTTATGTGATCAATAGTAATAATAGCACATACCTGGACTGTGAGCACTATACCACACACATCTAACTTGGGGTGGAGCTCATTATCACGATCATTGCAAATTTTTCTCTAATGTGGATGTCATGTTATAACAGTGTAACAACAGCTTTAAGGTAAGAGCTTTCATACATAACCACTGAGAAAGACAACATTGTAACTGGTGGAAAAGTCGGAGAAAAAATCTTTGATTTGTGAGTCAAAGCCTTGGTGATCATCATCAATGCGTTATTACATGATTGTTAACCATTACAGGCTAACAACTATGTAATAACGCATTTTTTTCATTAAATCATTTATTGTTTCAACAATTATAAAAAATAATAAAAAACCAAAGGAGACATTAACTGTTTGATTTATCAATATGGATATATTATAAAAGATGCAGTTGAAACTTCTTTAAACCACCACAGAATAGGGCTTTTTCACAGCATTGAGGATCATTCATTCCATCAAAACAAAAACCACTTTGTGAAATTGGTATATAGAAGCAATATGCAATCAGTTGTATATTACCGCCACCAAGGGGAGCATAATCTTTCGGGCCATCATTTTTCAACCAAGTTGATCCAATTTAATCCAAATTTGAGGCATCTGAATCCATTTGAGCAGATCTATCTTGTATAGATCTGCTCAAATAACCATAAGTTCAATTTTGTCTACATTTTGCTCCTATGAACTTAATTGACACAAAGAAATTTGTTTTATTATTGAGCTCAGAAAATATAGTTAACTGTATTTAACTTCACTACTGAGTCATGTTTGGATCTTATCTTAGAGTAAACTGTAGACTTCACTGAAATCGTAAGGTAGAGTCAATATGGACCGTTTGAAATTATTAATGAGCCACATTTAATTTTTAAACAGTATTTGTCATCCTGATCAAAGCCATGAGAACTGAAAAACACTTTTTGTCTGTGGACAGAGTTCCAGAAATGTTTTTTTTTTATTTATTATATTTTAATCAGTTTGATTTTTCAGTGTTACACAACCGCATGACATCAGAGGCATTCATCATTTTTATCAGACAATCATTAGATGAAATTCATCACTTCATTTATTTTCAATAATGCAATAATGCAGACTCAATCAAAAAAGGAATTGGTATTTGCCACTGATCTGCATTCTGGATTAGTTAAACCAATCTTTTAAGGGGATGAAAAGCCTGCCAGTCCCAATAAATTCTGAAGGAACTGTTTTGACTGCATTTTTTGTTTCGGCGTGGAAGAAATCATAAATGTACCCACAACTTATAATAATTATTGGACTGGTGTAGCAAACTGTGAAAAAAATGTCAGAAATTACAATTATAATACTACAGAGTCTAAGATGATATATTCACTAGCTGCCGATTCCATCCATCTGTTCATCAATGTTATCAATAATTGATTTATTAACTAATTGCTAAATATTCCCTGGTGAGAAATATATACTATACTAATATGTGTTGATTATTTATTATTTGAGGCATATTTGTTGCCGTGTTATGTTTGAGCACTGGGTGGACGGTGTGGCAGGAAAAGGGATATAGGTAAGCCCACAGGGGGAGGGCAGGTGATTGAGTGGAACAGCAAATAGTTTTGTAACCGTGTCGTACCGTGCCATGCTGTGCCGTGCCAGTCTTTGTTTGGTTTTATTATTAGAATAAATAGAAAACTGCTATACGTCTTTGTACTCCTTGGTTCCACACCGCAATTACAAAATCCACTTCTTATGCAAACCAAATAAGTTATGAAGCCATCACAGTATGGCTATTGTAAGTTATTTGGGGTGAATGTTGTGATATAAGAGGGATATGGGCTTGGGCGAATCATGAATTTGAATCACTGTCACTTTTGTTAAAATTTTTACTTCTATTACAACTAAAGCATCATTATTCAACATGCTGAACTATTAAAAATGGGATGTTTTTTTATACAGTGTCATCTTCAGCCTTAATGTTCCCAAACAACAAAAACTACAATCCTTTGTAGTGTAACAACACATTCAATGTTGGCCACAAAATAAAAAAATTATATTAATGTTAGGTAGGCTGCTGATTTCTAAGAGGGGAGGGATGGATGAGCCACTTCAGATACTTTTTTAAACACTGGGAAAGGGACTTGTAACTTTAAATGTGTTTATTCATTATCTACCGCTTATCCTGTTCAGGGTCACAGGAGGGATGGAGCCTATCCCAGCTGACATCAGGCAATAGGCGGGGTACACCCTGGACAAGTTGCCAATTCAACACAGGGTTGACACATAGAGACATACAACCACTTACACGGGCAATTTTAGTGTCACCAATTCACCTATATTGCATGTTTTTGTACTGTGGGAGGAAGCTGGAGTTCCCAGAGAAAACCCACGCAGACATAGAGAAAATAGGCAAACTCCGCACAGAAAGACCGGCAGGCATGGATTCGAACCCGGTACCTTCTTGCAGTGAGACAGCAGCGCTAACCACTGCGCCACCCAAATGTGTTTATTATTAATATCAATTTTTAAAAATAAATTAATTTAAAAATATGTGATTCACTGCTGTAGGTCAGAGGGTGGCATGATGTTCCCTCATGGGGAATGGGTGACTATGAACATGTATACACCCCTACCAGTAAGCAACAAAAAACATAGAATCAAGGGGATTGAGGTGTAAACTGAGTTTACCTAAGTTTTAAAGCAAAACAACAAAAAAAACTCCCTGTTGAAGTTCAGACAATTAAAGCTCTGGCTCAAAACAGGTGGCGGGGTATTGTACATATAAGCAGCTGGGCTTCAAAGCAGGCAGGAGCATCACCAGACAGACAATACAGGGGGGAGGGCCAACGGGTGTTGACGGTGCATTGAGGAAAACATGTGCAGGAGAAGCAGCAGACGGGTCAGGTTTAAGGCATTATTTATACTTATTTTATCTTCTCATTTCATAGAATTCTGAATAACCAAGGGAAAATAAAATATTAGAATGTCAGATAAAGTTCTTAAAAGTTCTGTATAATTCGTTGTTTTGTTTCCCTCCCTATCAGCAGGATTTCACAGAATCATTTCCGATTAAAAGTTTGTATTCACAGGCATCAAAAAACAGCCAGTTTTCACTTGACAATATCAACAAGAGGAACTTTGAATAACCAATGCTAAAAGCTAAATTCTGCAGTCAGGAGCAGCTGCACCTCAGAACACAGTCAGGTGCATGTATTTCACATTAATTGTAAGCAACTTAAAGTTTTCATGTTTTGAACTTCAAAGCACTGAAACAAATTGAACGGCTGGAGGCCAGTTATTAAAAACGTGCGTTTTTGCAAGTGTTCTGTTGCGTGTGCGACTTACTTATACTTTTCTTATTTATTGTTTTAAATGTTTTTCTCATCCCTTCTGGGCTCCATAGCATTTCTTAAAAGTATTTGCCTAAATTTGATCAGAGTGACTGGATATGCGCTGATATCTGACAACAGACGAGCTGGGAGGAGAGCTTGTAGAACGACGGCTCTCGCACTTGCGCACTGAAATAACGCGCCGGCTCTGACGTGTCAATGTTCATTCAGGAACTTGTAGTATATTTGGTGTTTTCTGTGGGCTGGATTTGACCTGCTTGCCTTTAGTTTGATATGTCCGTTGCACACAAACAAAATCCCCGCGCAATCGGGGACATCACACCACCGCAATAGTGATGCACACTGTGAAGATATATGTCGACAGCCCTCAGCCACACCCGATTATCCCGTCCACACTTCAGCATCTCGACGTAGACTCAAAAAGTCCTCACCTCGGATGGAGTTATTCTGTTTATTGAAGACTGTGAGGACCAGGAGGCTACAACAGAATCCATGACAGGCATCTAGAGTACATCTGAGACTGAGGCATTAAGAAGGGAATACTATACTGTGAATGACCCAGCACTTTAAGAATATATGAACAGGCTGCTATAGCCAGCGTGCAACAACCTCCATAGAAATCATGCCGGTGATGTTCTGCACCATCATCAGCCAACCCAACCCTTATTTTTATGACGTATCTGCTTTGAATGGGTCATTGTGGGTGTGGGTGTATTGTTATTGTGGATGTGTGTTTTGAAATGTCAACTGACAATTTGCCACATGCAATTAATTTATCTTAGGGGAAAATAAAGGTATCATCATCATCAAATTACTCTCACAGCGTGTAACAGCATTTTCCATCTCCACTAATTACATAAGCTTCTCCATGATAGTGACACCAGACTGTGAATGCATATTTTATAAATCAGGCCCTTGGAGGAGGTAAAATCCAGTTATAAGCTCATTTATACATTCTTTGGATCACATATCATAGTTTATTGTAACAGTTCAATGATTTAGACCAATTTTTGTTTGTACTAGAAATCAATTGGAAAGAGAAAATGGGCTGTACTTATAGTGCCTTCCTAGTCTGACTGACCACTCAAAGTGCTTTACAACATAAGCCAGCATTTACATAATCAACGAAACATGCATACAGCGGTGGCATTATCCAGCGGGATAACCATTCTCACAGTCACTAATACACCAATGGCAGCTAATTGTGGTTCAGGAACTTGCTAATGGACGCTTTGACATCTACTTCATGAGCCACATTGCCCAAGTCTCAGTCACCAAAAATTGGTTTTGCATAATTTCACCTAAAACCCACTGTTAAGGTGGAAATTGCTGGTGATAAAATTAGCGGTCTCAAATCTATGACATTAAACTTAGAACAGGAAAGAGAGTCAGAAATTGGCATGCCTATGTGGTTTATGTACGAGCAGTTTATGGTACATTTAGTTAACTAAGAGACACAGGCCAAATGATTGCCCAATTTTGTACCAGCCACTAAATGCCGAATAGGAGAACAGCAAATCCTAGGATATAAGATGATATACTTAAATCCATTTCTATGAGTGTGACCAGCTCTGTAACCTCATTTTGTATTTACTCACATATACTCATTCTGATCTTTATATGATTTCCACTTATTATGTATCTACTCACACATACGCATGTCAACCATTCTAATATTATTGTCACTAGTTATGTACCCCATAATGAGTCTAAGACATCAGTATATGTAGGACTGTTAGATGAACAGGATGCATATACGGTGATTAGTACATGTGTAGCCGGTTAGCCCTGATTTGGCATCCTGCTATACTGTGTAACTCTGTGTTGTGTCTCTCCTGTGTTATATGAGTAATGAAACAGGGACCACTGCTTTCTTGCCAGCGGATGATTTTTTTTATTCTGTACAAAACAGATTAATATTAGCACAGAAAACCCTTCCAGCCAATGTCTCACAAGCACACCTCTCCTCAGTAGAGCTAGCAGCGAACTCACAATTAATGTATGCTATTTTCCTTAAAGCAATAAAACAAAAATATATCACACTGTGATCACATAAATGCAATAAAAATGATATGTATCCCCACCCATCGGCTGCAATTTCTTTTACATTGAATGAATCAACATTTATTTAAACATGAAACACCATAAGTATATATTACAGAAAATCAAAGTTAAAAATAAAAATATATATCCAAATTAAAATGACAAAAAGGGAGCTCACTTATTACCACAGCAAACCTTTCAACCAATGTTTCACAAGCACCGTTAAGAAATAGAAATAACAGCAGACCGCATGAGAAAACTCATCTCAATTTGTCATGCTTTGTAATTAGTTTCCTTATTAGTTTCCTTATTAATTCCTTCCTTCCTAATTTCCTTAAAGCAATAAAACAAAAATATATCACACTGTGATCACATAAATGCAATAAAAATGATATGTATCCCCATCCATCGGCTGCAATTTCTTTTACATTGAATGAATCAACATTTATTTAAACATGAAACACCATAAGTATATATTACAGAAAATCAAAGTTAAAAATAAAAATATATATCCAAATTAAAATGACAAAAAGGGAGCTCACTTAGTTGTACAAAACAGATTAATATTACCACAGCAAACCATTCCAGCCAATGTCTCACAAGCACACATTAAGAAATAGAAATAACAGCAGACCGCATGAGAAAACTCATCTCAATTTGTCATGTTTAGTTTTCACATTGTTTACTGATTGCTTCTCCACTCTGATTGTCAAAACCTGTGTCTTGTTAAAACCCTGCCTCCCAGTGTATTTAAGCTGTACTCTCCTCTCCACCTGTGCCAGATCGTGTTGTTCCCTTGTGCCAACCTGTCCAGCGTGATTCTTCGTATTTCTTGTGATTTACGGTTCTGACCATAAATCACAAGGAACAGGCCAAATACAAACCTTGTTTCGATGGAGTTTCAAACCTCCATGGAAACCCAGGTCACTCACCTCAACGCCCAGTTCCATCAGCTGGTGAGTAGCTTGGATACCCGGTTTCTCTCCTCTCCTCGGTACTCCGGCGCTGAGTTCCTACCATGCCTCGAGTCTTAACCTGGCCAAGACGGTTCTCAGGCAGGCCTGGAAACGGCCTTTTTGCCTCAATATAGCCTTCATTTTGAGCTACAAGCCCACTCATTTCCTACCAAAAGGTCCAGAGTGGCATTCATGATCTCACACCTCTCAGGACATGCAGAGGCGTGGGCGACAGCAGAGTGGGCTCGGAATTCCCAGGTGTGCCGGTCGCTGCAGGATTTTACTGACACTCTAAGTAAGATTTTTGACCAAACCGCTCCCGGTCCGGAAGCCGCAAGAGCTCTGACCGGTCTGAGACAGGGAGGTTGCCGGGTTACCGACTACACCATTGAGTTCCGTACCCTAGCAGCGGACAGTGGATGGAGCTCCACCGCTCTCCGCGACACTTTCATATCGGGAATCTCGGAACCAATCAAAGATTTGATCACCCCCTTGGATCTTCCCGTTGACTTGGACTTTGTTATTGCCATGGTCACATGGATCGATAACCGTCTTCACGAAAGACGGAGGGAGAGCGATCGACCCTGCACAGGTTCTTCCTTGCAGCACGCTTCCAGAGATCAGCAGCCTTGGTCCTCGCCTCCACCCTCTGCTGTCTCGGAGGAGTACATGCAAGTCAGCCGTGCCAGATTGTCCCCGGATGAGAGACAGCGCCACCTTCTGGAGGGACGCTGCCTTTACTGTGCTCAACTGGGTCACTTCTTAGCCCCGCTGCCCATTGAAGGACAAGGGGTCTCCAAGGATGAAGAGAATGGTGAGTCGGAATATATCTTCTGAATTGTCACGATCTTTAACTCCGGTTCAGATAATTGTGTCCGCCCAGACATTTTCATATCAGGCTTTAGTGGATTCTGGAGCCGACGAGAGCTTCATGGACTGGAGTTTAGCAAAAAGACTGGGTCTCACGGCATCCACTCTACCCAAGCCTCTGGAGGCCAGTGCTCTTGATGATCGGTTCTTATACCGGATTACTCATCGCACGCAACCACTCCATCTCTTGGTAGCAGGTAATCACAGAGAAGACATCTGTTTCCACCTCATTGACTCTCCTACTCATGCCATCATTCTCGTGTTACCACGGTTAAAGAAACATAATCCCCACATTGATTGGAGTACTGGATAGATAATCTCTTGGGGTAGGAACTGCTTAATATCCTACTGTAGACCATCCATCTCCCAGCTCTGTCAGCTCCCTTCTCAGGTCACCATGGCTGAGAACCTCCCAGCCAGGATGGTCGGGGCCCCATCCTGGTGTTACTGAGACCTAGAAGAGGTATTCAGCAAGACAACAGCCGACTCGTTGCCACCTCACCGGACCTATGATTGCTGCATTGACCTCCTGCTAGGAACCTCACCACCTAAGGCTAGGCTATACTCTCTCTCAGCCCAGGAAAGGGATGCCATGCAGACCTACATTACTGATTCCCTGTGAGCAGGGATTATTCGACCATCCTCATCACCTGCCGGGGCAGGGTTTTTCTTTGTCTCCAAGAAGGACACTGCGTCCCTGCATTGATTTCAGAGGATTAAACGACATCACCATTAAGAACAGGTACCCCCTTCTGTTACTCTCGTCTGCGTTTGAGTTATTAAAGGGCGCCAAGATCTTTACCAAGCTAGACCTTAGAAATGCTTATCATCTTGTAAGGATAAGGCAGGGGGACAGATGGAAGACGGCTTTTAACACGCCTACAGGCCACTATGAGTATATGGTCATGCCTCTTGGACTTCCAAATGCCCCAGCTGTGTTGCAAGCCCTTGTGAATGACGTACTCAGAGAAATGCTCAACTCATTCGTGTTCGTCTACTTGGATGATATCCTCATCTTTTTTCCGGATGAGAGGAGCCATGTCCGCCAAGTTCTCTAGCGCCTTCTCCACCATCAATTGTTTGTCAAGGTAGAGAAGTGCGAGTTCCATGCAACTTCCGTGTTGTTCCTTGGATTCGTGGTATCTCCTAACAAGGTGCAGATGAACCCATCTAAGGTCAGTGCGGTGGTCAATTGGCCCATGCACACCAGCTGTAAGGTGGTGCAGCGTTTTCTGTGTTTTGCATATTTTTATAAACGTTTTATCCGCAACTTCAGCTCGGTAGCCGCTCCCCTGCATGCCTTAACTTCTCCTCATGTAACGTTTCAGTGGACTTCTCAAGAGGAGCAGGCGTTTCAGGTACTTAAACAGAGGTTTAAGTACCTGTAACAATCTGTCTGAGCTGACTTTGTTAGCAATGACCAAGTACAGGCATGAAGGAAAGCACAGGAACTACGGTACTGAGGAAGTGATTTAACAAATAGCTTACGCACTGGGGCCTTTGATCAGAGAGAGAAGATGCCTGTTAAGACCAAATAAGAACAGAAAAGTGATATGAACCAATGGTGGATGTTACTGGGTGATGGCCTACGGCCAGAAACCGTATAAATAACCAGTGTAGAGAGCATATTGGAATAGCTCTCAACAAAGAAACAATCCAATATGCTGCAGCATCATGTGGGAGCTTTTTTGTTCCAGAGAATGGAACCCGAAAAATGCAGGAAAACCTTCTGCAAGTGGGAAGAGGAGTCAGCCCTATAAAGCCTGGGGTGTGGCAACACCCCAGCCAGTTGCACTTCATATTTTGGGAAAGAAATTTAAAGGCCTCAACAACCTCAACAATGAACATGGATACCAGCAACAACCTTCCCAACACCGCAGCTGGAGATAGAACTGTCCTGTTTCGAGTGAGTAACACCGAGTTTATATTTCTGGAAAAGATATAGTTGTTATACTGCTGCACTGGATGATGGTCCCCTAATCAGCCGTTAAGATTGCTAAAATAGCTGGTCATGGTCAATAACGGATGGGCGAACTTGATCTAGCATTATCCACTCTTCGTTCATTCCTCCTGGGGCTTACCAGGAGGTAGGTTACCAAGACCCCATCGGGAATAATTCAGTTCACCATGGTAGGAGTCTCTACTCCTGTATGTGCGTGAACATAGAAGCTATTTTTCTGGCACCTTTGAGAATCATCAACATATTAGTCCAAGCAATGATGACTGGGTTTGCTAGGATACGTGATAGGCCTCCCACTCAGGCTCCATCAAAGCAGGGATAGTGGCGGATGAAGCGCGCTACCATCATCCTGTTGGGCTTAAACTGGGGATTAGTTTCAGTGTTTTGGGTTGGGATAGTGGATCAACTGATCATGGTAGATTGATTGATGAAACATGCAGCATATTTCCCGAACAAAAGAAGTTCAATCAAGAAAAACAGAAACACTGTTACCTGTATTTCACTCTCCTTGGATATGTTGCTTGAGCTGTTACAAGGGAACAATTCCCCGTCCAGACAGCCAGAGGCATCTTTTGTCATAAGCTGTGCGAAGAACCCCCTTCAGTACCATGGGCAAGGGTTTTTGAACTGTATATCAAGAGCAAGATTATATGGTATTCAGTGGCGGACGAAGATGGAGAATTACAAAGAATACTCCAATGGAGTCTATCTCCCCGTTTATAATAATTTGTGGCGGGACAAAAAGATGGGACAAGAACCCCATCGGCTCATCTGGCTGATGGCAGATTCATTGCAGTGGGAGAAACCCTGCCACAACTGCGAGAGCAGGCAGTGACATGCTTGCCATTCATATCTAGGAATGTATCATCACTTTTTGAAGATTCCACCGCCACCTACGTTGAACCTGACCTATAATGTTTTACATTCTGATAATTGAGCTGTTGCTTGCCCATGCTTTTATATTTTCAATAAAATCAACTAACTGTAGTTAACGTACAGTGGTGAACATGTCTTTGTAGTAGTTTTGACCAGTGTATTTTGACTAGTCTGGTTACTGAAGCATAATGCTGCTAAGATTATCAGAGGTCACTATATGCAATTAAATAAACAGACCCTTGAGACTTATTTTTCCTAGCCACTAAACTTTAACCTAAAAACTATACCAAGAGCCCAGATCATTTAGGAAAAGCTGCCTATAACAACCATGGCTGATTTTTGTATCCAGCACAACAGCGATTTAATTAGGTGCATTATTAGATGAAGACAGGGTAGACCTCTGCAAGAAGTCAGTGAGAAGGCAAATTTTCCTCGCCACCAGCTTAAACAGTCCCTGGTGCCATATGCCGGGATTGGACCCGTTAGATGGAGAGTTGGTCCAGTACAACCTTAAGTGGGTAGATACCCTGATCTGACACAGTTTTCTAATAAACCTTATATAACCAGTTGCATCCTAAATCAGCAAACTTAAAAAAAAAGGCCTTCAAGAGAAGTAAGACATCCTGTAAATCTTCTGGTCTACTGACAAAGCTACATGCCGAACAGAGATGTGAAAGAAAATGTAAGTGCAACTCACATATTATCCATTCCTTCATTTTCGGTGTTTAGTTTGCTTAGCTTTCTTGCTTAGCAGAATGCTAGGTAAGGTAGTCAGGACTTATCTCTACCCAACCACTTCCAAAAGCTCGTCCTGAGAGATCTCAAGGCCTGATAGGAACTCTGTGATAATAATTGATAATAATTGCAGTAACGCTGTCATGTTACACCTACGTCAACATTCATTCTAAAGATGGGCCCGCCCTCTCACATCACACACCTGGAGATTTTCTCCAATTCTGCTGTGTAGAGGTATTGGTTAGATAGTAAGAGATGCAACACACTGAGAAATTTTCAATAGATTTAACTGTTAATAACTGTTTTTTCATCATCCGATAAGAGAAACACAAAGATGAGGATGATTTCGTGTAGAATTACATACTCCGGTCTCAAGTCCTTAAACTCAGAGTTAGGCTTCATTCATGTTAGGGCTTAGTCTTGGTTTATGCCACAATTCTACAACACTTAAGTTACCCGCAATGGTGAAGCCATTACAGCTGTCTCGATCCCCTGTAGAGCCAAATCAAAGGTTCTCTTCTGTTCACCGCCACACCTCAGTTATACATTGTTTTATCACGTGCTAACATAAAATACATACCACCACAGCCCTACCGATATGTAATTTTGCAAATATGTTCTCCTCTCGGGTGAATGTACCCCAAAAACCTCTGTAGGGAAGCAACCAGAACAGAACATACCGTAAAGAGTGTAAGGATGTATTAAGTAGCTCAACTGACTCCTCTAAAAAAATAAAGGTGGGGCAGGTGTACTCCAGTTTCAAACCCAGATATGTATGCAAACATGTTAAAGTGGCTTTTCCAGTACTTTCTTACCATGACGGATAGTCAGCATTAATTAATAGCAGCTTACATTCCATATTTAATACCATCAATCTTTTCTTTTTCTTTATGATGAAAGAATTATTGCTCTTCCTTTCCATGTTTTCAGTGAGTTAAGTGTTGAATATTATTTCTTGGTTGGCTCTTCACCAAAACCACAGATTACTATTGCCTGTATGCGTGTATTATGCTTCATCCAGTGGAAACATATTGCGTGTGAACAAAGAAGTCAAGGCGGAATCAAGGCACTGACGCAAAAGAAACAGCTTTTTCCTCCTCTTCTTTTTTCTCCTTCCTCCACATTCTCCTCTCTGGCTTCTGAGATAAGCTTCCTGTCAAATACCAATTTTAAAAGAAGATTACACAGTTCTGGCCCTCAAGTCAATATTACCCCCCACTGCAACATGAAGATACATGCATCCACATACACACCGCTACGAGAGTACCCACATGCACCGACGTTTACACAACATCTTATACCATACGGAGGACGTGGTATCGCAGTGCCTTAATCAAACACGTATGTTATCGATATGAGATTAATTAGTAGGTTTGAGTCCAGCACAGTATTTGTCTGCTGCTTTTTGCAAACGTGGATGCCGTTTGTAAGTGGGAGCACAGCTAAACCCAATTACTTGGAAATCCTACACAGAGGTCTTAAAACAGCAGCAATGTTTGCACAAAGAAATAAAGTTTAGGTCCACAGAGAATCTGATTAAGCACTATAATTGATGTGTAATCAAACTAAGATTAGAAAGTGGTCACAAGACATGCAATCCAAACCTTCAAGAGGAGTGAATGCACGACAGGTCATCTCTTCTAAAGTAGTAAAAAAGCAGAAGAGGTTTCAGCACAAAGCATGCTTAGACACACAGTGCTCACAGCTAATGCTGTTGGGGTTCATATCCAGTTTATCTGCCTGTTGTCAAGGAAACCAATGACTAGGTTTTTACCAGAATAGTGGATGGAGACACCTTTTTTTGGAAATCAATAAGTTCCATGTCTCCTGATGATTTCTAAAAATTACCAAATGACCAGCTCTGTTTCCTGAGAGGCGAAGTACATCCTGATCTATATGTTAGAAATATCTATAACAACGAGCCCCAAGCCAGAGCATAAACTCTAAACTACATACTTCTCCGAGGTGACATAAAATGTCAGAAACACTTTGAACGTAGGCTGGTAAAGGTGCAGCAAACGTTCTGCCACCGGTCACTCAGAGTTCATATTATGTGATTCTTCCTCACCTTTCTCTCAACCTGATATAACAATAAAAAAATTCTGAAAAGTTGACCTTTAATATTTTCAGCATTTTCAACATCATCACCTCATTTTATCGCGTATTGTGTGCAGATGTAAATATCGCACTGTAAAAACTAGTAAAATAATGAGAATTTCCCTCCTCAAACCTTGGTGTATTAATGAACATTTTCTAATTTAACTCAGACTGGTAAGAATTTTAATGACCATTGTTATGACCTATGTCATGAGATGTCCTTGCTGTCATTTGTGTTAATGTCCCTCCTTGCCTGAAGGTGATGCTGTTCCCTGGAAAAACCCGTTCCAAGATACAGGTGGAGGATGATGATTGATGGGAGGACTGATGACACCACCTTTAAAATGGCTCCTGTGGCCGCTTGCACCCTTCTCTTGATTTCCCTGGCTTCTAACCTGGACTGTGTTGTTATTTTGAGATTGTGTGAAGTTTTTGGTAGTTGTTGTGGAATTTTTTTCCTGTAAATTAAGATATTTAACCTTTGTTATATGTATCTATATGTAAATAGTAATGTAAGTATAATTGGATTGTATATATTTTAAATAGTCATATACAGTAGAGTCCATAAGCTTTGTATGAGTAGGAAGCCCTTTCTTTTTCCAAACTATTTTCTCAAGTTTTACTTTGAGGGAGATTAGGGAAATTAATCAGTTTTTTCTTTCTTTCCTTAAGCTTGTTTTGAATTTTGAGATGACGCAGTACCACAAAAAACAGGGTCCAACTGAATAAAAGGATTCATTTCAACATTTGGCTTATTTCTTTACATCCATAGTAAGATGATCTGATTGTGATCTTTAGCCTGCAGCAAATCAAAGATCGGTAGAGGTGTAACGATTCATCGATTCATATCGCTATATCGGTTTGTTGAACAACGATCTTATCATATCGATGGAAAGTCAAAATACTGATATACAAAATCTTTTATAAAAGACATAAGATTATTTTGAAATTACTAACAGAGCAGGCCTGCAGTGTTTCCCACATAAACCCGCTGACCAATGGGACAACGGTTAAATTTGTACTTTTAATCTGCTCTCCCTGAACGTTAGCGTTCACTGTGGCAGATAATCCGTTCTTCAAATGAGAGATTAAGGCTTCCAGGTGCATTCTGAATGTTTACTGCTTCACAAAAAAGTGGAAAAATAAATAGCGCTTGGTTTGTTAGCTTAATGCTATCATAAATTGGGAATTGCCAATCAACATTCTAACATAGTTAGCATTTCCGGCGCAAACATAATCAAACAATAAACAATTTTACAAAAAAAAAAATATTTCAATAAACATATATTTGTCAGTTAAACAAAAAAAAGGGTTTGATAATGAGACGCTGAGTTCTGACATAACAAAAAATGTGTTGAATTTGCTGAATGCTGAATGAATATGATTGGCTGTTTACAGAAAACCCCGATTTTTGTTGATGTTTTGTTCTGTAGGATGTAAAATACTCAGATTTTAATACCCCTAAACCACTGAACCCAGCACCTATCAGAACCATGTAAATACAATCACATGAAACATAAATGAAGACAGTTATGTTCATAATTTAAACGTAATCAGGGGTCCTTCATTTTAACCGATAAGGAAGAAAACATTTGTATCGAAATATGAAAAATGTGTCAATGTTAAAGAAATGTCTTTAACATTGACACATTTTTTGAAATATCTGCGTTAACCCCTCCACTTGAGGTCAATATCCAGACACCGTGAAAAAGCCTGGAAAGGAACTTTGTTCATGCAGCTAGACACAACACTCTTAGCTGGTGCTGCAACAAGGTCACAAAGGTCTACTTCTATAAATAGAATTTTTTAGAGGTGTTAGAGGTTCTCTGAGAAAGTAACCACAGAGAATGCAAAAGAAAGAGGACCATTTTGATTCATGAAGGAAAATGTTTCATCACAGTGCACTCGTGATTTTATGAGCATCTAGTTATTAATAGTCTTACCTCGTAGCACTTTCCAAAACCTCCAAGCCTCCATTTATTAATAAAATGCTCAATTTTCACACATTTACAACTACACAAACTACACATTGTAATCAGTATTATATTACTTCTAGCAGACCACTGTTATTGCATGAGGAAGTGAAAAGATTGACTTCATCCCCCCACTGTGGTATATTGAGAGATGAAAAAAATATTCTCATGCAAGGCTAGAAATACAATGAGGCTTTTGAGTCATGACTAAACCATAAATTTTAAATAAACAGCACTTTTCTAGTGCTAGTGCTAAAGGAATGAATATGAATCACTGTTTTATAATAATATGACTTGATGTAAAGCGTGTGTCAAAGGACGTCAAACCAAAACCACCATGAAATCCTTTAATTTAAAATATATATATATGACACCCATTTTGTTGCAAATTTACTGAAATTAAATTTTCTGACATTTTGTATAGTTAACTTAGTCATATTCCAAATTGAAGGCATTTGAAAACTATATCAAATGTTCCTGCTGATTTATACTTATATGAGTACAGCTTCAATGTAAGCATGTTCTTTCTCTCCGTTTAATCTAATTGTACATTTAGAATTTTAGGGGTTCATAATGTTTGTTTTGGAAGAACAAAACCTGGAGATGGGCTAAGGGTAATGTGATCAGCCTTCATAATTATTTTCTGAGATTTCATAAACTAAACTGCAAAAAATAATCAACTGTTACACCCCTCTTCAACGCGTGTAGGATGGAACTGGGAAAGACCTAAGGTGTGATTACTGTAAATGGTGCTCCATAGCTGATCTTTCACGGTTGCTTGGGATTCCTCGAACAACAAACACACTCTGTCACACCTAATGTTCTTGATGCTGGACAGCCTGACAGGAAATTACACCATCCATTCTCACTCCCCTTATCAACTCAACTTTTACTCCTCCATGACACCTTCGGAACAGATTTTACATTAATTCCTCCAAGCGATGAGCATCTGGCCGAAGAAAATAACGTGGCTCTGCAGAAACTGAATATCAGCATGTTCAGGATATGTTGTGAGGAATTGACTGGAAATTGAATGACAATATAAATATAACAGTTCTATTGCAAAATGTGTGGCCTAGGACTTAGTCTGTCGTTAGAACACAACTGCTTATGTTGTAATGTGTCCTGACTTTCAGAAGCGTAGTGTGAATGCATAACCGGGCTGCTGATGGCTGTGGATGGGAACTCACATGTAGGATTGCATGGCCAACAATGTGACTTAATATGTGTAGATGAGCAATACATGCAACTTAGTGAGATGATTTTGGAAGTTTGTCATGTACTGTATATAGAAAACAAAGAAAAGCTGTCAAAATAGCGCAACACTCGTGCATGCATGCACATAATCAACACGTAAAAATCATGCTGATCCGTTATTTCACTGTTCTCCATCACTTTCTTCTTCTTTAATACTGTATGCAGATTCACCAACACAATGCAATCAGAGGAGAGGTAGACATAAGAAGACTGGTAATCAGTATAAGTACACAAAAAAATGGCAAACACATGTAAAGAGAGATGCATGTAAACACAAATGCCCAGTTGCATTTGCACAGTCTATATTTGCACAAACAAGTGCAAGCACATAAAAGATGAAAAACACGCCCTCATAAAGAGCAGGATATTGGAAGCAGCTGTGAAAATGATCAAGGGATGACATCAATAACAGGACAACACAGGAGCCAGCTGCATTTTAATTGGAGACGCAACTCATTAGAAGTGGACACTGTCTCTGTAGTGAGGCCCCATTCAGATGGAGAAATGTAAGGTGGATTGAAGAAACTGGAGGACCATTAAAAGCATGAGAGAATCAGAGGAATTGCTTCCAACAACTCTGAAAATGAAGGCAAAAATGCACATTGAATGTATCGCTCAGCAACCTCCTCTTACAGTTTGAAAGGTTATTAACACTGAATCACTTCCAAATTTGAACTATTTTTGAATTTCCTTACACTCTGCAACAACAAAAAGCAGAGCATCACTACTGTGCTCCTCAACCCACATGACACCTAGAAGTCACAAGTCTGGAAGTACATTGTAGTATGTCTCTGTCTAAGATTGTCTTCGCAACTGCTGCATGAAGAAAAAAATGCAGTTGGCTGGCTTAAAATAACAAGATTATACGAAAAGGAGGTGAATTCAAAGGGAAAAAACAGGGCAGGGGTTCTTAGACTCTTAATAGAGGAGTCATGTTTGGTACAATACCCTTGTATATGTGTCTTCAAAAATTAACCATGCCATGAGGAGTAGAGAATAAATGCAGGAAGAGTAAATGATGTGCCAGTTATAGCCAGGGGGAAAAAGAGTAAGAGTTTCAGATTGTGGGGAACAGGAAAAACACTGATGACTTTCTGAGCCAGGACAATCTTTCTTTCCTCTTTCACAAAGAACATTTTTCTTAAGGGCATTAGTTCTTATACAGGAATCGACAGAACATCCTTGATCTGATATCCTTCAAACAACATCCCTCTGTGGCATCGAGTCTGAACCTAGCAGAAACAGAAATCTGATTGTGATCTTTAGCCTGCAGCAGGTGTGTGTTCATCTTTCTATACAACTAAAAATGCTGCGTCACAGTTTCTGTGTTTTCTTTAGTGTTTCGAATTCAGTAAATTTGCCTGAACATAACAGCGCTGCATTCTAATGACGTCTGAGTACAAACTTCTTAAAAAATCATTATTGGGAAAATTTCCCACCACGATTCATCAAAGACAAAATATTACTACGTGACTTTTGGCACGATTTTTCCATCATGCATTGCTCAAGATTTTCTCACAATAGATTGTGCCAAAAGATACTTCTTGCTTATGATAAACAATTTATTTTGTTTTGGAAAGCATGACGCAACAATATAACATAAACGTATTAACAATGTATTTTGTTTCATGCTTGTTTGACAGATGGTTTTTTGAAGAAAAAACATATTTGTGTCTTTAATGTTGTTTTGCTAAAAGGGTTTATAACTGTATTGTAGGAAATTTGCCAAACAAGTTTTGTTTAAGTTTTGTCAGGAAGATAGATTCATAAATTGTGACATAAGAGGCTTAGTCTTTATCAAGTTGAGCCAGCGCCAACTATAATCAGACACGACCAACGGATTTACCACAGCTATGAATCGTTAATGGATTTGACCTCATGCGATTAGGGCCTTCACAGAGAAAAATGATAATGAAAGTTCTCTACTACATACAAACATTATTTGACTCTGGCTGTGGTTTGCAGTTGCTTCAATGAGAGTCAAGTTCTGGCGATGGGAAATTAGCTAGGATTTACCCAGATATGCACAAAAGAATATATGGCCACGTTCGGTCCTGTACAAAGATTCTGTTTCTGTAAAAATGAAAACTTTTTCTCCACTTTCTCCGTTCTCATGCTATTCTACCGAGGCTGTGCTGCAGCTGCATGCGCAGTAGTCCATAATCACAAAATATACTCTCACTTAGCAATCAAGTTCAAGTCTTGATAGTGACATCAGCAGAAATAAAACACAGCTGTGATAATGAAAGCATGACCGAAAGAATTAAAGACATAACTGCGAAGAAAAGCCCAGAAAGGAGAGAAGCAGAGCAGGAACTGTGCACTCATTAGACCGACCTCTGAAACCTGCCTGTAGGCTATATATCCATCTACATTGTTTTTGTGGGAATTGGAGAGTTTTTGGAAAGATTGGCTATAAAGATGTCTGAATCTCGTGAATGGATTGATGTTTTTGCTTCATTTACGGTGCTAAAAGAATCATAAAATAATATTCATAAATTCAAAAGTTATTAAATGGAAATATCTGTTTCAAGCAATGATGACTGCTTGCTATAGTTACTTATATACACTATGATTTGTCGTCCCCGACAGCAAGGGTTTTAGTTGTTACTAAAAACAACCCCGCCTCCTCGCTGTACCTCGGTCCGGATGCGCTCACTAGCAGTTTGTTTATGAGAAACTGTGCGTGGGCAGCAGGGAGAGGGGGCTGATTGACTCAGGGTGAGGGGAGGTTGAAGGAGCACTAGTTAAGGAACCCATCGTTAACCATCTTTAATATTGTAGTTCGGCAATGTTTTTAGTCCGTTTTGAGACTGTGGCAGGACTAATAACACTTTGGTTGGCCGCCACAGTATAACAACAGAGTAGGAAACACTCCAATGTATTGTTTATTTGTGTCTGGCGAGTGATGTAAAAAAACTACTCGGACAGAAAACAAAAATACATGAATGGATGAGAAAGCAATGACAGCATCTTTCAGTTATTTTTTTTTTTTTTAAATCAAAAACACATCAACATATCACAAGCTTTGGTCTGACAAACATCCTGCTCATCCTTTGACTAACAATGGTAACCACTGCTTACCAAGTTTGATATGTCTAGGAGGAAGTTATTGTCAATATGTTATCAGAGGTGAATTCCACATGAAAAATAAGTTCCATCAGAACAGCTAAGTTAACCCACTGGTTTTCATAAGGATTCAATCAAAAAAACATCAATTCTGTTTTGGTGTTTATATGGATGATCACCAAATAAAGGTGATATGGATCCAAAATAATTTTAAATTATTCTTTAATGTGGCACGATCAACTGTGAACCACAGTTTGATCTCCATGGCAGTAAATTAAAAAATGTTTTAATTCATAGGGATCGCAGAAAGTCGATACTATGAAATAAAAAGTAATAATGCTATAGACCTGCTTTAAATTCAAATTGTTGCTGATACTGTGCTGATTTGGGTAGGTTCAAAATTGGACTTTTTTTTTTTTACATACATCCTGAAGAAAAACACCAATAGTAGAATATTTAGTTTTTTATGGATAACTAGTAAAGTAAAGTAATCAGTATAACAAATGTTTCCTCTTCCTAGGATTAGGTTTTCAACTCTTCCTTCTCAACCTCACTCTTTCACAGTCTCTTCTGGTCACACAGTTATATAAGCTTAGCTTTCTTATTCATCTCAGCCGTCACTGACTCTGCCACAAGCTTGGAATACTAAGTCAAAGCTGAGTCATGTAACCGCGGTCCTGTCTTATCTCTAACAGCAACAGAACTAGACAGAGAGTGGTTGTATGTCTCCATTAGTGTAGATTTTTGTGCATGTATGCAAAGCCTTGCGTGTTATCTCAATGATTAGTCCAAAGCTTCCCATTTTTGCAAATGAAAAGTTTGCACCATGCTTATGTGTCAGCAGCAGAAGCACTGCTAAAATGCTGATACGCATGCAAATCAAAAATGCTTTGTACTCCTGGGTGCAGAGCACTGTTTTGGACGGATAAAGCCATGAGAATCCTGCTTTAAACAGAACGATGGCAGCAACCATCAGAAAACCACCTCAAAGGATGGGGAGGTAGCTGCTTCAGAAAATGCTCATCCAGAAAACAATAAATTAGTCTACGGAGCGGGAGGCTACCAATGTGAAACAACGACAGGGTAAACTATGCTAATGCTACGTCAAGTATGTCACCAGAGGCATTTCAGAGTCCTGTCCTGTCTGGAGTACACTCACTGTACACTAAGGAGATGGAATAAGGTCTTCAGTTTTATGGATAATACATGTGAAGCCCTCTCAAGGGGTAAATACATCATCTTGACTTATGTATCAGTTGAAAGGGGTAATAATCACCCAAGAAGGAGAACATGGCTCCGACTCTCACTGCTGAATATGACCTCATATTTAATTAGTGTTAACCATGAATTATGACAGGAGAGTACATCTTGTATTTGGACCACTGGGGCATTTGGGATTTCCGGGCTTTAGTGAAGGGCATTTTGTTACAGAACTGAATGATTTATTCAGGTACCCTGAACGAATTTGCTCTGCTATTGCAAGGTTGATGTTACTTGTATACGTAAAATATTTCTGCCTTCACACTTATATGTTTTAGATTACAACTGCAATGACAAAAGGGACCATAAGCTGTCTCTAGATACTTTTTATCGCTTTAGCAGTGTTAACTGCAAAGTTGGTATAAACTGTTTACCTATTAGCATTATCAAGTCTGCCTGGGAAAATCAACTCCGTGGTCAGATATCGTGGAAGTGTTCTCTCCCTCGTGTAGAATTGGGGAAGTGAGCACTCAAATGGCAGCAGGGTCTGGGTGGAGAGTCTCTGTAAGGCTTACAGCCACAGCCATGCACTCCAAACATTTCCAGCCAGTCACAGCGCACCGCCACAGAGAACACAGTGGAGGCCGACAAGCACCAGGGAGAAGGGATCCTCCAGCATCCTGCAACTGTCCCTCATATTCCAAGTTGAATCCCCTGGGTGGACTGTGCAATCCCCACCGGTTGACCTCTCAATAGTTTCACGAGTCTGGTCTTGATGTTTCTGCTCTTTAACAGTGATATTCACATTTTCTTGATCTTTCATTTGTCAAAATTTGGGTTCTCAAAATTCACAAACTTCTTAAAAAAGAAAATACTGTAGATATCCAGCTAAACCTTGTTCATCATTGTCATTTCTATGTCATCTTTCTGCCACTTCAACTTAAAAAAATGCAAAAAACCCTCTCTAGAGCCGGTGTTCTGTTTGTCTGTTCTAGGCTAAAGGGCTTTTTCTATTTTTTTTATTTATCCGCTGATTAGATACCAACAATGAATATTCCATTCATTCAAAGATACATCAATAAATTTTACACATTGCCACTTTAAGGAGGGAGAAAGAAATGCACAGATATGATATAACCAAGTGAGAAGCAGAGCGAGTCATTCTCTGCCTAGATTAGCAACACTGTTTAGCTTGAGGTCTTCTACTCCCACACTCATTTTTTCCCTTGCTTTGCATCTTTCTCTTCATCCAACAGATCCTGCATTCATCCACCTATCAGTTCTCAATCTTCCATCCAGGTATTCTTCATTCCAACCTCCATCTTCCACATCTGTCACACCCTCCATCTACCCACACTGAAGCAGCACTCGCCTAGAGAAACCCTGGCATCAGCACCACCAGTCAAAGCCACCTGCTCTCCCCTCGCTGCAATCATCCTCTCCTGTTACATAAAGACATACTCGCACTGTTGCAATGCAGCATCAGACGCTGTTGTGCAACAGCATTAAAATATCTCCAGGTCAGTGAGGAGGAAAGTTGAAACAGGATATCAACAGAGTTATTCAGATTGAGAGTATACGAAGACGGATTGGTGATTGTATAACGTTCAGACCTTGAGTTATACGTTGTGTGTGATCGTTGTGAAGCCTACAGCACTTGAAAGCTCTCAACCTGCTGTGATACTGTATGCAAACCCGTTAGCCAAGCGCATGGGGATGAAACAGTCCCGTCCATCTGATGGTACTGAATCAAACAGTAAATTTCAAAGACAAATGTGCATGAATAAGAAATCAGACATTTGATGTGAAGGAGTTATTATTAGCGGCATATCTCTGCAGTCAGTATGTGCATTAGCTGATGTCAAACACAACTCAAATCCTAAACCTATCCTGTCACAGCAAGGCATAATATAATGCTGAGTCTTATGTCTGTTGTTGCCACCCGTAGTTTGTCAGATATTCTCTTTAATTCCATACAGAAAGCCAAACTAACGCTGCTACTGATGTTGTTGCTGGTGCCGCAGCACCCTGCTTAAAATGTCTTTAGCTCAATAGGCCCAGCCCAAATATTTACATTACATTGCTTTGTAAATATATATAATTCAATTTTTTTCAATAACTAGAACTGTAGGAATGATAATCCAGATTATTTTTGATCAATATTGAGCTCATGATTATTATCATAATCATTACATTGTTTAATAAACTGTCAGGCACACATATGGATTGGTTTAGTTGGTATGGAGATTTTCCTGATGCCTTCATTACTCACAGTGTTATTGGACACACACCTTTGTCCGAATAGAATGTGACTACAGTGGTGATTTCAGCGTGCCTTTGTGAGCTGGATGGAATGTAGTTAAGCGCTGTCCTGCGTCACCGTTGTAGATGTCTGAGGCTTTGTCCAAACGAACATGAACACTGTTAAAAATGTTTTCTCTGCTCCCCTTTTGTCCACATTCATACGCTACAAATGGTCGCCGCGTTGCCTGTACATGTATTAGATTCGTATTTTCAAGTTTGGGTAAATTTATTTTTTCGTTGATTAAAGTTATTCCTAGTCGTTGTTGCTCGTAGATGTTCTGTATCTGCTACAAAGGTCACAAAGTGTTATTTACATCATGAACGTTTCCTTTTTGACGTCATCTGTTCCATTTATAATCGTCTGGTCACTTCTTGTGAAATTATTGCTGTTAGCTCTAGTCCAGTTAGTTACAAAGGCAGCAAAGACGCTATCAGGACATTCAACATGGATCCGTAAAGAAACATCATAGAGGCAATGCCATAAGTTTGTTTTTCATTATAGACGAGATAGAAATTATATATTAGGTCAATTTGTAAGATACAATGTTTGATTGGAGCGCTTTTATTCACTTTGTAAGTGTGAAGGATTGTCATATTAATTTAAACACACTGGAACTGATTGTTTTCAAATTGTTTGTTCACAGTTTTCATCGTTATGTCAATGCTCATTGAAGAAGTCAAAGTAAAGGAAAAAATCTGCTTCGGCTTTCTCTTCGCTAACTGTAGTGTAGCCTGGTGTTAAGCCAGTGTTCCAACACCCTGCACGAGAAAACTACAGTCACTGTAAAAGGATACTTAGAAAAACTCCCTCCAGGGGGAAGACTTCAGAGTCTCTGTTTGAGGTGCTGAAGTGTGGATGGAATAACCAGGTATATCTGAGGGCGTCAGCATGAAACAACGCAGTGTGCGTTGCTATTGTCTAGGTGTGACGTCCTCATACCCCGGGACCATACTGTTTTTAGCCTAGGTCGGTGGCCTTCCGCCTTTATGCCTCAAAGTATTATACCTTTCCAACTATACCGAGGAATAAATGTTATACGGACGCTGCTTCTAAACCAAACACTCCCATGACATGCCTGGCGGTGCTTCTGAAACGTCTGGATGGAGGCACTTTGAAATGTATGGACGCGATTATTTTCCTAAATTAGAGGAAAACAATCAGTTTTTAAACGTGCGCTCTTAGCCCAAGTTAAAGATGACCACTTTGTGTTTAAAGGTAGAGGTGCACTGATTGATCAGCCAGCTAAATTTGTTACTAAAATTGTTACTAACATCCCGCAAGCAATACATTAACATATGATGGGCTCAACAAGGCTTCCAAATTTTTTTTTTCATTTCAAAATGTCATACAATAGCTTTAAGCAACGCCGGCACTCTTTGCATATGAATTGTTCTTTGTTAACATTATATGTCCTATAGCCATTATGATTCCAAACAACAGATTATAGAGCTGATTATAGAGCTCTTTGCCGTCTGCTCTCCCAGACTTAGTTTTCAATTCAAACTTCTGCTATCTTTTGTTTATTAGCGATAGTCTAACGTTAATGTTACTCGTCTTTATTTCACAGTCAGTGTCATGCAGGCAACAGCTGTGATTAGTCAGTTGGTGGATTAGGGAACACTTAATTTGCTTTGCACTGTAGCTTCCTATGGGTGGAGCATACATTTTAAACATCAATATCATTTAACCTTATTCATTTAATTATGAAAAGCCAAAATCAGATTGATATATTACAATTTGATCAATTTTGCAGCCTTACGGGACTGTTAAACATTTTCAGCATAATCGGAAATTATTTTTTTTGCCAAACTTAAATTGTATTCAATTAAAACCATCAAAAATATTCAAATTTTACTTGTCAGTTAATTATAGCCAATCAAATTTATTCAGAGCAGAGAGCTAAATCAGTAACAATGTGTCTTCAAACCCGTTTGTGAATGGTTTTCATGGTTTCGTGCTGATAAGACCAGTGAAGTAGTACATCAGGCCAATTGGTGGATGGAGAAAGTTTGTCTCACTAATGAAGTGCAGCGTGAAGACACTAAGGACTGTGAATGTCACCAAATTTACAGCGCAGCAGCCCTTTGATTCCCTGCAGCTGTAAAACAATGAGGAGGTGATTGGACTAAATTGCACTGCAGTTGACTGCTTACAGCCATTTGATGGTGTCGCGCTCAAATGATCTCTCTCCTGTGTCCTTGCTCACACATGTACACAACGATAGAGCGATTTGTATCCTAACCTCTCACGCTCTCTTTATCTCTTATCTTCTGTCTGCCATTTGCTTGCTCAAATACCAAGACAGAATACAAGTACATGAACACCAACTAACACTGTGATTAAGTGGTCATTAGTCTTATCTATATCTTTTCCTACTCTTGCTCTCCTGTCACCCCAGCTGTCATGATGTAAAGAGCAGTTCCTGTTGATATAGACATTTAATTTCCACGTTCATGTAAATGTGAAAGCTCAAACATATTCATGCACTTTCTCGTGTTCAGAGGTTCTATTAGTGCAACGTCATCTAGACACAGACGGTATCATACAGTGAGTGTAAAAAATGTAAGTATGCAAGTACGCATGCCAGTACAAGAATGAATATGATGAATATCCATATGTTCCAAAACATTAACTGCATGGCTGTGTTATGTGTTTTAAATATAATATTTGGAGAAATTTGTATGGAAAAACGTTGGGAAAATGACAAAAACGTTTTTTTTAATCATATAGGCAAGGCAAGTTAATCTTGAGTAATAAAGATGAGTTATGTTCATGTCTTGCCTGATTTGGTTGTCAATAGCCAGATTACAGCATAGCCAAACCCTGCACTGCACTACTAGTACTGTAAAAAGATGGTTCTTTACCCACCATCACTCTGGTATAGGAAGAAATTGTGTTTCTGTAAAGCAGTCACGTCTGTCTTTGTTGCTGCTAAGCTGAGGATTCAGCATCAATGTCCCTGCAGAATATAGTTTGCATTCTGATGAATGATTTACACATATGGTAGCAAGCCCTGACATTAAAATGACTAAATCCCCACAAAAAAAGTTAATAGCTGACAACTTGTTTAGGTTTGTATCTGTAGCAACCAGGTTAGATGTGTTCCATGTCATTTTCAGCATGTTGGTTGCTAGCTCAGGAATTTGAGTTTCCCGTATCGATGGGGAATTTTGACTACAGAAAGAAGAAGATAGAGGGATGGGGGTACAAATGCCTCTAATCAGAGACCAAAGATAGGCTTATGTTTTTCATTTATCAGGCCAACTGGGCAATTTTAAAAATCTATTTTGAGTAACAATTCTAAATTGAATTCCACAACAATGATGTGTCCATGTGCGAGTATAATCTGATTGGTGGAAATGTAGAGCAGCATATCATTCAAATATGAGAGCCAATATTTAACACATCATGGGTATTTCGTTTTCGATGATGCCTTGCTCTTTCCCCCCCTGCTTTTTTCATCATAATCCAGAGCTTCTTGTAAATCCGGCTCTGTACCCTCGCTGTCGCAACAGAACAGGGAAAATCCATTCCAACAATAAAAATGTCTCTGCTTCCTGCTTCCAACATTGAACTGTAAGAAATATCTTAAAGGGGCACATGGGAGAGGGATGGGGTGGTGCATAAAATTGCATAATCTGCATTAACAACCACATACAGTCCGCATTTGCATATTCACACACAAATGATTAATTCATACATTTTTAAAATACAGACACAAAGAAAGCAGTGTGCTTCTAAATTAGATTAAAAACTATAAGCGCCACAACATACTATGTCACCCTGGGCTACAAACACCATCAGTTATCAGAAGCAAAGAAAAAGACAAAAGAAACAGGGAGGAGAGATGATGAGCACAAAACTGTGGAATAATGATAGATCAAAAGAAAAAATTCAAATTCAAAATGGGGGGATTCAAATTGCATGAAGCGAGACAGGAGGATGAATGACCAATGTAAAAGGTAACTGGAGGCACCTGTCCTTTGCTATCAAAAATTGAAATAAAACACATGTAGGTAAGACCAAAAGGGGAGACGAAGGAGTGTGAGAAGATGTGAATTTTGAATAACACTTTGAGCTTGATCCAGATGCCATAAGGGAGGGGAGTAATGGAAGAGAGTGAAAAAATGAGTGGGGAACGTACAAGAGGTATGGGGCGGGGGACTGAATGGGGAATGGATATGAGGAGAAGTGAGGATATGAGGCGTGGGCGAGTGCAACACAGACTGATAGACAGCCAGAAATAGAACACTAATTAGTAGTCAGATACTGCAGGCAGGCAGGTGAGGAGAAAAAAAAACATGGCAAGGGGGAAGAAAGGTAATGAATGGTTCTCCCTACCTAACGAGACAGGTAGTCTTACAATGTATCTCATCATGTTCACAAATTGCATGACTGTATATCACGCAGAGGTAAGAACTGACAGAATGGAGAGGGGGACAATTGTGAGAGTTAGACATACACAGCGAGGGGAGGGAGATGGAAACAGATCTAACTGGACACAGATGGAGCCTGACAAGGAAACTCATTATCTAAGGTGGGGATGGTGGGTTGGAGGGTTCCCAGGGAGACGACAAATAACCTACAAGGGTGATTTGCTCACACACACTCCAGCCATTTATCTGTGATCATTCATGTTAAACTGCAGACAAAGTTTAATTACTCAAATACCTTATCACACAAGCCAGCCTCCTCTGAGTATTTCAGAAACAGCCCCGACCTTGAAAGTTTGTCATGGGTGCGGTTTTGAGCACATGCTTTCTGACAAGAGACACATAGATGCACTTTCTACATCTATACAGCTGCCCAACCAAGAACAAACTACAGCCACAATCGTGTCCTCTTCAGTCTTACCATGTGTGTGCAACAGTGAACCGCCTCTGTTTGTGGATGTTGTTGTTGAGCAGCATGCGGCGCAGCAGACGTGGCGAGTTGCGTGGAGAAAGACGAGGGGAGATTGACGAGGGAGACCGTCGATGTCCTCTTGGCCTCTCTGGCTGCAGCAGGTTCTCCCGCAAGATTTTCACCAGGTCTTCATTCAGGCCGGAGTGTTTGGGCATGGGGGGAACTGCCAGGGTGTCCTGGTGGGTCAACCCCATGCCTGCCTGCTGGGCCATGCCTGTCCCCAGCGTCACCACCACCAGGAGCAGCAGATGCACCAGCAAAAGAATGAACAGCAATGGCAGCAAAATATATCAGCGACAATGCGATACACACACTAACCGTAGTCCTATTCCCCGTGCAAGTCCAAGGGTTTCCTCAAATTCTGTGAATCTGTTCAAACACATATCCAAAGATCCTCTGGAAACTAAAAACCTTTCATGTCCCCTAAAATTGCAAAGGAGGTAGAAGCTACTCCACCCCAGAAGAAAAATCCCCCCTACCACCTGTCCTTCTTTTTAGGACCCAGTAAATGAACAGAAGCACTGAGGGTTGCAGCCTTTGTGTGCTCTGCAAAACTGGATGTCTGCTGTGAGAGTGTAAGGAGAATATGTGGGGATGACAGAAGCAGAGAGGGAGGGTGCGATGCAAAAAATAATAATAAAATGAAGCAGGGACTTCCGTCTAATCCAGCCCTTTCTTCCCAAGTCCCATGGTGATCTCAACACAGTTCATTGAAAACAAGTCCAGCAATAGTTTATCTATACTCATTCAGCCTATTTAAGCCCAGAACAGCTCAGGGAACCCAATGTTGGTTCACCAGGAAAAATCCCCAGTCCAGCGTGACTCAATCCAGTACGGCTTGGTTGAGATTTGTTCAATCCAGTCAAAGCAATTTCTCCTTCCTTTCTCTCCCAGCACGGATAGGCTGAGTGCTGACTGCAGCCAGTTTATGAGCAACTGATCCAGAGAGAGAGAGAGAGAGAGAGAGAGAGAGAGCGGGAGCGGGGGAGAGAGAGGAGGAGAGAGAGAGAGGGGGATAGAATTTATGCATGAATGAGCCTGATTGTCGAGGCAAATGCATCTGCGAGGGTCCAGCTCTCGATGCAGCAGACCACACTAAAAGCACCCATTAGTTATTGAGTAACCCTCAATCCAGACTCAGCTTGAGAGGACATCCCTATGAAAAGCAAACGGTGACATTTGTGCACCTGTGCGTGTGCACAGATTAGCATTTACAATTTACTGATAGTTGCATATATTAAAGAAATTGTTGGAAATGAATATAACAGCCTTGCATTGATTTTTATTCTGTTAGTTTTTCTACTGAGGAAAAAACCTCATTTTAAACATAAAAACACTGTCCACTCTCCAGCCGTTTCCGTTCTTAGCCAGCAATCAGCATCTTATTTGGAACTTTTAGTAATTCTACTTCCAAACACTCCCCTTGAAATGTGCCTAAGTGCCCAGCAGTAAATACATCACCTTTTTCTTACTTCTTCAACCTGGCCGACAACACAATAAAATGAGTACTATATCATATCAATGCAAATGCAATGTAAACCTGCAACTATATTAATTATTGTTTTGTATGTCACTGTGCTCTAGTTTCATTGGTCTCCGAAAGGCCTAAAAGTTGTGAAATAGAAAAAGTGAAAACACAGATCGTAACATAATTAGGGCTATGGCTTCAGAGTTGTTAAATGTCCGAGTCCTGACATGGGTGTGTCTTGTCCGCCTGCAAAGAAATATCAATAAACCCTAGGTATTTAGGTGCCAAATAATTTTCAGGAGCCAAAATATACTGATGTCAGAGTGCCATGTTAAATGTCTGCCTCACCTTTTCTTTCCCTACTGTCTGCCATTGTTAGCCCTGCATCCCATTGTGCACAATATATTCTTTGTACAATATGTACCACGCCAAATATGCTACAATCATGTTACAATAAATATATAAAGCACCAATTTTCTTTTTAATTCATATTGAACTATTTACTATTAGTTGTTTTCTGCTTACTAAGACTCTGAGTTTTTATCTCCCTATCCCCATGTCAATTTAACTTGACCAGCCAGTGTAGTTAGGTCTGTGCCGCCTTTTGCTTGCAGGCAACAAATGCTTCACACTGGGCTCCGGGTGAAACTACTCATGTGAGGGAGGAGCAATGACATTTTTTTCATTGCACTTTTCATCAAAGTGGGCAAGATACACTTTATGTGAATTACAGAGACTTGACTAGACAAACAAGGATGAAAGGACTTGCAATCAACTCAATGGTTATGCAAAGGACATGCAGTTAATGTTTAGAGATGTGTAGTGATTCATGTTTCATGCACTCTCTGTCAGTCCAGAGGTTAATGAGTCCTGAGGACCGAACACCCAGCAGTGATGTTGACCTCCAACACCGGTGCGTAAGGGGCTTTTCGGAAAATAAAAAAACCTGCTCCAAACTTGAAACTTAATTTCCTGCGAATGTCTTCACTTCTGACACCACGTTCTAATGTCCACATGCATCTAGGATTGTAATTGTATGCAATTATACGGCGGACAAAACCCAAACATTGGAAACATTATCTTGAGCACTGCATTACTGTGTCCCATGCCACACATCACACCCGAAGTTCATCTACAACTACAATCAAAATTATCTGGCTTTTTTTATCTGGCTTTTTTTCTGTCTACTACAAATAAATCAATTCAAAGGGTATGATGAAACTGAAGTAAAGGTTAGAAGTGAATCCAAACAAAGAGATGACTTGCAGAATCTTTCCGACTATTTATTACAAGATGGGGATGTTTTTGAAAGTTTATCATTATGCCTAAAATCACATCCAGATAAAGGATAAAGGATAAATGGTTTTTATTCACTTTCTTTAACATTGAGAGAATTCTGAAAAGATTCGAATGACATTTTTTTTGTCTCTTGGCTGTTTTTGACCTTTTAAGTTTATTAAGTCTAAATTTGTTCAATTAGTTTTCTAGTAGACTAGATTGCATTGAAACTGGGTAAACAATTGGACATTGGCCCAAAGAAGTAACCAGTACATTTTGGAGTGAATCCAGATAGAGGATAAAGGATGCAGGGTTTTTTTCATTTTAACATTGAGAGAAAACTTTATAGATGGATTTGTATGAAACTTTTATCGCAGATGTGCATCAGGAATGGGGATAGGTGATTCAATTGTAATGAACAATTTGCTCCAATTAAGAAGAAATGCTCCTCTCCTGGACTCATTTGGAACAACGGCTGATCCAAGCTCTAGATGTTTGTTTTCATGGTGAAATGTCTTAATGCAGGTGTTGCATATAAATAGGAATTTAAGTTGTAGGGAGGAAGGACCCTTTAAAGTGAATTCACAGTGTGAGTGGAGGTGGAGGAGATGAAGATCCAGTGCTGATAAAATAAACCACCCATCTCAAAAGAATGTACCAGTCACATACATGGTAGAAAATTAATTTGTTATAGCTGCAGTAATAGTGTAGTAGGAAGGACAAATGAAATTCATTAAATATTGATATTGGATGAAACTAGAGCTAAACCTACAGCTTATTTATGGCCTAATATGCTGGAAACCTTTTACCTTTGTTGCCGGACTAGCAAGGTCTCGCTGGTTGGTGCTCCTCCACAAGGATTTGGGGATGCTGAACCTCGTGACATGTTACCCCCAACTCGCTCCGACCCCAAACAGGTACCAATAGCTGTTGACACTAATGTAAACATAGGGGGGGGCTATGCCTACTATGACTACTCCCTACTTAAAGGTCCAGTGTGTAAATGTTGCCAAGGGGAGGGACTGCACTCCATCCTTTCAGCTGAGTTGCCCGCAGGATTCAACTCGGCTCGGTCGCCAGCCTGCTTGCCTGTTCCATGTGCTGTTGCTTTTTCTTGTTCTGAATAATAAGTATGATCCTCCATTTATCAAAACTAAGTGCAACTTTAAAAGCAAAAACGCGTCCGTACCAACATGGCAGCCTCCATACAGAAATCAGGACTTATGGAGATAAAAATGGTTTCCTCTAAACAAATATTAAAAAATATTTTACTTTCAGCTGAAAGTACACAAAAAAAACAACCTAGTAATGACTATTATGTAATAATGACTATGTATATATTCCATTTATTCAAAAAGGTAACCCCTAGATCTTACAGACTGAACCCTTAACGTTCTCTGTTCTAATTTCCATTAAGGGATACATTTCCCTATAGGACATGATTACCTCTTTTTAATGTTTTTGTGTTCTGACAAAAACATTAGTCTCTTTCTTTCTCACCACTTATCTTCTCAGTTATGGAAATGAATACATGTATACGAACAATTGTGATTGTGAAAGAAACTAAAAATGTGTATTCAGAATCCAGAAGTGCAACGTGTGATTCGCAAATGAATAAAAAACTCTCCAGTTCTAGATTCAGATTTGTGTATTGAAATGTGTTAATGTGTGGATTTATTTATTACAGAGACGGAACATGTAAATGCAGCCCAGTCTAATATGTGCTACTGCCCACTAGTGGCACAAGGCTTGTATAGCTACTGAGAAACACAAATTCGAACACCTCCAGACAAACATTTGCAAATTTGTAGCACAGCAGAAGCACATCAAAAGCCTACTGTGAAGATGAACCCAAATGTTATGCACACTTGAGTTGAATCTAATGAGTTTGCAGCATTTCCAGCTCTGGAAGGAAAATAGAGTTTTTCTGCCAGTAATATCGATACAGTCTTTTTCAGATTTGTTTACACATTTACATGTTGGTCTACCTGTATTTGCAAGTTTGTCTACGCATGTGCTTGTCTCTTTTTCTTCTTCTCTATTTTCCCCCCACCCTGTCGCTGCACATGACATCTATGTGCTTTTCCCCCTGGTTACCAGGGGCAACATATATTGCAAGGAACAAGTGGATTTGTCAAGAAATAAAGACTACAGAGACACTGTAGGCTATTCAGAGCCTCAGAGAGACCCACAACACACATGTACATACAATACAAACCCATCAGCACACAACCTTGATATGCAAATGAAAAAGTCAATGTGCACACGGCACAGGCCTCACAATAGCTTATTTTATTTAATTGATTTACAAAAATGTATAAATAAATCAATACAATCATTTGTAAATGCAAAGACTGTGTTGTAGTTGTAAGCTCCAGCAGAAAATTAAGTGGAATCGCAAACTTTGTTTTTTCACAAAGAGGGAGTTGACAAAAAAGTATGAAAGAAGGTGAGATGTATAAAAATGATGCTCAATCCAATAAACAACTGCATAAATCTGATGAAAACAAGTCCTAAGGATGGAAATAGGAATAGTAAATAACCACACAGATGTCAACATCTGTCTGAGACTGAAACAATATTATCCATTGATAATATAGTCTAAAACCGTAAATTTTATAGAAGACAACATATAGTAAGAAATAAGCCTGATGTGGGAAAATATGATAATAAATGACATATTGTAACATAACCGTCCAAAGTAGGAAAATTGATGTAAGAATATTTAATGTATTTTGTGTTTGAGACCCATCAGGGACGGGTCGAGTGCAGAGAAACAATTTCACTATGTTGTACTGTGTATGGCCGTAGGTGATCAATAAGGCGTTTCTTCTTCTTCTTAAATCCAAGTCTGACTCCGACATAAACTCTGAGGCAAGGGTTTTTTGATCAAAAGAAAAAAAAAAAAAAATCCCATTTCTCTTATTTGTGAACAAAGGTGAAAGTAGAAAACGGTTCTGAGAAATCACATCAAGTGCAAATATGAGCTGATTGGCCACAAACTACAAAATACCATTTCATCTTGATAGCTTGGACGCCTTTCTTTGTTGGGCAGTACACAGAATGTTGTCACTTCACAACACAGTCTGCTGACTGGGATTAGTGCATTCAATTCCATAATATCTGGATGTCAAAGATGAATAAACCTTATCACATCTACCTGTTGATAAAGTTAAAAATAATTTCAATGATGATCGAGGTTATGTGAATTGCCATGTGAGGGTGCAGTTACAGTATTAACTGGGAGGGGAGTGTTTAAGTGCTCGAAAAGGATCTGGAAGCTTGAATTAAATAAAGGTTTCTCAACGTTTCAATGTACAATAAGGTATTTATAAACAATAACAGAACCAACAGAGCAATTATTTCAGAACTTAGATGCAGCTCTGCCTCCCTCATGTGGACATCTGCTCACGATGAGTGACTCAGTGACCGCTACAGCAAACAAGGACAGAATTATTATTTATTATCAGAAGTAGGTTACGTTTCAATTACTTAATCTGTTTGGTTGGGGGGTTTTGTATTTCTTTTTAAGAAGTATATTTTTAGAGTTTCTTAACAAATTTTGATTTAGTAGGGAGGTGACCTTTTGAACGGGGAGGAGGTGATTCCATTTTTATGTGGTAGCCTTTGTGGAGGCATGCATGCCCTTCCAGTTTCTTCCAGTGCTTTGTTATTTTAAATATTACAAATTCATATTTATTATATGCTTTCACCGTGAATATTTAGTGTTGCCCATAAATGATGTAGTGCAGATGCACTGAGAGTAGGCTCACTGAAATAACAAGTTTCAACTCAGACTAGAGAGTGTCATGTAATAGGATAAAAAAACAGCTAATCATTCTCTCTGTGGAGGTCTACCTATTGCAAACAGTCCTTCTTAAAGTCCTCAAGGATCTCTTCCTCTCCTCAGGCACTGGCCACATCAGGATTTTCATCGTCCTCGATCTCATTGCAGCTTTACAAACCACAAATTTCTCCAAAACCTTAAAACCTCTCTCTCTAGGCGGAAGTCATATCTCTAAAACTGACATCCGCATTAATAACTGCAATTCCCCTTTTCCCAAAGTGTCCCCCAGGTTTCGGAGCTTGGTACTATTCTTCTATCATAAGCCATCACGGTCTCCTTTTCCACTGCTCCACCAACGATATCCAGCTCTTCATCTCAAAGTCCATCAGCACAGAAGCTCGCTCCACAGAAACGTATGTGGATAAATGTACACACATATTTTTAAACTTGTTAAGTTTCTTTGAGAACTGCAAATCTATGATTATTATTATTGTTATTAAAATCCATGCACACTTGTAAAATGTATGTTATGTAACAAACAAACATACTTATTTACCTCATTCCAAATAAGTGTGTAGAGCATATTAATGCATATGTATTAGTAAATCCAAGCTGGAATTTTGTGGTGGTTGATTTGTTTTTCCAATCGCAATCAACTTAGCAATCGCAATTTCAAGTCTTAAGCATATGAATAACCTTCATACAGCTTTGTTGTTACGGCTCCTGCCAAGAATATAGTGCAAATCATATTCACATAACAACAACAATAACAAACATTTCAGAGGGCACTTGTACGTGAAGGGATAGAAAGATTAAAACTTTTTTTTTATTTATTTAAAAAAACAAAACAAAACCCATTAGTTTCAGGACCTTGCCTGCAACTTTACAGTAAAGTAAAGTCATCCAGGTCGAAATTGAGGGGAGAACATAATATTTTCTATGATATTTGATATTCAATGAATTATTTTAAGTGTAGCCATCAAACGCTAAATAATAAAATAATTTACATCATCAACATGTATATGTCTAAGTGAGATGATTAAAAAGGTGTCTTCAGAATTTGTATACAATAAGTGTCTTCTACGCAGTGGAAATCTGTCAGCTACTACAGAGAGAGAGAGAGAGAGAGAGAGAGAGAGAGAGAGAGCGAGAGAGAGAGAGAGAGAGAGACTTTATTCATCCCAGGGAAATACAAGTGTCCAGTAGCATCGATCAAATTTAGGGCATGCAATGCAATACTATGAATGAATGAATGAAAACGTGTGTGCAAAAAAATCTTTTTTAATGACTGTTTATGCATGTGACCAGTAGATGGCAGCATTTGATTGGAATTATTCTGGGAAGCAGAGAGTTATTGCAACATGTGGACTTATTTCACTAAGATACAGCATGAAGAGGAAAGTTCATGTGTTTCTAGCATAGTGGGGCAATTAGTGACTTCTCTGTTTTCTGCAGTGACACTTCATTAGGCTTTATCTCCACTTAGGGTCTGTGGAGTTACTGCCACTGAAACCCTGCCAATGTCAGTTATATAAACTACTATCTTTATCATGACCACGCACAGCTATTAAGAAGATCAGTGTTATTTTCTCCAGTGAACAGTGACATTTTTCTTTATAGTCTTAACATTTAAGATCTCTCTTTAGATGACTCAACATGAGCTATGAAAGCATTAGGCTGTATAAGTGGAAAATGGAGGTAAAAGAAAATGGCAATAAATCATAGAATGAGTCTGAATTATCAGCAACTCTCACTTTTCTTTTCTTCTCTTTTTTGAAAGACAGACATGGCTACAGTCCTCGAGTGATCCAGGGCTCTGCATCAGTGCTTAAATCTCGGCTGACAAAAAGAGCGCTGAATACGGATAGGGCAACACAAATCCTGCTTCTAAGAACTGATCAAGACAAAACCCCTTCAAACACTAAAACGTCTGAAACTCTGGATTCTAAGTACAGCTTTCATCCCCATCTGCCTTTTCTGATATTGCCTCATTGCTTCAACCCTAATATTTCTGCCTGCTATGTTTCTTCTAACCAACTCAAGTGCATATTCCTACCGACCTGTACAGCTGGTCTATCGGCTACAGAGGGGTTTTCTCATGGACAGCCCGTTGCCTAACACAGCTGTCATAGTGACCCTGACGGTTTGTACCATCAAACTCCCTCCTCTCTCACCAATGTCGCACCCTTTCCCCTCATGGCCTGAAAGCACAGTCATATTCACATTTTCTGGAACAAAGATGAATTACAAATAGCAAGGTTGTACTGGAGCAGCACACATGCACTACCAATAAGGCACCTTCAGCATGTGGATTGTGGATTATACTTTCAGATACAACATTAGTAGATATATCACTAATTGAGCCAGCCGCACTTATATTCATAATAGAAATTACTTCATAAACATATAAAGAAGTCAAGATAGGTGCCCCACTGCATTGGAATAACTCAGTTTGTGCTAATATATATAGAAGACACCTCCGATCATCAGTGACTTTTAGCAAATTGACATAAAAATCATCTTTCATTTCCAATAAGCCTAAAATTTTGAAAAGAAGCAAAGTGAAGAAACCAATTCCATACATGCCAATCTCATCCAATGCTAACCTTTAAGTCTCAAAATGAAGAGAACTACAATTTCGAATGCAAGTCTGCACGTCATAGGCAATAAAGTTCACATCCATATCCATGAGGCCAGTGGTTCAGACTTTTTTTCAATGATATTCCATTTTGAATTTTTCAAATATGTTTAGAATTCATACCTGAAATCATAACAAACTATTATTTTTTAACCATACAATAAAAATAAAAATGCTACTGTTTCTGCAATTCAACTGAGTCTAAATGATTTTTGATGGATATGCTTTAGCTTTCATTTGTTTTAACTCCCACCACATATTTGCAGTCACGTTCACATAAAACATTTTGGTTGCCTTTCATCAATTCAAAAAATATCAGAATGTCCCACTTACATGAAACATGATCGCGTTTGTTGTTTGAACTTTAAGACGGATAACAGTTGCAATACTAAATCTACAATTATTTCGATTAAGAGGTACTACCTGCAGTACCCCAAGTATTTCCCATTTAAGAAACATTGATTTCAGACACTTTTTTTCAGCAATGATCCCATTTTTGAATTTATTTTAAAGCAAAAAAAAACTTTTACTGGGAAAAAAAATGCTGTTATAAAGAACTGCACCATAGCGCTCTGCCATCAGTCTCTGGCTTATTAATAGTAAATTTGTAACTACTGTGCATGTGTCACTAAATTCACCATTCAACACTTTATCATCATGCAATAACAATTTAACATTGTTGTGCTGAACTTAAGGACTTGCAGAATTTTGTTTGCTCCAAATTAGTTTTCTTCTTTATCTCCTAAAATCTCTGATTTCAGCTGAAACGCTGTTTCAACCATTAAATTTGCATGCGGATTAAAATGCAGAAAATCTACAACACTCCCAGGCTTTCTGTGGTATTTGTTGAACATGCATTTATGAGATGCCTGTCTTTTATGGAAAACTCACCTCATATTCTATCTAACGGATCTTAGGGATGTACACTCTTCTGTAGGGATGGTACCTTATATGTATGCCACCTTAAGTAGGACCATAGAAAAGGGATATCATTTTTTTTTTTAAATCCAACATGTACTTATTTTCGCACTGCCCTTATCAACACTGAATTCTCTAAGCATGTAGACACAGAGCCAATGAGCGGAAACACAGAATGACCCAGAAAAATAAAACTTCAGGGAGCCTTCAAATATTATTGGGTTCCCTGCCAAGGACAATCACCAGGATCCAAAGTCCTCTGTTGGAATGTTTAAGTAGATGCATCCATGCCACAGTGTATGCCCTTGAATGCCAGCCTTTGTGTATCAGTCTTATTTCCACTAGCATTTATTTTAGAGGACGCCAATAGTTGTTACTTATTGAGCTAGTATGCACTCAGCCTGCCATGATAAGAGGACATGGGCAAGGGAGTGAAAGAGCGAATGGAAGTGCTTGCCAATTACGAGAGGATCTCAAAGCAGTGCTGTATCCGACGCAGGGAGACAGTAAATGAAAGTGGATGAATAAAAATGACCACAGAGATAAGGAAGAGGGGTTGAGAGGGGATCAGACGAGACAGGAGTACAGGAAGTTGTGGGTAGCTCAAGAAAAATCCTATTATTTGAATCCATGTGGTCCTACGACCTCAAGGTTATTTGTGTCCCTGTGGGCCTCAGCATGGCTCACGGATGGCTGTAAGCATGTGTTTCCTGCTGAATGATGTGCAAATACAGTATGCAAGGCCTTTGTCTATGATGTTGATGTTTCGTGTATGTGGGAGAGAAAAAGGAGTAATAAGAGAAGACTACTCCAGAGAATTAGATGATCCACAGTGCAATGAAAAAATATTAGACTCTGTCCTGGTTCATTGTTATTTTGAGTGAATCTAATACTATTCTTAGAAGAAATTCAACATAAACAAAGGAAACGTGATTAAACACTAAATGCAAGTATGTAAGGCTAATTGTGTTGATTGATAAAAATGACCAACTTCGACTGTGTGAAAAAATATCCGTCCCCCAGATGCTAGATCCAAAAACAACAAGGAGACATTGAGGGGAATGTCACATCATCAGTATGTGACCTGTGAATCATGCGCAACTAGGTCTTGCAGAGAGACCAAGTCCAACAAGTCCACCTTAGGATTTCGCAATGGGAAAAAAAAATCAAAAAATCCAAGAGATACACATACCACTGCTTGCCAATACTTTTTCACAACACTGAACTACAGATTCAGACTCAGATTGCAGTAAGTCATAAAATATTCAAGTGATATATGTAACACAACATATATCCAATCGACGCACCCCAGGGAATACATTACTATTCAACACATGCTGAAAAATAATACTCGCTACAAATAATAGGTTAAATGAGAAAAGTGTGTATTGTAACATGGCTCATTTAGGACAGGAATAACAGCAAAGCGACAGTGGAATTTGCATACAATGGTGTGTAGTGGCCACTGATGCATGATGACAGGGGAATTACACCTGATAGTTTAGCCTGAATAATTCATGAGGAAATAAATATTCATCTCCAATTCTCACTTTAACAACTTGGTGATTCTCAAGAGTCAACGAAGAACACTAACTAGACTTTGAAATGTGAACTTTTTCAGCTTTACAAGTACAACTCTCTAAACAATGGAAACCAATATGACTAAGGCAGATAAAGGTGACGATTAGATCAGAGTCTATGAAGACTTCCCTGCATCAGGATGAGGAGCTTATACTGTAAGGTAGATCCATAGCGTGTCAATATAAATATTAAATAGTTCAGGACTGGTCTCCTGCAACTTGAACGTCCACGTTGTAGAACATCGGGTCCTACAGATGTTTGTTGGGGTTTAGTTCAGGGGACCTGGATAGCCATGGCAAAACCTTATTTTGTGATCTCTGAATAATTCTTGGGTTGATTCTGAGGTGTACTTCAGATAATTTCCTGCTGTAAGGTTCCCCTACAGAACATAGAGATAGGGGCTTTTAGGTTTTCAACCAGTGTCTGCTGGTGTTTGATGGAGTCCATGGAACCATGACTTTTAACAAGGTGTCCTGGGCCACACAGAATCAGAGATGCTCCACTATACATCACATTAGTATAAGGTGCTCTTCTCTATGGCTTTCATTTGTGCTAAGTCACACCCATCTTAGATGATTGTTGTCTAAAAGCTTTGGCCTCATCTGACCTATGACCTTGTTCCATTGAAAGTCCCTATGGAGCTTCACTTTGTGTGTGGATGACAGCAGAGGCTTTTTCGTGCTACCTTCCCAAACAGCTTGTGCTGGTGTGAGTGCAGTCTGATGATGGTTGGGGAGACTTTGTGACTCGAATATTCAAATGACCACTGCAATTATCTAGCTGTAATCCTTGCAGTGTGTTTTTTCCGGTCCAACCTTCTTCCTCACAGTGTGTGAGGTCAGTTTGCAGACAGATTCTCTTCCATGCTGATCTTCCCAATAATTCCGTAGACCACATTAATTTAAAAATAATATTAACATGCTGCTAATTTTAATTCTTCTGGTTAGTATTAAGGGGGAATTAGGCCCAGCAAGAAGAAGAATATTCCAACTACCTGTGTCTCTCTGCCCTTTTAAAATACTTTTAAGACCACTAATGTACGGAGCAGTTTTTCGCTTCTCTGGGCTTTATTTTCAGAATGACTCTCTTTGTCTGAATTAACTTCAATTTATTATAAAACACAACTTTTCTGTACATTTCATAATAGAATACAACTATGTCATCAAGTTTCATTTGTTATTAAAGTTTACGTTTTTCTCTTTGAAATTTGTCTGAAGTGGCATCACATGAGACAATTTATCAGACTTGGCACAGCTATCACGATAAGGCTTTTTACAACGACACACAAAGATACTTCATGCCATATTTACTCATAGGCAGACACGGTACAGCACAAAAAGAACAGGTGTAAAGAAAATAAACCTATAATTCTTGAATTGTATTCATTTCCACTTGAATGAAATGATGACTTGAGTTAAGTTCTTCTTATGACTCTGACGAAAGAAAGAAAAGCAATAAAACTAGGCTGACATTTCCCAGAGACATGGAACTGGCTCAGTATGCAGCAATTTATATACAATTAATATTGTTTATCCAACAGACAAAACAACTCTTTTTCCTAGAGCGCTGGGTGCTTTCACGCAGTCATTTCACAATAAAAGGATTTTTATGCAAAACTACTGACCAGAACAAATAAATACCACCTCTGAAAAATGGCCCCAAATGAGACAGCACAATACAATGAGACTATTTAACGAAATAAACATGTTTTACAAGGGATGGAAATATAGGCTGTTCATAAGGAAGCTAAGCCTACGTCTCAACAAACTTAAAAAATGTAAAAGAAAAAAATGTCAAAAAGAAGCCTTTTGCATCAATATACACATCACTATTACATAAGATGAGTTTAAAGTTCATCAAAAGAATGCCTGATGTAAAATCTAAAGATTCCAGCAGTCTCTACTGTCTAGCAGTCCTTGCTTGATAAAAATGGGATTTCTTATTCTTTCATATAATATATTATAAACTTTCTAGGGATCAATCCAATCCAATTCTTTTTCTCCCATAGGCCAAAGTGAGATCATAAAATAGTCAGCATTACAAAATCGAGGGGCTCCTCATTTACCCTTAAATTGCAAAGACCAGAAACAAATCTTCACGTTTAAGAAGCTGGAACCAACAGATATTTGACATTTTTGTTCAAGAAAAAATTGAAATAAACTATTAGTTATTCAAGAAAATTAATTGGAACGATTGCATTTGATGAAGTCACTGCGTCAGGTCTTATGGACTATTGGAGTCAATATGCAGAGTATAAGATTTATTCTTGTTTGCAGTAAGGATGAAGACTTTAGTACATATCAAAACCTTACATAATTCCAAAGCTTAGTTCAGCCGCTGACTTTCTCTTAATTCTCCAGTATACTGACAGAGACGGCGGCAGACAGAAAGCCTTGATTCTCAGGCAAATATATTAATCTTTAACACATCCATGTATTGGTGTGGCACATGTTTTGATACCAAACAAAGCCAAGCAGTTCAAAGCCCCGCTGGCAAAACAAAGAGCACAGTGGAGGCCGCAGGAACGGCTCAGTGAGGGGGATAAAAGCGAAGCAAAAGTGAGAGAGATGTTATTTCACATGATCTCACCACAATAAAAGAAATACGTACGGTCAAAATGACCAAAATGAAGTTTTTCACAACAACGACCCATAAACTGAGAGGAATTAGATCAGAAAGCCCCATTTTTGGTCTATGGAATGATTTGTGTCATTACCACATCTGATAAGAATTTAGCTTATATATATATATATATATATATATATATATATATATATATATATATATATATATATATATATATACGGTATATATATATATACCGTATACACCTCACCAGCTTAATAACTATTCATTACTGTTCCTCAAGTTGCCATTATGTTATGGTGATAATGGTGTCCTTTTCTTGTGGATGTGTAAATAAAACATGATAAACTGGATAGACTCTAGATTGTCATCAGGGAGGCATGGTAACGAAGCAAAAATCATAGCTGTATCAGGGACTGTCATAAGAATGAAGCTTTAGCTGACTGTTATCCATCATAGAAATAACTAGGCATAATTCTGAATTTGTCCTGTGTTCATTGTATCCCGTCATTATTATACACACTAATCACAGTCAATTGTAAAAGTATACCTTATGAGGAAGAAAACGCATTTATTAGCTCAGCCAAATTTATATTTAGACTCTTGTCTCAAAGATACAAAATTAGCCACTTGCCTGGACAGATCTGTGGCTGCAGCCAACTCTCCAACTTTACTCCACCTCATGGTGTGGTGCATCTATATCATTTGTGGTGCTCACTGCAATTACCCTCCTCCATGATATTTGGCTGTTATTTTCATTGGGATAGAAAATTAAATAGGTCCATAGCCAGTCTGTTGTATTTGTCATTGAATGATCCCTAATGTCAGGGTCAATAGATACTTACTGAAAAGTTATCCACTATGAGAACTAAACAGTCAACGAAGCTTAACGTCTATTGGTTTCTCGTATATTTTTGCAGATTGATGGAAGAGATTCTAAATAGTTAGAAGCTAAATAGTTAGTTCAATTGTGATAAACGATTAGGTTTTAATGTCGAAGAGCTGAGCTTTCTGTTCTCCTGAATACTAAAAGCACTCTAATACACGTAGTCTAATGTGGGGAGTGGGTTCATCTCATCAACCGTCCAATTAGCAGAAGACGAACACTTACTCCTGAGCCTAAATGTATAACTCACACTGTCTTACATTAATATCAATTTATCTTAAATCAATGGCAAAGTTTGTCTTTGTATTTGAAATGTTATGTTGCATCGTGAAGCACATCTTCTGTTGTCACTCTGTTATCAAGGCTAGATAACATTAGGGATATTACTACAATAATGTTTCTGAGAAAACATATGATACGGCGATATTCCCACCCCTTTCACTGAGAGAAGGTCGATAATAAAAGAGAAACATCATTTTCAAGCTGAATACGTATTTTGGTGCTATGTTTTAACGATATGATATGATAATATTGAGTTAAAACACACAAGAAGCTTCCACTGCTGCAATGTTATACGTCTTATCTCACATAAACCTTGCACAAGGTCTTTATTGAGAATACAAGTATCCCTGATAGATGATTTCAGTGGTGCAGGTGTTGGATCCAGAGACACAGGCTAATGGAAGTTTAATTTAGACTGTGTTCATTATGTGTGAGTCTATTTGTGTGTGTGTGTGTGTGTGTGTGTGTGTGTGTGTGTGTGTGTGTGTGTGTGTGTGTGTGTGTGTGTGTGTGTGTGTGTGTGTGGGTGGATGCGTGGGTGCTTGTGTGTGCATGTATTACTCCTCTGTCGCTGTTATTATAGTTAATTAAAATAGGCAGAGTACTGATTCAGGACCACTGAGGAAGTTAAATGAAGAAATATATATGTGTGGTGTTTGTGGTGAATCTATTTTCCCCCTTTATTCATTATCGTCCAGTTTTGAATGGAAGAACATCATTATCATATTGCTGAACAAGTTTCACGCTAGCTTCCACAAGGACGAAAAATGTTGATGATGCCTAAAGACAATTGAAGCTTTTTCTTTCTCTTGCCAAATGAGATAAACAGAAATCTAATTTCCTACGGCATATGAACATCTTTGAACAAAGATCCGTGCAAAATTTACAGATGGCTGCACACCACAGTAAGTCTCATAAAGAGTAATGAAATGGTGCTTTGTGCTTCTTTGTAATGACTGAGAGACATAAATGACAAACATAGTACCTGCAAAAGGAAATCATTAAACTGACCATAAGTTAACTGAGTAGTGAAACTATTTTTCTGGCAGTGTTTGGTTTTACACTAGAGATACATATATGTATAACATGCATATAAAAATGTACAAACATGCATAAAACTTCCCAGAAATGGTTTGTAGGTCTGATTGTATTTTGGGTTGGAGGTAGAGTTGAAACTTATTCTTTCTTTCTGTTTATGTCATGCATAGCTGTAAAATAATCTATAAAAACTATTCTGAAAGAGGTAAAACCATAAGAAAACAGTCAAAATTATGCGCAATTTAATGCAAAAAGGTGAATGTCCCAGACACAATGTTTGATGCAAAACTTAACGCCAGCAATGATGTTCACTTTTATAAAACAACATTTGGCTAGAAATCAATGACCTTTCAGTGCAAATGATGTTAATGTATAGTTCAAATGTGCGATGTTGTGGCTAGGCTGACAATTAGCTAATTTAGGGCCTGCATTAGCTGGCCCTAAATTAGCCAGCGTATGCTTATTGGAAGCATGCAATACTTCCAATAAGTAATGTCTAGTTGAATGTCTATCGGGCTTTGTAAATCTGGTAGAATACTTATTGATTACCGTAAATGGTCGTCAATGTGTTATCATCCATACCCATTGCACATGAATCTCTATTAAGTCAAACAATTCATCAATACAATAACGCAGCATTCATCTAGCATCAGTGATTAAGCTTCTTGATACAGCAAAGCCCATCCTCTAAATAATTGTTAGATTAATAACAATAGGCCAAAGCACAAAAGTTACAACCACATTACTAATTTACAAAAAATTACAAATAATTTATTAAATAACCAACTAGTATTTATAATGCAGACAAGAGAGAATAGAAATGTCAAATCACCTATTAGACTAATCAGGCCCATCCCTACTGTAAAAACATGGCAGTATGCAACATAATGGAGAGTGATGTGTGGAAAGTTCACAGCTATTAACTGCCGTTTGCTTCTCAACAGAACCCTGTAATATGTCCTCTCACCCCCATCTCCTCAGAATCACAGAGTGCTGCATCATCAACTCTACCTCCCACTGTTACTGTTTTGCTCTATCATCTTTACCTCCCAACATTCGGTCTGTCATTTATGTGGCCCCACTGGACAAGGTTGTTGCGGCCCTGTCTGCATTGAAGGTGTGTGTGTGTGTGTTTGTGTTTGTGTGTGTGTGTGCGTGCGTGTGTGTGTGTGTGTGAATGTGTTTGTTTGTGTGCGTGTGTGTGTATGTGTTCGTTTGTGTGTGTGCGTGTGTGGGTGCGGTCTTGGCCCTTTTATGAGGAAACATACTCAGTGGATACATTCTATCCCTTTTCTCATAAATCTGCCATCTCATGATAATAACCTAGTGGTATCTTGTCCTCTTACTTATGAGTTGCACTTTTCTGCATTTTATACACAGCTGGTAAGCCAGGATTACTTGCAAAATCCACCTTTTGCCTTTGATGTTGAGATGCTGCTTAAATGTAACAAAGACTGAGCTGACTTCTGATTTTGTTCTCTGAAAAATACAGCTGCTGAGTTCCTATTAAAAAGCTACAATCTCTGCCAAAAAGAGGTAACGCAGCACATACCTAATCAAAATCACAAACGACATCCTTATAATTCATATTCAAATAAATCAGAATAGCAATAATAAATCATTTTGAATTCATTTATATAGCACTTGCGTAAACAATCACAAAAAGCTTTACAAAATACAAAAACATATAGTTATAACACAGGTGACAATAAAAAACAGTACAAACACTTGCAATCAATTAGTATGTTTTTGGATCTAATCTGCTGGCGGAGCAAATAAAATGGCCTGGGGCCCCTGATGGGAAAAGCCGAGGCTGAAGCCGAGCACCTGAGGCTTGGCTAAGGCATGAGAACCGTCTGCTGCAGAAATGCAGGCATGAAAAGACAGAAGCGTGGATAAGCCTTTCTAAATCTGGAAAAGACAAAGGTTAACTAAGTTTGGTTATATTTCATAAGTGGGAGGTCACTTGAGAGTCGAGTGTAATGCCCGGATTACACACTGTAGATTTTATGTCTTTTGCTAGTTGGCCAAGAAATGGTCATAATTTTGATAGTTGATCGAGGCCAAAGAATATAACATTTTTCTTTATTGATTTTAGTTTCAGAAAGTTATACGTCATACATCTCTGAATAGCAGCTAAGCACTCCTCTAAAATTGCTAAATTCTGATTTGATAGGAGAACACTTGCCAAGAAGGTCTTCAAAATTAAGAGCATGGAGTGGATGCACCTTCCCAGTATATTGTTGTGCTTCAACCCAAAATATATAACAAAAGATGAGGAACCAAAAAGGGAGCACAAACAAAATTCCAATCCAATGTCAATTTATTTTGGCTTTCTCAAGCCAATATACGTGCTAACGTTTTGGTATTTTGGACCTTTATCAGAGCACAAAAGCTAACTGGAGATCAGACAGATAATAGGGTGGTAGCTTTTGAGGTCCCAAGAGTTCTATGAGCCTATAATTGGAAGGTACCATGGGTTTTATCCTGTGGTGAGAGCATATTTGAGAAATGTCCATGTGACTTGGAGTGGTCTGTTGTCTTTGGTCTTGCAAGTTGTAGTTTTTTGCTTCTTTGGGGGATATACTTGACTACAGAGTTCATTCTAAACATTTTAATTAACACACTTATGTCTTCCAGTTCTTGATCAGTGTAGTAAATGTCCTCACTCCAGTCAGTTGATTCAAATCACCCTGCTGATCCCCAGATGAGAGCACAAGGTTATTTCCTTCATCTTGTAGTAGTTGGGCACACACTCCAGCTCTATGGCTGCTGATGGCCACTGTGACATTAACTGGATCCATGAACATAGAAGTTAGAGAAGCTATCAGTGTGCTCTTGATTTACTCGCAACACATAAGTAGTTATAGATTATGTGCAGAGGTGAAAAGTAATGAATTACATTTACTCGTGTTACTGTAATTGACTTTTTTATGTAGTTAATTTTACGTTTACTTCAGTAGGTTTGTTTGAAGTATTGTACTTCGCTATATTTTAAAACACATTCGTTACCTAGTAAAACGATGTAGGCCTAAATAAAAAAGAAAAAATAAAGTAAAATCAAGACCCAGAAACAACGGCAGTGAATGAAAGGCTGAAGAACAAACAGGCGAGTTCGAGTCTGCTGAAGTCGAACTCGAAGGAAAGTGAGTGAGCACCTGGCCGTATTTAATGGAGCACTTCAGATTCAAGTGTAAGAAAGGCAACAGCTTACTTATGCTGTGCAAGCTGTGTTTGCCCAGAGAGCGAACTAGCAGCCTATAAACGTTCGATACCAAACCTGCACAAGCATGTAGAGGTATGTTAAATATTCCTTTTGCCGTTGCATTGGTATTTATACAGAATTTCTCATACCTTAGTAAGAGGCTTTGCTCAAATTAGCCAAAAAGAAATCGTTGCATGACATTGCTAATGTTGATAATGTTAATATTACTTCCTGTAAGTGTATCTCGATGCTTCTCCAAACAGAAAGAATGGTGAGCACTATCTATAGCAGGTAAGACACTGACTAGGCGTCGGTTAGCTACCTCATACAACGCCACTGAGAAAAAAAACCTGCTACCTAAAATAGTAATGCATACCTTCCACTAATTGTAATAGTTATTTTCATATCTTAAGGCATCTCTGTGAGCATGGATTGTGCATTATGGAAAACATTTTATTCACAGAAGAAACATTCATCAAAGCTGAAGGCCTTAAGGGACATTGTGGCAACACGGAAGTGTACCCTAGAACCAACAGAAACCCCAAGCAAGTAACCAAAAATAAGTGATGTGATGGCAGTGGGTGCAAACAGACGTGTGCCACAGGTAATGGTTGGACAAGATCATGGTTAACGTCATTTGTGAGGGTTTTCATCCGTTTTCTGTGGTTGAACAACCTGAAGGAGGAATAGAAGGAGCTGACAGTCAGATAAAGAAGAAGTTTATATAGCGGAAAAGTCAACTATTTTGCCACCATCACAGATTGTTGGACAGACCCGGAACTTATTGCTGCAGCAATCCCTCTGCCAAAGTTCAAGACCAAGTGGACTGAGAGGACTGATATCATAGAAGGAGGTATGATTTCATTATGCATCATCATACTGTAAGATTTGTTAATTATAGTTGTTCATTTTTAATCCCAGTTTTGTCCACTTGTTCCTATTCGACACAATGTCATAAGTGCAGTAACATGAGTCTATCTACACAAGTTATAGTTACTGTAATTTCTACATTATATTGGACTGTTGTCGCAAGATTAATGAAAGCTTATTTGTCAGAAATATTCAATGTCGGTGGTTTTGTTTGTCACTCAACAGGTCTGGTCAATGTGAGACACCTTGACAAGATGGAAGAGGCTGTTGTGGAGCAAGTCGGGCAACATTCATCAGATAAAGATGATTTCTTCTCCACAATGAAGTCCAGAAGGTCACAAGGTACTGAAGGAAACTGAATGGGTACCTAGCCTTTGTCTCAAACAATGTGGATCTGCTGAACTCATTTCCACACGTGAAAAAACATTATCCCAAACTCAACGATGACCAGCGTGCCTCAGCCGCCTGCGTGCGTCTCTTCAGCTGTGCTGGACTGCTGTTTAAAGGGTAATTTTTGAAGTCCAATGCGGTTTCTTTCTCATGTTTTGTTATTCATTTTGTCTTGAAGCACCTTGAATGTAACTGGTAATTTTGTTCTGTTTTGGGTCATTTAAGGGAGTCACAACACTTGTGACACCTTGACCCGTTTAGATTTATAGATTGGCAGCATGACTGTTGTTGGTGAAGGAAAGAGTGATGGTCTACTCAATCCACAAGTTATTGCACCTTCAATGGTTGTAGTGTTTGAAAGTGTTTTATGGGATGGTCTGTACTACAATGACACAATATACCATTATATCTAACATTTTTAAAAGTCCTGCGTTGACATGTTTTATTCTGATATTGCAGATTAATTTGAAAAAGATTTTCTTTTAATTAAAACAACTTGTTTGAGATTTATTTCCCTTGTTACTTTTGCACAGGAGGGCCCCCCCCCCCCCCCCCCTTTGTTAAAAAAAGTACTCTTTCCACTTCTGAGTATCTATAATGCAAAAGGCTTGTATTGATTGTTATTGACTATGATGTAAAACCTTTTCCAAAATCAATAAGGGGAAGACAAAACTGATTCCATATCAGAGCGATCTTGGCCTGCGTGAAGAACAACTTTCACTGGCATTGTTAACCGGCAGGGTGCCGGGACAGAGAAGATGCAGTCAACAGGGCAAGATGGAAAATCAACGACCTGCAATGGCGACCCCTAAAGAGAACAGTCGAAAGAAGAAGGGTCAACATCAGGAATTAACCTGACTAATGCTCTATATAGAGGAATATAAATGAAACATAGACTGCCAGATGTTTAAGTTGTTGGCTAATTACTCTGGGGACACTAAAACCTCACAGGCCCCATTTATACAGCCCATTCAATGCAGCGCTGGAGTGCCTTTAATTACATCTCACCATTGTGTGTAAACAAATTGGAGGCATAATAAGGGTCTGTGTTGATCTGAGATGGCAGCCAACTTAGTAACAGAGGTGAATTACTTTCATAATTCATAACATTTCATGATTTTTGTGGGCGAGCCAAGTTCCAAAGAAGAAGCTGGCTCCCACTAAAATTTAAACATCTAGAACTGTTGCCACTACTTTTTGCATCTATGTAAGGCTAAGGCTAATCTAACTGGCTTCAGTCTGTAATTCTCCACAGAGATAAATATTGATATTCTCAATCCTTTTTTTATAAGGGTTCTGTTAGGGAAATGAAATACTACCATTTCCCCACTGCTCGAGTTATGTCTGTCAATTAAAGTAGGCATTGTTCTGTCTGAAAGACAAGCTCGCCTGACCTTGTATATTGGCTAATGTTGTAATCATATAATGATCCTGCTGGATCTGAATGGAAAGATTCTGGGATGAGACTCGCACAAGAGACAGGGATCATCTCTGTTATAACAGATCTGTCTACGATAAACCCACATATCTAAGAAAGACAACTGAGACTCCTCAAGTTTAACCCTTCTCCTCAATTATCAGAAGACAAAAATTTTCTTCATCAGGTTCCAAAGATGTCAATCTGATATATGTTCTTTAATACCAATTTTGGAATACCCAGCATAAGTCAGGCTTTAGTGCCTCAGTTCTTTTGGGGCACGATCAACTTATTGCTAAGGCAAAAGTATGCAGGCACAGGGAGCCTTACAAGACATGTAGCATTGGTGGCTTAAAGGCCACTTTCTCAATTGTAGAACCCTCCGAAGATCTCCCACAGACACCACTAACAGATGTCTCATTAGTCCGCTGAGTTGACATATTGAATGAAAAGCTCTCTATTTCTTCTCTAGAGACGTTTGAGTGGTCACCCGAGATCCAAAAACTAGAAACATTCTAAAAGTTATGTTCTTAATGGCTCAATGCAGAAGGACAGAAAGTACTTTCTGACTTTCTTGTAAACGTCCCATAGAACAATCGGCTTCATGACAATTTTTTTTTAAATAATATAGAAGTACAAATGAGCAGGGAAAAGGGTCAGGAAATGTATGGTCACAGGCAGAGGATCTTGAGTGCTGAGGCGCATTGCAGAGAAAACAATTATAACCCCATTCTAATAACTAGGCCAAAAAAAGAGCTCCCACTAGTGAGTTAAATATAAACTATTAGATTAAACTATGATGAATGCAAGATAGGTCACTTCGAGTCAATTAATACGCACCAAATTTGGACTAAATTGGGCAAATACTTGAGAAATTATTGCCCAAAAACTGTAATTTTGGTGATAAAATCACCCCTAGTGGCAGAAATATGCAACTGACTTTTCCCAAAATCAATCTGGTTCTTCCTCTCACTAAGGTCTATGTGAGTAAAAGGTTTGGAAATTATCAATAAACTAGTTTTAACGATATTGCATGACGTCGTTAAAACACGAAGGATATGTGCGAGGATGAGTCTATAATATCCTCGACTTTTCGGGAAATAATAATAACAGAATCTCTTAATGGTCCAAGCCCTGCTTATCTGATGTGACTATCCTCTTGCTTCAGCAGGGCCTGCTGTGTGTGAGTGCTCCCCCCTGTTAGTCTGTATCATTCATTCATTCATCATTAGGGCCCTGGAGTGCACCTGGCCAGGTCCCAACAGTGTTTAACACATCACTGTCTCAACATCATGTCCTTTGTTTGGTTGGCTTCAGCCACGCAAGTTTTAGTTTTAAATACTAGAGCACGTCAGTCATCGTTTCACACTCATCCAAGCGCAGATACCACTGCTTTTTTGTTAAAAAGTTGTACATGTATTCTCCATACAAACCATGTCTCTCCTGTTTTTGTGACAGGTGTCGAACCTGGTCCTGACATAGCCTGTTAGTAGATCCATGTGCAGTATCCGAGTTCCATAAGTATCACAATTCATTCATATGATTTGTTCTTAGTCCCTTATAAGAATATTGCATGTGAATGGATCCTCCACACATATCGTTACGTTGTTTCTGATTGATTCTGTTTCATTCTTTTTAGCCTTGGGCGATTATATTAAAAATGGTCAATCAAATGTCCCCATCCAAGCGAAAGTTCAAACAGCTGCTTGATTTTCAGTTCAGAGAAAAGGAACATCTGTTTGTTAAAGGCCTTGCTTTAAAGCCCCTCATCAACATCTGTTTATAAAACATGCATTTTCCTTTCAGTGTTCTCCATTGTTGTGCTGACAACAATGATGTGCCGCCATGCCTGGAATTTGACCCGCAATAAAAATAATTGTTTAATCTCTGCTCTAAACCCGGCTGTGCCTGGAGTATGCCTACCCATATGTGGTATTCAGAAAAATGAAAAGAAATGGGGTTTTAGCATGCATGAACATGGCTGGGGTTGCTCAACAGAGGGGAAAAAGCCCTACAGTGGCTATGCAATTGAGGTGATTAATGTAGCTTAGCTAGGATGGACAGAGAGAAATGTTTATTTCATTATCAACAGATCAAGGGAGGGATGATAGCACTCAAACGGGTGGCCGACGTACTTGGCTGATGGCGAATCAACTGACTGTCGATGGCTCCTATTTCTGCTCCCTTCGCAGCTGGAGAATTGGTTGTATGGCCTCATGGCTGATTGGCTGACTGGTTGGCTAGCCCACCTTCTGTTTCCAAGAGGACAGAGCCACACAAAACACTTCACAGTAGCAGTCACTGCAAATTTAACCTCCTTTTTTCCTTTTCTTCACTTTGTGTATACATCAGCTCCCCCGGGTTTTCTTATTAATGAGTGCCGTGGCGAGATATTATATAGGGCTCAGACACACTTAAACACCACAGACAGAGAGTTCTCTCTTACTAATTGCTGTGAGTAACTGTGGCTAATGAAGAAATATCTGAATCTATGCTGCGTGTGTGATACATTTTTGCTGCTGTCTTAATGTTACTATGAAAATTACAGCAGAGTTCAGCAACGTGTAAAGCATCAAGGCATCCATTCAGCTGGTATAAAGGGAGAATAGTAGGTGCCGTAGCGGCTTGAACACCATCACTAACCACATTTGATCTGTTGCACCTTAGAAAAACGCCCTTTCAGCAGACACAGCTTTAAGAGGCATCTGCCATGCGCAAATAACTGCATGACCTCTAAGAAACGACCTTAGATGACCTCAATACCACATGACATCTCTATAATGCTCTCCTTGAATGTGGAGATGACATGCATATTATGATTTCAAAGCTGAGTCCCATGAGAAACCTCTAGAAGGCTCTTCTTTAAAGCCACACAGAACACATAAATATAGCCATGAGATTGACTCTCCCAGTAAGATTACATTTTCATCCCTGTCAGTGAGTCAGGCTATAGACTTTATTACCGTACTAAAGTAGTTTTCAGATAGACATTTTCACAAAAATATCCGAACATCACTTCAGTCGGGTTTTTTTTGCACATTGCAATGAAAATACAATCCCTTGGTATCCATTTGGAGATGGAATAGACAATATACAAGCTAGAATCTAAACCAGTTATAAAAACGTTATGATGTGATGGGTTTTTGTCTCTACTTAGCTCTACATAATGGTCATTCTTGCTAAATACATTATTTTGTATCTATGTGACATGACAGGAATAAGGCTCTAGCAAAAGTGGAGTCAGGAAGAATATCCCCTTGCAACATTCACTTCTCATACAACTCTATCATTTTCACTTTCCACATATGTTCACTCTCATTATCCACATTACTGTCTGGGGCATCGAATTAATATCAGCTGTGCTCATCAGCCGGCCACATCTACCCAATCACAAACCTTCTTCCTTATAATATCAGCATGCTTCTGTCTTTTTAAATATGTTTTTCTCCATTCATCTAGTTTGGTCATGCTTCTTGTGCATGCAACCTGCACCTCCCCATCTTCTGCCCAGTCACATACAGATCATTCAACCTCTTCTCTTCCAGCAGTCATCAGCCACCACCACCAGTATCCACTCAAGGGGGAATATTCCCTGCTGATTTTAAACTTTAACTTGACTGTCTTTTTCCACACAACTGTCTGCACTGGTAGTTGGGTATAGGATGTGGGTACTTTAGTCAGATCTAGAAAACACTGTGTGGAATAGGTGAAGATAGTATGTCAGTGATCCAGGTCAGGGATGCTCATATTAGAGAACAGTATATGTTAATAATTGAACAGAATGTGGACCGTAGGGTTTGCCCAGGTTTTCATTATTAAGTCTTTGGTCCTTCAGAATTTTTTTCTTTTTGAAAAAGAGAGCGATCTTGCACTAACATGCATAAAAGTACATTGGATCTGATTGTAATGTAATTCTTCCTTCAATAATGTCCAAACATGAATAAGACTAATTACATGTTCTGGATTTTAGAGAATAAAGCAAACTTTCAGCTCAACAGCTGCTTCAGATGACGACATTTAACGACTAAATACAACAGGGAATTTAATCTATAACTATAACCCTGAAGGTAGATATCAGGTCCACAACAAAGTCTCACTAACTGAACTGAACCAAGCAGTGACAGACATCTGAGGCCACTAGGAAAATTCTGGCATGTGATTGGTTGCCTATTTATGTGGACTGCAATTTCATCAGGAACTCTGTTTGCATCTGTGCTGTACTGTTACCGAATCTATATAACAATACACAAGCACTGTGCAATACTGAACTGACCACAATGGCATGATCCACAAAAGAAAAAATTGGACTTGTGATGTGATTGATATGTGAGATCAAAAAAGTGCTAAATAATAGTTCTAGATTTGAATACATGGCTATTGCTGACAATAAATGGTCATTAAATCATCATCAGTTATGTAATTTAAAGCAGTATCCCACAAAACAAATGTCAGACACTCAGTGAATGTTAGCTCATTCAGTGTGTCTTCGTGGTATCAGAACAAAACACAGCCTATTTGTGCTTTCATTGTCCAGCTTTGGAAGGATCCAGAGAGGCTGCTAATTTGGGTAGCCCCCTCGTCAGTGCAGCACTAATCAGGTAACAGACATCTGCAGGAGAATGAACGTCATCACACTTTAAGTAATCAAGCCAGATGGCTCAGACAGCATGAACCCCACAGAGACCCCTTAGGAAAAGCCAAATATGTCACACATTAAGAGATAGAACTTTAGGGTACATAAGTCCTGCGATGAGCTTAAAAAAAAATTAGAGCTAGAGGAAGTGCACTCAGAGAGCAAATACCTCCACCTAGATTGACAGTCCAGAAATCTAAGAAATGCAAATCTTCGAAAAGAGCCTCCACATCAGTGGATGTATATAATTCATTATTTATGTATTCACCTCATAATTCAAATAATCAGAAAAACATAATGGGTTCTATCCAGTCCCCTGCCCCACCCTTCCATAAAATGATGCTGATGTTTTAAACAAGAAACAAGAAAGAGGCAAATCAAAAGACTCCTTGGTAGAAGTATCATTGCCAAATGGCTCTCTGCCAGGTTCTCTACATACTATATTGGAAGTGACAAGTCAAATTTTTAATTGAAAGGTTTCGCCTGCAGGTCTGCCAAATTATTATTTAACTATACTTGGATTGTAAAAGAGTAAGAGAAGGAGTAAGATATTTTTGATAATGGCATAACAAAAAAACGTGGTAAATGTTGGATGGTTTGATACTTTTCTGGCATGTTTGACATCTCTTCTTGAATAATCTCCAAGATTATTTTTTTGGGGGGGCATGCATGAAATGGGGGGCGTGGAGTAGTGTTTGCCTAAGTAGTATTTAACAAAACTAGCAAATTCTACCATGAAGTTAATTTAACCAAAGTGGTTTTTAAATGAAAAGAAATTAAGAAACATGAATGCAGAATCCTGTCCATGAGCATCATGCATGAAAGCATGAAAAGATAACGCATGCCTGGAACTGGTTTTAATACTGAAAGTTGAGTCCGAGAAAAACAATACTGTAAGAGGTTTGAAGTGCTCTTGCCAGAGAAGAGAGAGGAAGAGGGCATCATGTTCAGTATTACCAATATGAAGAGGTTTTGACATAAAATCACTCAGATCCTTACACTTGACCATTTTTCTTGCTTCCAGGTTGGGCTGTGGTGGTGTGGACCTTTCCTTACCACAGTGATAAAACAACATGTAACCATGGCCTGAGCATGACATAACCACAGTATTGCAATATTGTGGGAAATCAAGGTTGATGAGTTAGATGGTAAAGTCAAAAGTACATGTAGGAGAAAACTGGGGAGGAGTCAAAGGCTCTCCTTTCTTAACATGTGTCTAAACCTGCTGCAGGTACAACTATTTTTTATTTGTTTATAAGTAGGAAAAAAAGCCGCCTTGTTGTCGAATAAAACAAGGCTGAATATTCTCGAATCTCACCTTACACATCACATCTCACTTTCAAAACAAGAAACTTTAAAATTTACATGTTCAATTTCCTTATTTTGGATATTTGTATTGAAAATCAATTATATTGACAAAACTATATTTGCAGATTTTGGCTATACAGAATAATATTCTAGCAAATGAGTTTTGAGTCACTGCAGTGAGTACATTTATCTGCAAAGTCAGTGAATTTCAGCAGTTTCAACAGTCAATTAATTTTCAGCAGCGCTTTTACCAGTAATGACAGTGGCGAGGTTAGACCTCAAACTAACCCATTGATACCAATTGATTAAAAAAGATTTGTGACGGTTTCACTTGATTAAAAATAAATGGTTTAATTTAAAATTTATTTAGAGTGATATTAGACACCTTTTTTGGATTGCTTCTTTTCTGTGTGTGTCTGTACGTTTTCTTATTTTTGGGGGATGAAGCCAGCAGCAAAAAAGCATTTTAGTTAAGACTCATGGCTAGAGCATGGACTAACATTTGTATCCAAGGTCAGATTTTCAGGAAAAAAAAAAGAATTAGTGCTGATATGGATAAGCAATAATCTTTCTCCATGGGATCCAGATTGACGTCTAAAAGATAGAAAAAAATATATTGGATATTTTAACCATCCATACTAAAATATCCAGTATCCAATATTCAGTGAAATATGTCAATCAGACTGTACGTGTACCCAAATCCTCCCCCTAGGCTAATTAATGAGCAGGCATTCCACAAAACGATATATCGATCCTGGGAGTGTTAGCAAGGATGACCTAACACCAAAGAGGAGACCGCTAGTACTGTGCTAGTAATGCTGTGGAAGAGTGGTTTTCTCAACTCCAGGTACACGGGAACAACTTTGGGATTTTTGAACGATGTTCCATCCAACAAGGAGAAGAAAATTTCGGATGCACATTGCTGGAAAAAATAAAGCCCTAACACACAAGAACTCCAGAGATTTTGATGGGTAAACACGTTTTGAGGAGCTGACTGTGAATGGAGCCATGAGTAGACGTCTAGCAGCCTGAAATAAACCACTAGACGCAGTGATTATAATCAGTTTTTCCTAATGCTTTTATTGCATCAGGAGTTATTTACACCCTTTTTCTTTCATTCGCCAGTGTTTTGAAATTGAAAAAAAAAAAATGCTTCTGCAGAACCATGAAACAAGACAGACTTAATGGATTTGCAGATGATCTCCATAGAGCAGGCTCTGGCACAGAACAATTGAAATAGAGGCTTCAGTTAAAACTTCTGAAAGGTCCGCTTTTTTGCTCTTCATGTCGCTGAATTGCGGCAGTGCACATAGCGTTTGCATTCATGTGCCTGGCATACAGCAGAAAGTGGTGTGTGGGAGGTATTAGCACTGGTATAATTAGAGGAGCTGATATTGTTATAATATCTTGATCTATGATTATTTGTGAAATATATGTGCATGCTGCCATTAATCTGCTGTAAACAATTTTGTAGTCAAATTGCAGATCTGTTTCTGTTGTGTTATTTCTATATGGATGCGCAACATAACTGCATACATCGTCAGCTATATTTAAATTTTTATAGACACTGTGAACACACTAGCGGTACAGTGTAGACTATTTGCATTATGTCCGACTTTGTGTTTTGTATGCCTGTTATGGTATGTTACAAAAAGGAAGGCGGGCAAATTTTATTTCAACTAAAGTGACAGAATTCTCCTCGGACTCTCCTTTTTCTGAAGATCAGAATGTGTCATTCCTTTCCATCATATCTTGTATAAGATTGTGGATACCTGATCGAAGCCAGAATGGTCCCGTCGGGATGCTCCGTATTTGGACGAATATTTAGAAAATATGTTTGAGGTTCGGTCCAGCCAGCAATAGTCCAAGTCGGGTTGGGTTGCACACTTAATTGTACAGGAATGTGATGCTGTGTTGGTTGGAGTGCTGTGACCCATAGGGCGACTACTCCGTTTTCTGTCAAATTAGCAATTATGATGATGGTGATTCCAATATCTGTGGCTCAATGTGAGAGAGGATTCTCTGTTCAGAGCAAAATCAAGTCAAAAGAGTGCAGTTCCCTAAGTGTTGGAAATTGGAATACTTGGTGAGGATCAGTACTGAGGACCCCTCACTTGAGTAGTTTGACCCAGAGCCCAGTGTGAAGCACCGGTTGTCTGCAAGCAAAAGACTGCGCAGATCTAACTACACTGGCTGGCCAAGTGACAATGTCATGGTAGGGAGGGAGGTACTGACTCAGGGCCTGAATAAGTAGGAAACAAGTAATTTTAATATATTTATGGTAACAAGATTGCAGCATATTGGACATGGCACATATTGTGCAAAGAAAATATTGTGCACACAATGGGACGCAGGGCCTACAAAGGCAGACTGTATAGAATGGAAAGAATAGGTAAGGCAGACATTTAACATTGGACTCTGACATCGATATTTTTTAGCTGCTGAAAATTTTCATTTGGCTCCTAAATAAATTGCTATTAGGAGCCAGTGGCTCCTAGATATTTTTTGTGTCAGGAGCCCTGCTATCGGACTATCAGAGTACCAGAAAATTAGCTGATTGATTTAACGGAATGGTGTCTATCAGTTTTTGAGGAAACAAATAAACAGACATAAAAAACTTAATGAAATCTTAAATGTATGGGTAAAATTTCATTGAATTCTATCCTGTGGTCTTTGAACGTGGTTACACTTTTCCCTATTGCAAATTTGCATGTACATAAATGCAGGCAAGGTAACCTGATCTGCTCCCTTTGGTGGGTAAATAAAAACAACAAAGAGGAAATCTATGTCCTATTAGATTGATGCTCCCACAACCGGAAAAGCTCATTCTGTGCTGCTGCGAAGAGACGATAACCTCTGTAATAGTAGAATGACAGTAGAGTGACATTAAAAGTTCAAATGTACCAATAAAGGAACCAAGTATGAGCTGCAAATCTGGACAGTGGATAAACACCTGTGTTGAATTTTGTTAGATTTTGTTCATTGGTTTTTGAGGAGATGTGGACATACTGTACCCCCGTTAATACGTAACAATACCCTAAATACCCCATTTGGCGGGGGAATTAACATTTTGGTTTACACTTTTACAAACACATTGTCTCATATCTTGACGTGTTAAGTGACTCCCTGACTCATATGTACTGATATCCATTCCCATGCTGTTAACTTAAATCTTTGTTCCTGAAGCCGGCTGTGATGTACCAAGTGGCATTAAAGGGAGTTCAATAAAGTGTACAAAGCTGTGATTCATCTATTGCCAGGTGTGTGTCGACTTCCCTAGGTGGAAAACCACCACTGACGAGGCAATCGCCAATTAAAAATCCCAAACACTCAACAACGGCATCAAGAGCTGCTTCTACCGTTCCCCGGAACCCTCCTATGACACCTTCACTTTTCCAGCATGCAGAAAAAACATTTATTGGTGTCACATTTGATTTACAGCCACTTCTTCTTAATATCCGGAATTGTTAGGCTCACAGGAGCTTGGGAGCTTACACCGCTGCCCTGGCATGCTGCAGCAGCAGTGTACGCTCCCTATGAGACTAGCGATGCTGGAAATTAAGAGGAAGTAGCTGTACGTCAAAGCACTGCTGCTCACACATGCTGCCATTCTTTTTCTCTCACTAAATCTAAGTCAAACAGAGGCTTCCCAATCATTTATACACTGAGAGATGTGATTTTAGGATTTGTTATTTGGTCAGTTTGATTAGTTGTTTGACTGAGGTCCATTCTTTTCATTCATAATGAATATCTCCAAAGCTGTTTGGTTGGACTTGAAAGCTGTTCACGGTAATTTCTTTTTACCATCTCTGTTCTTTCTAGCCATGTTTTCCTCTCAACTTTTCTACTGAGTGAGGGACTTTGTTCTGCATGTTGGCAAGAAAAGAGAGCCATATTAATTAAGTTGGGTTGAGCTGAGTTAATCATAGGGTGAAGCCATCTGTGATTCCTCCTTTGGCAGGTAGATCAACAAGATCAAGACACACATTTGCTTACTAATGCTGTACGTTCAAGCCCTGAGTGATGCAGAATGAATGCCTTTCACTTATGTAGGAATAATCCTTTGAACACTCTCCAGAATGCCTGTATTTTTTCCTTTTCTCAACCTTCCTTCTTTTCCTCCTTCTTTTTCCTCATCAAACTTTCGATGAAAGTCCAAAAGCTGTATCCCAAAACAACCTTACCAAACCATAGCATAGCTTTAGAGTCTGGTACTTTGTTCTTGCTCTATTCAAAAGACAAAATATTTCCAGAAATTTCACCAGCCTGTGTAAATGTGAACGAGCGAATACAGATTTGGATCGGCATAGCTATGTTACATACATGCCCTAAATTACAAGAATTCTGGATCCCAATCCTTTTCTTCTGGGTAAGAACAGCTCGTGATTCTTTTCGGTATTTCTGAGGAATCAAAACGACGTAACCTTTATTCATCTCCTTTGGAAGATAAAGGGAAGTCCAACGTTTAAAACCTGGCTAAACCTGGATCGATACTTTCCATCCAGAGAAAATTTGCCTCATTTTAAAGGACATACTGGAAGAGTTTGAACGGACTTGGAGACCAGTGATCACTCACGACGAAGTCAACCTGTACTGGATAAACAGTGAACTATACAAGAAAGCACACGAGGGGAGGGAAGAGAGGGAAATTGGAATGGGGATTCATAGGCTTCTGAAAAATATGTATGTTCAGCATGTTGTTTTTTTGTTTTTCTTTGCTTGTTATGAGGTATGTTATTTACTTTTATACTTAAACTGACCTGCACTTTCAAAACAGTTTGTTTCAAAACAAACTGTTTTGAAACTGCTTCACAATAAAAAATTGAAAACACTATTTTTTGTCCATCCATGGTGTTTCCTCTGTGGGGAAAACGGCACAACGCAACTCCAACAAAGCTTGTTGCCTGAATTGACTTAAGAATTTGCACACAGGTAAATAAACTGAAATATAACTATATTTCCTAATCCCCACTGCTGATGATTAGGTGTTATAAAATCAGAGGCACTTTTGCTAACAGCTCATAATTTCCAAAATTGAATTTACTACAACATAGGACAAACATGCACACAGTTGACAAACTGGAACAATGTTAGGCTTTTTATATTTAATTGTTTAAGTTCCCAGCTAAATCATGATAATCCAACCTTATTATGTTGAGATGTTGGCTATCAAGCAGTCGAAAGAAGGTGTATCCAAGTCGTAGATGAAAATGGGAGGCTATTGAGGTTTAGATTGTATCGGTGTGGACGCCTTTCATAGCAAAAGCTACAAAATGGTGATTTTATTTTGAGAATGAGTTGACTAAAGTAGATACAAAACTGCTTCTACACGGACTTACGCGCCTCAACACAAATTATAGGAGGTTACAGTAATAGTTTAGTCTAGTATAAGTATCTTACCAGCAGGGGGACTCTTCATTTATTGAGTTTTGTTGTGGTGGAAATTAGAGCTGCACTATTATGGGCAGAATAATAATTCCAATTATTTTGATCAATATTATGATTATGATTAACCACCGTGATGATACATTTAATGAACTATCAGGTCCACGGAAGACTCGGTTGCTGTGTTTTACCAAAGGTCAGAGGTAGTAGCGAAATATTCCACAGCTTAGGCATTCCTCTGAATTTCACCTAATCGTAAAGCATACAGTACAGATCATGCCAAAAGTAGTTACTTAAGGATCTGACATATGAGGTGACCATTTTCCCTGAGCCTTAATTACTCATCGTATTTATCTTTATCTCTGGCCAAACGGAAAGTAGCTGAATTGATCATTTCAGCATGTCTTTGTGAGCTCTATGGATGCGGTGACGCGCAGCACAGGGTGTCTGTAATGGATGTCTGAGTTGATGATGGACGTTAGCAACCTTTTTCTTGGCCTTTATGCATTCATCATTCAGCAATTTGAAGTGCGTTTGAAGATGATAGTTGTGTGGCTTTTGCCGTGGACACATAACTCGTAAGCAGGCTGAGTATAGGTTTTTTTTCTGGGCTGACGTCGCTTTCAGTTTGAAGGACCTCTCGTTTTGCTTTGCAATGCAGCTTTCTGTGAGTAGAGCATACATACTAAACGTCAATATCACTCATTATTTAGTATCGTGATCTTCATTGAAAATTGTATTTACTGCGCAGAAATTTATGGAAACACAAGAACATTCAGCAGCAAAGTATATAAATAAACTCAGGCATGGTATTTGAGCCAGTAAGAAAACTCCCATTCATATTCAATGCAGCATCAGAAGAGAAATTAACCTTCAGTTTGGCCGATATGGCAGTGTTGGTTAAATGGCAGAGTAAGGAGATTAGTTAATAGCCACTGATAAATCTGCTGCCGTTAAAATCCTGACTTCTTTCAGAACTTCAAAGCTTTATCCAGCGGATAGCAGAGACATAATGATACTGCAGGAAAATATTGGACAAACAAAGTCTCTTTGGGAAGGATGTGAGATACTCAGGGAGCACAAGAGAGTGGAGAAAGAGAAGCCAGGTGGTTAGTGAGTAACTGAGTACTGGTGAACATGAGTAGAGATTCATTATACATCAGCAAATAACATAATAATTGTGATCCACACAAAATGAAGATTTATGCAGTAATAGTCTCAAAGCTACAATAAATCAAAGACTGGAATTGGCAACTTTAACCATCTCTAATGGCTTTAAATAACTCTTAGCATGCAGTTAACCGGAGTCAAATTCCTTGTATGCATATACATGGCCAATAAAGCTGATTCTGATTCTGAATCCCAAAAAAGCAAAGCATTAAGCAAATTGCACCATCTCATTCGTCACACAAATATTAATGAAGATAAGAAAACACACTTCATCAAACACATTAACCTGATGCCCGCTTCATCATTTGTGTAATTATTTTTTTGGTTTTTCCTCCATTTATTTGTGCAACGATTCAAATCGCATGTAGGGAGAAAAAACTGCACAGAACGAATAAGCAATTTTTAGCATGGAATTCTTCACGCTCACTTGCCGTCAAATAGGGTGTTATACAGAATAACCATTGTAAAGTCCCCAATCTCCTGCATTGTATAAGCAATTACTCTGATTGAACATCTCAAAGTAAATGTGAATTTATGTTGGAAACACAGTGTTTTTCGTTAAGAAGGCTCCCTTTGTGAGTAATTAATTAACTTTAAGATTAAAATAAGTTATAAAAGATAGATCTCCTTGTGTCGATTCATAAGCACCAAAGTTGGACAAAAATGGAACAACAATTAGGAAAATATGGCTGATAAACAGTGTTATTAGTAAAGAAAGTTCCCACAAGTCAGTAAAATATAAACTATTAGTGTAAAATGTAACATATATATAAGATAGATCTCCTTGTGTTCATTAATATGTTCCAAATTTGGACAAAATGGGACAAACCGTTGAGAAATTACGGGCGAAAACTTTAGAAGCATGCCTCTCCCTTTTCCAAAATCAATTCAGTTCTTCCCTGCACTAAAGTCTTTTTGCTTATAAAATTGGACAATAATCTAAGATATGGTTTTTGAGTTATTTCTGGATAAGTGTTTTTTTCGTAAGAGAGCTCTCTGTAATCAGTAAAATATTTACTACTACTACTGGAGTCAAATATGATGTTAACAATACAATATTTTGTAAAAAAGCTCCCCCTAGTGATTAAATTATGTACTGTTAGAGAAAAACATCTTATCTTATCTTATATTTTTGACATTAGGGGGAGCTTTATTCCTAAAAGTTTTCCGGACATAATTTATCAATCGTTGTTGCGATTTAGTTCAGATTTTTTGCATATGAATCGACTCTTTGAGATGTATCTTGTATACATCATATTTTACACATATTTTAATCTAATAGTTCAAAACTTTTCTCAATTTAGGGAGCTTTATTCTACTTTTATGAATATACTACGGAAAAAACTTCACATTTAAGTGTTCTAAAGTTCAAACAGGGGGATTGCTTGTACAACAAACGGGATTGGGGACTTATGGGGGATATACCCTTGCTGTCGGGGCTGACAGTGTAGGTCTAGTTTTTGCTGTGTTGATAAAAACTGGTGTGAACTGTTACTATAGCTGCTAACTTGAACATTGGTTTTGATTAGAGGTGCATCAATTGTGGCCAATCACTGATCACTGATTTTTATAAATACTGACCAGCCGATACCAATTTGTGGCCGATTTCTTTTCTTTAAATCTTTAAAATCATAATGATCTATGTATTTTAAGTGCTCTTATTTTGACGGATTACAGTGGACGTAACGTGGCTGGTCGGCATTGTGTAATGTGTATGTATACTGGCCTGTTGTAATTAATCTACCCTACACGCATTTCCTCAACCAATTGTATGACATGTCCAGGATTTTATATTATCTCCTAATAAGAAGCTGTTAAATTATGGTCCTAGCTGCCAATAAAGATGATAAAAAGTTATTTCTAGTTGGTATTTTCAGTTAAATGAATCCTTCCCCCAATACCTACATATCTTAGGAAAGTAGTTAGTCTATAATAGATGGTAGACCTTAGAGTCCCAATCTAAGATCAACTAAAAAGATTTGAACATGTAATGGAATAAAATCCTTAATGATACTCTGCCATGTGTGGCATTCAGGACAGCGGACTTATAAAGGTCAGTGTATGTTAGGTTAAATGAAACACTTCTCAGAGAGTGCAGGCATTGCAAATAAAGCACATTTTCAATGTTGCTTTCCAAAAAGAGCTGTGCATCTTGCAATGGACCACCAAAAGTTCTCAAACACATTATAAATAACGTACTGATGAATTTCACATTATATTTTTAACATGGTATGAACACTGATAAAGTCCTTCGGCACAGGAGAATGTACAGTAGCACCAGAGATGAGACTGGATTAAGAGCAGGCTTAAGAATAGGTATGGGAATCGAGAACCAGTTCCAACTAGTTAGAGCAATTGATTTAATTTGCTTTTCTGCTGAACGATTCCCTTATCGATGCCTTCCAATTAGTTCCACGTGCCTCGCAAAACAATACACACACTCTCGTGAAAGACACTCAACGCAAACAACAACAAACGAATATTCATGGCGTACAGGAAACAGAGGCGGTCCAAAGTTTGGCTTAATTTTTCACAAAATTACGCTAAAAGCACATCCTGCAATATCTGTGGATGTGATTTCAAGCAAGGGTGGAAACACCAGCAACTTGCTGAAACATTTGTCGACGCAGCAGGGAAATAAATATCAGGAATGCCTTGTGTTTGAGACACTACGTTAAACCAAAGTTTTTTTTGCCTTGAGACCTAAGTGAAAACGAATGCTGTATAAATAGTCTCTCATTAGATCCATTTTAAATGATGGCCGTGTTGGACCAAGCACTATTAGCAAGGTTGGCTCTGAAGGTTGACATCACTTGCCCATCTCAATGGCCAAGCCCCACTCACCCTAATGAAATGTTTGGACCCTTTCACCAGAGTTTAGGAACCAGCATTCCGGTGGGTTTAGGTTTGTAGTATTTGAAGGCAGTAGTCTAGGTTAAACAATAGGGAATCATTTGTAATCATATTCAATTATTATTAAATGTCCACTGGCCTCCAACTGTGGATCTCTGTGCCATATATTAATATTGTACAGGCAAAATTGTCAAGTCTCATAATGATAATGTGAAAAATATAGCCTACAGTGTTATTGAAACAGAAAACCTGTATAGGCCTAATATTTTACAGAAAAATCCAAAGAAAGGGAATCAATCAAAAGAATTGGATTGAAAAGCAGAATCGATAATGGCATTGGTATCAATAACATCTTAACAATTCCCATCCACAACAATTCAATATCATGGACGTGACCAGTAGTCTCATGACACATTACCACAGGGGGAAAATGCTAGAGGACTTACTTCTCTCATTATGACAAGTGCCCCGTATGGTTATACTTGTTAAAAAATATGAGCACAGTGAATAAATGAAGCCCTGACACAGTTACAAACTGCTCTTTACAAAGTTCAGCTTCACAGACGCAATAAATTTTGATGCAATTTTTTTCTTCCACTTCAGTTTACTAGACCTTTTAATAATTTGAACTTTCAACAAACGATCGTCCTTACTCTCTCTCCATAGCCACCACTTTTCATAAAGTGTCTATTTGTAGGCAGTGCAGGTCCTCTCAGGGGGCCGGTATGATAAATGGGGCAAGCAAGAAAAGAAGCTGATGATATTTCAGATTTTGATGGAGTATTGGTTGTATGGGGATGGTGAAGTTTCAGCTGAAAGTGGAATTTGCTGGAAAGCAACATAGAATGGTAAATATTGAAGAGTGTCATTTTTGCAAACTCTAACGGGAGACTTCTGCATTTCCAAATCATAATAGTCTCTACATGTAAGTGCAGGTTTAAGTAGTAACGTTATTGTTCTGATATTGTAATCGGTATCTATAACCTTAATCAAAAACTTTGAAAACCATCAGCATCCCGATTTAGAGGTTAATGACATTCCTGAGTTTTGTTTTGGGTCTAGACATTCCCAAACCCAGGAATTTGTAAAATTTTTATTTGGATATGTTAAAGCTGAGCCTTGATCCATCTTGGGCTAAATGATGTAGAAGAAGACAGACAGGTAGAGCATTCATGAGGGGAAAGGATGGAAGTAAGACAGCTATTCTATGCCGCAAGATGCCCAGCAGAGACATCACATGTTTTATCATTCCTTCATCTATAGTAAAATAGATCAAGGCTAATACATCTTTCAAAGCCTTGGCTATATTAAATATTAAAAGCTAGTTCCTTACATATCTTTATTTCATAAACAGGTCTACAGCAGTGTGGTGCTAATTAATAATCTATCCACATATACATATCAATCTGTAAAGAAAGAAATAACTTAAGGTGCAGGAGACAATTGTTAAACCTTTGACCTGAGAAGAATCCTGAGAAAATATAATTTGAAGATTGAATCAGGCCAATTCTCGCATATCCTTTAACAGAGTGGTACTCAAACTTTTTACACAGCGTACCACCTCAGAATATATCAGGCTCCCCAAGTACCACCATTATGACCCATGTAAAAATACATTAGTAGAAGTCGGTAACCCTAATCAGCTGAACGTAGTTCAAACAGGAAGAAAATATATTCCCAATAAGGATATTACTTATTGTTAACAACCACACAAAGTGCGAAGGAGTAGCACTAGAACTGGCACTTAAGCTCTCACATAATTATAACGCTAGGGGCAGTCCCTCACACACATACAGTACGCTGACAGAGCTTGGTCGCTGACAAGCTTCAAGGAGTGTGCAATATTGATATTCTGCCGCTCCGTTTGTTTTGAAGTCATTCTACCTTCATATGCATCAGGGTTTCTAGCCACATGTACAGGAAGACAAATATGAGACAGTCCAGTAAATGACATCTGTGCATTAAATATTAAACACAGAAAAGGCTGATTCACTGAATCTCCAATTCAAACTATTGCGATCTGATGACGAAAAAATTAGAATGGAACAGTCAACTGTCTTTATCCACAATCCAAACTATGATAGTCCTACACATTGACGTTTTATTTTGAGCCATGATTTTCCTTCAAACTCGGTGAAGGCTGCTCGGCCATCAACCATCACTAGAAGTGGTTCTTTCTAAACTATAAAACGTCAATCAACCAATTAATTTATGACATCTCTTGCGCTCACACAGACGACAAAGTGAGCGGTTGCCGTGCATTGCCTCTGCACTTCTCAACACTGTGCCAATTTAGGTTTATTTACCCCAAATAGTCAGAATACCTTATCATCAATCAGTGGCTGTGATACTTTTGTAGAATTTGACTATGGCTGTGTATTGGTAAGAACCTGTTAATTCATAAAATACCAACAAAATGACAACAAAAAACCCCTGAGCGTGAATCTCGCCGTCGTAAAAGTAAGCATGAAGACAGACAGCCGTCGATGCTTGACTGAGCGCACACCAGGAGCAACAACATAGCGGTTTACCTCTAAACCTCGCCATCAAACACAGAAAGCATGAAGACCCGACTGAAAATGTTTATTGCAAACTGGTAAACCTGTTCACCCGTGATAATCAACCACGGACGGCTGCCAGGTCTTGAGTGATGACTTCCCAGGAGGAGAGAAGGTGCACTGGGTCCATAATCCCAGGTCCGGGAACCTCATGTTTACTTCGACAGCGAGGTTTGGCGCTTCGTTGCTTTTTCTTGTGCTAAATTATGTAGGTATGATCCTCCCAATGTTAAAAAATAACGGATTTCCTTTAACAACTTGGAATCGCGAAAATCCTTCTCTTGTCCAGCTTGTCCATCCAGGTGACTGTACAAACATGGCGGCGCGAATTGGCGGCATCCATGACAGTCAAGACTCGCTTTTTTGGATATTTAAAGGGCTTTTTCTGAACTAATATGAAAATGGAATACTTTTTATTTCATCTGGTATTACAACAAAAAAAACATAGTATTGAATATTATATTCCATTTAATGAAAAACATAATCAAAGATTTTACACATTGCACATTAAAATTTCATTAAAAAATTTCAGATGGACTCAGATGCTCCAGCTACTGGAAAAACTCAAGTTGCATCGATGTAAAAATATCCTACCTCCTAAAATATGTGAAGGCGCCCATGCCAACATGAAAATGGTCTCAGTCTAAATCTGGCTAAAAATGTAAAGATAAAAGACCCCCACAACATTGTACATGTCTATGGTTGGAAGGGAAAGGGTTACCCTATTTGCACCCTTTGGCAGGGAAATGACCAAATGTTTGTTGAGTGGTAGTTGTGTGTTTTTGTTTTATTTTACAAGAAGCTACAAAACAGTTTGATGTAAATTACCTCATACAAGAACTCCCGCATCTTTTCCAATACTCATCCAATTATCTCCCTGTGCTCCTGTTTCCAGCGCTCTGCTAACTGATCTCATGGCGTCCACATGAGATCTCTTCAAAAATGAAATCGGTGCAACCCTCTAACTAACGTGGCCATGGTGACTATTTCCCAAATGGGCAAGGTGACCTTCTCTAAAATGAATTTAGGGAAAATAGAGCAGCTTATGATTCACATCAAGCAGGATGGATCTCCGTCATAGTTATAAATCTAATGTATTGTACAAGTGGCCTTAAAGTTGTGCCATACAAATTAACAAAACAAAGACTATGTCAGATAGTAAGATGATAAGATGATTCTTTTATCTGCATTTACCTTGTAGCAACTTGAGATTTGATCCAAATATAAAGTGCGATATAAATTAAATGTATTATTATTATTATTATTATTATTATTATTATTATGTCAGTTTAGGGTAATTGTGCTTTTGATAGCCTCACACACACTAATTAACCTGAGGGAAACCGGTCAATTCTTATGGAAAAAAAAAGAGCCAATTATATGATGTACATAAACCACTTCCTGTTATTCAGACATTCCACTGACTCCATCCACCGAGCCTCTACGGCTGGATGAAAAGAACATTCTCCAAAATACTATAATTTGACCTTTGTACAGGAAATGTTCCCACAGCAAGCATCATCATTTCACCCCAAGCCATTAGCAGTGTGTGTGTATGTTTGTGTGTGTGTGCGTCTGGTTGCGTGCGTGTATGTGTAGGTGTGTATGTCAATGTGTGAGTGTGCGCCTATAGAATAACATCAGATACTGGTCGACATATGTTTTCAGTGCTTTACAAATAAATGGTTTACTATAAGTTCGGAAAATACAAAGTAAATATGAATGTTTGGATAAAATCATTAAATGGAATCCCGCTACCAGCTATCTCTTGTTGGAATTCAAAGGTTGGACTGGTGCACATAGATTTTCGATCAACATTCTTATCACTTCGAAAAGTGTATCTCGCGATTCTTGGTTGTTAAAGGAGATCTGTGTTATGTTTTGACATTGGGAGGATCATAACTACATAATTTAGCACAAGAAAAAGTAATATCCCCAAAAAGTTGGTGATATTATGGAATTCTCAGCAGTGCTACTGAAGATCCTTCGCAGTAACGCAATAACTCAAAATCTATTTCAAGGATAATTTTCAAATATCCTTAGTATTTTTCATTCCGTATAAAACATAATAGGTTAGTCTTCAAAGAGAGCTGTTTTATTTCACATGCACAGAAATTAAATTTATCTGCTGCAAGATCAAAATGTATCTATTTTATAGAAGAAATAATTTATAATATAAATAATTTCTCATCCTTTTATCAAATTTAGTCCAAATTTTGTGAATATGAATCAACTCGAGGAGATCTATCTTATCTATGTCATATTTGGCTATCGTTGCTCAAATTATACTCATGGGGGGGCTTTTTTACAAAAAGCACTTTATTTCGGGCATAACTTCACATTTATTTTGAGGAATTAAGTCGTTGACTTGCTTGTACAATGCAAGGGATATGGGGCTTTTAAGGGATATACTTTTGCTGTCAGGGACAACAGCCTAGGCCCAGCTTGATGGATACTTTTCTTGAATGCGTATACGTACAAACTGCTGCTGTGCTCATCAGTCACGTGGCCCCGCACTGTCTACCAATCTTAGAGCAGTATTACTATTGCAAAACATCATCAGCAGGCTAAAAGTAACCCGTCCAAAAACGGTCTAAACCCTGCTTACGTTTGTACCAAAAATTCATATAGACATATAATGTCCTCATTGAAAATGACACCAAACGGAAACAAGTCAAACGTAAACGCTGCAGAAAAACAATCACAGCCCCCAGTTGTTCACTCATGTGCATAATAATGACACGGCCAAGTATAGCCCTTCAAGCACAGTGTTTCTGCAGTGAAGATGTCACTAACTGATGCTCTTTGTCAGACCTTTGTTTGTGCCATAAATATGGAATATTTTCTCAAACTGTAATGCTCAACATCTATATGTAAGTTAATTTTGTGAGAAAGCAGCTAATAAGGGAGCAGGGAGGATGATAGAGCCATATTCCAGCCTTACATTTCAATGGACTAACGCCAAATGGAACCTGCATATTTTCCTGATGATTATACGTCAGAGATAATCGCAAAGGCCCTGAGAAAAATGATTTCTGCACTGGGGGTTTTATGGAAGTGGAAATGGTACGATCTGAAAACTTTAGGTAGCAAAAAAAACAAAATCTTGTGAAAATCTTTTCAGGAAACTCACTGTTTTGTTAAAAAAACAAAAAAACAAAAACAAAACAAGGCTAAATAAATTACACCAGATCTAACTTGTGTATTATGTATGTATGTGTATGTATGCTCAGTAAAATCTAATGATGACGTAATTAGAATAATTGGTTTCGAGGAGTTCAACAAATGGCTCTGTAATAGGAGCCATTAAGATCAGCCTGTCCATTCATCCCAATGGGTCTGACACAAAATCCATCTCCGGTTCATAAATAAATGGTCTTGGAAAGATTTATTACGTACCTCATAGTAGCCACTGCCACTGCATCTAAAAATCTTCACATAAGTAAGCCAAATAGACGGCGGTGTTGTAGGTTAGCATTAAAAGAATGCTGTGTCCTTCTGAATTCACCTCAGTTACAGTAACAAAGGGATCACATTGGTCATAAAATGATCTAAAGCAACAAATGCAGCCTATCAATTATTAAATTACCTTTCCTCTAGAACTCATCCTTTGGCCAAAATAAGCTGAAATCTACTATGCATGCACTTGTCTTAGAGAACAGAAGAGCTGATTATGCAACCTTAAATACAACAATAGAAAAAAATAGGTAGCATTTCTTTTCTTTTCTGCATATAGAGAATTTCATTCTAAGTCTATCTTCCTCTGGAAGGAAGATGTCCATGTGGTCGAAATTCAGCCGCCCGCAGGGTGCTGTCATGAGCATCTTTTTTGTGAGCATCTCTTTGTTAGCACCTGTGAATCAAAATATGAGGTTGATAAATGTCTCGAGACAATGCACTGATTGACAGAGAAAGAAAACTGGCAAAGGGAAAAACTGAATAAACAAAAGCTGTGGAGAGTTCTGAGAAACGTGTATAGGGTATTAAAGCCAAGCGTGACTGACAGTTTCCACAACAGCCTCCTTCATTACAATGCACTGTTAGAACCCTGAACATGTTTGGAGAGCCTTGTGACATGCTGTCAGACCACCAGCGTGTGATACTTAGTAGTTGTCATCCTACTATCGATTGCAACCTAACTACTCTTTCAAAGCCACTGGGTTGGGATGACGGAGTTGAAGAAATTACTGTACGTTAGAGGTCTGCAAAAGACTCTCAATCTCCCCCCAGTGATAAACTATGGTCAAATTTGAGGAGAATCTGATCACTTGCACTGGAGATCCATTTATTGTTGAATATCTACCCAGTCATACAAAGAAAGAAAGGTATAAAGACTCATTTCTCCTCAATCCAGGAACAAAAATAGTTACATCCATTTCAAACGCTGTATCCGTCACAGCTCACATACGTCCATCTGCTATTTTCGATGACATTAACACATCCACAACAAGCCAAGGTCTCTGAGGTTTACGTAATAAATAACAACATGTGGAGAGTGAGCTGCTTTTTCTATTTCACTGGATTTTTTTCTTTTTTTTCTTTGTCAGACCTTTGTTTGTAGACCTTTGTGTCCTGCTTGAATAATGGATATACTGTACTTACTGTACCCAAGTGATATACAATGGAACTTCTCTGTCATGTTCATTTTGTCCATATCCATAAGCTCTCCAAAAACATGAACCAGCATGTACGAATGGAACACAAGGGATGGATGGATGGATGGATAGAGGGCTTCTTCAGTAACCTTCCAGAGGGGCATCCTATCACAGCAAGCATTTATGTTTTCAGAAATCTTTGCAACAGTAGCACAGTCTGTGGGACTGGACAATATGAGCCAGCCATGTGCCCTTGACCCTGTCACCAGTTGTCCTTTCACAACTTTGGTAGGTAATAAATAGGGCAAAACTGCAATTATGAGACGACTAACGCGTTGAGTATATTTGTCTGATAACCCCATTTAAAGTTTGAATGTATTATTTTGCATGTGAAACCTACAACATTGTGTGTTCATATGTGTGAAATCAATAGGACCTCATTTAGCCTGGAAGGTCAGCTTGCTTGTTGCTTCTTGTAGATACCAACATTCTTCATAAGGATAGGCCAGCACTGTGATAGCACACACCTGAAAATGTTGCCTCAGCCAACATGCAACCAAGTAATTTTCAATAGATAAATATTGTTTGCCAACTGGGAAATAAAAGACTCAACAGGAAGATATTCTGCAGAACTACCACATTCAATTCCACTGTGATCCAGCAGCATTTAAGATATCTGCATGGGGAAATGAGTTACAGACGTCTAAATCATCTGCTGATCATGATCAACAATCTCATTTAATGGTGGATCATTTGAATTTTATTCTAACAGAGATATGTGTATGTGTGTTACTCCCTCTCCTACCAATCCCTCTAACCAGAGTTTTAATGATGTCAACCTTTGTTTTGAACGCCACATGATGTTTAAAATTGACCCTGCTTGACTAATATTTGAACTCTTTGTGTTGGACCTAGACTCCCACCGGCAAAGATTTGCGAGTAATTAACTACCCCAATTTTAAGCTGACATGGAAAAATCCCGTGTCAGCAATCATAATCTGATCTGTGTTTAAGTGGCTCAGATCTTTTTGTTTTTGCATTTTTCCTGTTTCGAACATCAATTTGGAGAATAAAATGTTTAGTTGCTACCTTATAAATCCAAACACTCCAAACACTGAGATAATAAATGTAAGTACGACAAGTCAGCAGTTATAATGTTATGGCTAGACTCCTTCCATATCCATATGTATATGTCTGAAACACGGAGCATAAATGACTTTTAAGAAGACCTTGTTAATTTCTGGAATTAAAACTTAAGTATGTATATTAGTTATTCTGGCAGAAAGACAGATTTCTAGCATTACTGATGTTACAGTCCACTACAAAGCATTCTATTTAAATAAGCCCCATGACTGAACAAACAGCATGTAACAACACATAAAAAATATTAACTACATTGCAGCTAACTTATACATGTCCCAAACATGAAATAAATTCTTTGGAAACGTGGATATGACTTTTACGGCTATGAAAAATGATGCAGGTTGTGGAGTAGTGCAACATGAAGGCCATGCTCCATCAATGCGTAATAACTGGTGACAAGTAAATCGGTTTTCGTAGTTCACACCACGATTTTGATACAGATATCCTTACAGAAATTTACAACATTTACAACTCTATTCGGATTTCCTCAAAGCATTCAGGGTACCCAGTACCAGACCAGTTACAAGACCAGTCTTTATCAAGTTGTGGAATGTAACATGATCAGTATGGCGCAGCCAGCCAGAGCTCAGGAAATGACCCAACACCAAGCAGGCGGAGTGAGCGGAAGCTTTGGCTTGTCGCATAATATAAGATTGTCCTTCAACAAATGCTCACATTTTATTAACCTAGTAGAAGAACAGTGTGGAAATGCAGCCATGGGGAGCAATAAAAAAAGAAATGCCTGGTCCTGCTTATGAGAATTAGATGGCCAGTCCTCGCATACACTCCGCTGTTGGAGCTCTGTTTCTATTGGAGATATCGCAATTCAGCGCATCTGCTCTTTTATGAAGTAATACTGTTATACTAGAGCCAGTCACATATGCTGGCATGTGGTTTCTGTTGAATATTCTCCAGCGTTCACACCGAGCAAACATATTCCATATGAAGGATCCCTTCTCACCTATCTAGCCTATTTAGCTATTTGCTTTACTAAATGTCCAGACTGTGTATGTTTCTGCTATTCTAAAGACATTTGTATTTTTTAGTCATGGTAATTTATTGGTTTATTATTGTGCGACAAATCCAGATACCTTTTATGTTTCAAACCCAGTCATTTAACTTGAGTAGTATGTTTCTGATTACCGTTACTGATTCCATAATAAAGACAACACAAATAGGAGACATGTGTCAATGTCAGTGTTTGTGAGGAGTTATCTTTGTCTATTTTAGTTCAGAGATTCTCAACTTTTTATGACTTGAATGTCCAATTTGTGAAATTTGGGGAGGCATTGCAAGAACTCTCCCTCTCCTTCTCTGCCTGAATTTTTCCTAAGAGAGGAAACAAGCTCTAGTTCCGGTGAGGTATGTCCAGTTCACCCGCTGAAATCATCTCGAGGTGTCATCTGGAGTATGGACTGGAGATAAAAAGTGCTTTTTCTTAACATCATTAAAAACATACTTTTAGCTTAAAGTACACTCAAAAAAACTTAATTATGAACATTATGTTCCATTTATGTAGAAAGATACCCCTACATATCCCCTACATTTGACAGACTGGCCCTTTAAGGCACACTTCTGGTTGTTAAAAAAACAAAAACAGTGGACCACCATGGCAATAACTGAGAAAAAATAAAATGCACAGTAAATATGTTATATATTTATAACATAAATATATAACATTGTTTCATTGAAATAATGCATTCAATTTTATTTATTCTTTTTAGTTTTCTAAATTTTTTAGCACACTTAGACGTAAAAAAAAAATCAACTTTGGCCGAAAGTACCCTGAACAGGATAAGCAGTTACGAAAAATGAATGAATGTATGAATGAAAGGTAGGCTTTCATTCATTGCCTCATGCAGGCAGGCCAAAATGGTGACTGTTAAAACTACAGACTTGCTAATGGATTCTGAGTGGCTATCAAGTGACACATTTCTATGGTTTCCCCTGAGTGGTTTTGGTTATATTGGACCCAGTTAGTCAGTGAATGGAATATAGCCATATTCCAACCCCCTCCTATTCATGCATATGCTGTATGGGCAGCGTTACCGTTTAACTGTATTACAAGATAAAACAGTTAATGGATAAAAGGGAGACACATATTTGTGCCTCAGTATTACAGTGCTATTTACAGAGAGAAACTTTCAGCTTTCTCCCCACAGCTGTGGCTTTACCCCATCTTTGAAAATAAAATTGACTAACCAACTCAGTGTGTCAGCATCAATAATTTTCTAAAGCACTTACTAATCTATCAAAGCGTGGCTGTATCACGGGACTTGTCTGAAGAGCGTCCACATAACATGTTCTATTCTGCCTGACTAAACAGGTCAATAAGACTCAGAGTCAGAAATGATCTCTCACGACCCATTCCATTACCAAAGCTCCATGACGCTTGATGCCGATATCTACTAATGGCAAGTTAAGCACCATGTCTGCAGCGTGTCATGGCATGATGTGGACATTTTTCACATGGCTGGGAGTACAGCCATACAGCAGATATGATTTGTGCTGGAGCAGTATATGCTGTGTGATTATGGTCGTGACTCGGGTTATGTATAGCCACATACCTAACAGCAGTTCCTGCATCACTCAGTTAGACCCTTGGGATCTAATGACAAAGGCAAGAGGTTATAATTCATTCTGGCTAAAAAAAACTCACTCTGGGGCTGGCAGTGACAGTAGGAAGAGAAAGAGGAAGTGAAGAAGGTGAAAAATAAAATGCAGCATTGGGCGAAAGAGCAGGAGAACATATCCAAATCTGCGGATGCAGAAAGGACAGACTGTCCATATGGAGCATTCTTCCATCCCTTTCCTCCTTAGATGTTGCATCCTTTTTTGCTTTGACATTTCCCTCTCCACCCACGTGAATCCCAAATCTTGATTAAAACATGAAAGAGAGAAATCATTATCCTCTTCACTGACATCTCCACAGATAAAGAAAGCCCCTTGCAACATCCTCATGGCAGGGACAGGACAGAAGTAGGGGAGAAATGCCATCTCATCAAAGGATGCTCCAGATTCTTTCTGAGGTCTCACAGCGGCCTTGAGCAGCGTCCAGGCTCAGCCTGTATCGTGACACATTTAGGTGACGTGTTTCACCTTGGGGCTGCTGGACCTTGTACTCAACGAGGGGCTCGGGGAGGCACAGCAACATTCACTGTACTCTGAGGGAATATGAACTGTTGAGCACCAGGCTGGCTCTTCTTATTAGCTTTCCACACAGATGCCACCTTAGAAGCTGTTTATATCTGTCTATAATAATCAGGAATTATGTCTCATTTATATGGCTTGCAGCAACAACTTGATTGAGTATTTCATTTGATATGGGACATTCGGTTGCTTGTTAATTGGAAAAGTCAATAAAAGACATCATTCGAATGTTCACAAATGCATCACGCACAATCAAGGTAACAAAGAACATGAAGAGCCAGACTACATCTACTAACAGGGTTAAAGGCCAAAGAAGGAGTCAGTTGTCTTCCTACATCTTAGCTACATGGTATGTTTTTAAAGGCTGTTGAAAGCAAACCAAATATTGTGTATGATTGGAGTGTAACATTTCAGATGTTTGGACCATGGTGAAAATAATATTTTACACATCTGTTGTTATGTCAGGTTGAGGACGGGGATGAGTTGATGAAAACTACATCTACTTGATCTGAACAACTTCTTCATCAGGTAAATGTTTGAGACAATGAGAGGTCAAACGGAAACAGGAGTATTTGAACATCTGCCACAAATCACAGTTTACCAGTGGAATAGGAAACATAAAAGTCTAACAGCAATAACAAATATGGCAATGTAAACCTGCAGTTAGAAAAATATTCCAGAGGCAAGCATAAATAAAAACAATAACAGGTGATTACCAAAGGTTCAATCCAGAGCCAGAATACATTCACGTGGGTACATTAGAAGAAAAACCTGTAGAACATAAATTATGGGGTAACTTATAGTTATGGTTCATTACAGATGAAAAGGAATGAAAGGAAATAACTGTGATGTTGTGCATTACGTAATGGACTATGTTGTTATTGTGAGCAAAGTTTCATGAAAGGATTCTATAATGTGGTTCCTCTGCTACATAATGTGATAAGGTCATGACATCTACAGCAGATGACGGCCCTTCAGACTCACTTTGACAGAAGACAGCAACCAGACGGATGTAAACAAAAAAACACAGGCAATAGATTGGCCAGCTGTTAATAATGGTGAGCTGAGCAGTGCTGTACAAAGGGCACATCTTAATTTAGACTAGTGTTCCTGTATAACTGCTAGTGTGCAATGTGCCTCTTACATAATTAGCTTCCTGTTTAAAGGTTGATATGTGTGGCTTAATCTATGTGTATAACCATCCTGAAGCAGATGTGAAATGTGCTTTACTCAGCTTTGACGAAGCTACAATGCATGAACATCCCTTGTTCGGTATCACTGTCGTAGGATACTGCAACAATTTAAAATCACATGGGTGTTTGAGTTCACCGCACCGTTTACAATGTCACTTTCATCTGCGCTTTTAGCCCCTACTGCCTCTCTTCTCGGTGTGACAGTTCTGCCACTGTGACAGGAACCATTCTGTCTGCCTGTCAGGATAGCTGCTGCACATTCTATAGTTGACTGATGACTGAACCTGCAGGCAAGCATCAATCATGTCCAAAGAGTTTTTTAATTCTTTGACATATGGAAGAAAGAAATGAAAGTTATCCGTTTGAGAGAATCAACAACAGTCATTTACGCCAAGGATATGAGGTCACCCTCTCAGATTTCACTTCATATGCTCTTTTTTTCCTCCCGTCTTCCCAGAACAAGTAAATAATTAGAGCAGAAACATTTGTACACACACCCACACACCCACACACACAACGTTTCAGAGGGCAGAACTGCTTCTGTGTCAGTCTGTCAGCAGGCAAGCCTCGCTAATACCGCCATTCCTGCCGTATTTTCTTTTTTTTAATTTACAGTAGCTGCTTTTCAAGGTGCAGGCAGCATCTTAAAACCCAGCACTTGTCACATATCATCCATATTGTGTGCTTCATTATTGTGAGTGTCATGTCAGAGATGCTGTCACCATGCTTTAATGACAATGTAAAGCAGTCTTGCTGGATCTCTTTCCCTCTGGGAGTAATTTCACTAGGAACACTGATTCTACAGCTCAAATCAAAAACAATAAAGACACAAGGCGGTCTATATGGTAAGAGCTGTGCTCGGGCCAACACCTATGGTATCCGGGATACGGCTCAGGGTATCCCCTCTGACCTGCTTTGGTCAATGCCTACCACTCATCTCCATCATTCTCTTTCACTTATCTACATCCCTGCCTGTCTGACCCAACTAACAAGAGCATCAATACACAATCCTGTTATACACGTATTATATCACCACTCAATTACCACTTTCAAATCTTTTTGTCGTATAAAGAAAATTAACCGTCCATTTCCAGGCTCTTTCTGAACTCAAGTAGTTGCCTTAAATGTCCACGATTCTACAAATATTCAACAGAAGTTGTAGAATGGGGGATACAAGTGTGACAAGAGACATGATTGCAATGTTGTTATGGTGTTAAAGTGTATTTATTAGCTTTTTTGTTTGTTTGTGTAATCTTTTGGGTATGGATTGCCAAGCACATAGGCATCCATCCTTTATTTAACGCGCATAGTAAATACTTTCTGTCACCGAAAGTGATGGGGAAAGAGAGTTGGAGCATAAACTGAGCCAAATATGTTGCTAAACGTCCGCAAAGTTAAGATTAAAATATATAAACGTCACGCACACAACGCCCATCACCATCTAGGCGGATTAGATAGAAATGCTGGATGAGGAGAGGCAGTTTCCATCACGCCCTTACCGTCGAAGACCTTGAAACGACGACGGCCACGACATCCTGGATTTCTTCAGCCCGGGTCGGTGCCCCGTGTCCACGGCGTAGGTCCGGTCCATGTTCCTCGGGTTGAGGTACCTTTCAGTGTCAGAAAAGCCTCTTTGTCTCACACGATCGTTCTTGCGCACAACCAGCGCGTGGTGGAGCGGAGAGAGCGCAGTCGGATTCTGCTGCCTCCACAAATGTTTGGGCGCCTTAGTGCTCACGCCGGTTCCGCCGCCGGTGACCAAGGACGCAGTCCCCACCTTACCACAAACAGGCTCCATCCTCCTCTCTTGGAATAATTATTTAAAGAAATACGCACTTTAAGAGCTTTCAGGTGAATATGGCCAGATCGGAGAGATGATTAGAGGAGGGCCGGTTAATTGATTTTAGGAAGAATTAGACCCTCAGAGTAACTGAGACAACTTTTTACACTTTATTTTAGGAGCTCACGTAATGAGTTTAACTGCGCCAACTTCCTCACTGCCCTGCACAAACAAATTTGGCAAAGAAGGATCCATTTACGCATCACTGGTTAAACGTGGGCGGCTGTGCTTTGGCCAAGAGGAAGTGTTCCTGGTGAGGATACGAGGACGAACTCTCAATTGGGTTAGTTCTGTCCGGTAGCCTCCGCTCTCTCCATGCGCGCCCCTTCCAGAAAGGTGCTCGTGTTGCTGCAGCGGGATGAGATGTTCACTACAGGACAGTCCACGCAGCCGGATCGTCTCCCCACAATTTTAAGAAAACTTCTACGAACCCCTGCGGCTCAAGTTCACCTGACGTGCGCCATGCGTAAAACCATCCGGACATCCATCCAACACCGCCTCCTGCTAGATCCCCTGCAGGAACAGGCGTCGACTGGGTATAGGGAGCAGGATAATACATTAAACATGAGGGACCCACCCAAAGCACCTCCCACGAAAAGCAGGCGGTGGGAGAGGGCAGAGAGCCAGGTGGCCAAAGAAAACTAACAAGACTAGCCCGGTGTTGTTTTCCAGTGGCCATCATGAGATCTGGATTTATGGATGAAATTGATCAAATTAGTGACTTATTTGAATCATTCATTTAAAAACTGATTATAGGATGTGTGGCCACCTTGTTAATCTCCCCAATGCTGCTCTATTTGTGATCATATTTGTCATTATTGAAGGGACTGCTTGCTTTCTTCTCCCCTCCCTTCATTTCCCCCTCAACAGAGTGGGAAATGCAATCTCTCCCCCCTTCACAACAGAAACGTAATCTTGTGGGAAACAAGATGAATTAAAACAGGGATGGCAGGTGAGAGCAATAGCGCTCGGACAATAGCAGAATTTTAAAATTCAGTGCAACACCAGTGCACAGAAAGATCCCCAGTACCTTTTCCCCAGTAAAGGGGGAAAGGTTCTTGGCACACAAAGGAGCATTTTTATTAATTTATGAAAACACTTTTGGAAGAGAAAATTACATGTTAATATGTCTTTAGGTTGAAATTTCAAATTTCAGCTAATTTTCTCTCACAGTTACAGATGTTGTTTTGTTAAAACGTATAACTCGTTTTAGATTTGACAATTTTTTGGCATAGCACACAGAACAAAGATTATATAAGAACCGCCTTTAGTTAGTCCATGGTGTCAGTTGATGATCTATATCACCTTTTTGAGCCAAGACTCTTTTTTTTTTTAACTATTGCATTAAAATGGCAATAACAATACTTTCTGCTTCTGATTTGCAGATAATGCCTACAATGTTTGGACAGCATCTGGTGATCAAGATTTAAAAAATTTAGAGAAGTTGTAGAAAACTCACTACTGCAAGATAACAAATGATCAAACTGTTATGATGCATTTTTGCTGTGCTGTAATAATGCGTATATGTGTCAAACTTGACATAGGTTCAATTTGTGTGTTGTGTGTGTGTCTGTGTGTGTGCGTGCGTGCGTGTGTGTGCGCGTGCGTGTGTGTGTGTGTGTGTGTTGGGAGGGAAAGAGAGTGAAAAGAGAAGGAGAGTGAAAAAACAGTTAATTTCCAATTGATCTCTCATATAATGCATTTGACTCTCGGGGGATGTTTGGAGAATTGGTGTAGTGATCGCTTGTTTTGATCCAGCACTGAGCAGATATCCAAATCTATTACTGACATTGGTATAGCCTTGTCAGTATACAGTATTCTTACACACACTACACACACATTAATGACATAATGATCATGTGTAAGCGTTTTAGTCATTCCACAGACGTGTTGGTAAAGTGTCAGGCTTCTCTCTGAAGGTTGTCAGCCGTTACAATCTTTGATTGTACTTTCTAAAAACCATGAATATAATTTCTTGTGTATGTAAGCTAAATTGTACCTCTTATACTGTGTATAGCTTGAGGGATCATGGTTCTGACTTGAATGCATCAGCAGAATCGACATGCAATATGTATCCTGAGGCATTTCGAGGATTGGTTGAATTTCAGCCTCATGGTCGATTGCAGCCGAACACCAGTCAAGTTGTAGATTACATTCATCTCTGTCCAGACACTTCATATTAAACGGTAAGGAGGGGACTGCAGGGTGCTTTAGATGCCTGGTGCTCTAGAAGTTGAACTTATTAAAATGCAAACAAAAGAAGCGTAGCTTACTTCAGGCACACCAGCATCGAGTCAAGGAAGGAGTAAAATGCCTTTAATTGTCAGTTAATGTGTTGTTAAAAAGGGCGGGACTTAGAGACAGGACTCTCTAGAACCCGTTGTGGGTCGAAACCGGTCAGCGTTTCTGCCTCCGTTTATTGTATTTTTTAGTATTTTTGTACCTACACATGCCGGGACATAATATACAGTGTTTTGAAAAATCACTCTGTATTCAAACAAACAAAACCCCTTCTTGGTTTATTCTATTTTATGTGTTTGTCTTCAAACAAAATTAAATACCAAACTATGGCAACCAGAGTAAAAACAAATGTGAGGTTTTAAGATGATTACTACCAGCCCCTTTCAATCAAATCAGAACTTAAAGGTCTGCTGTGAAAAATTGGAGCTTTATCCATATGGAGTCCATTATTCTGGTACCGACGTCTGGAGTGGGATTGTGCGTTTGAGGTTTCTTACTGTGTTTTGTGTTTTGCCAAAATGGGGGGTTTATTCTCATCATTTAGAAAAAAAAAGATCAGTCTGTGAGGGGTTACAAATATTTTTCAAAGGTTCTGTGACTCAATTATCTACAGACAAATTGTCTACAAATGGGAATACTTGAAAAAATAGTTAATATTCCCAGAAATGGCTAAACTTCAGTAAATCTTCCAATTCACGGTGAAAGCTCGTTCAGGAAGTCAGAAAAGACTCAAAGAGAAAATCCAAAGATCTGCAGGCCTCTCTCACCTCGATAAATGTTTGTGTTCAAGGCTCCAGTGCTAAGCGAGAAAAACATTAAGGCTTTTTGGAGTATTTGGTGGAGTATTCCATGCTCTGAGGTTTGGGAAAATCTGCTATGATTGAGGAAAACGCAAATTGTGCTCTCTAATAGAAAATTCAGACAATGTCAGGTCATCAGTCTGAATTAAAGTTTGTGAATGGCTCAAAATTAATAACATTAAAGTTTTAGACTGTCCCAGTCCCATTTGGACCTAAACCCCATTGAGTTGCTGTGATGGGACCTGAAAAGAGCATTTCATGCTCAAAAACCATCCAGTGTGGCGACACCAAAGCAGATCTGCAAGAGTATAGTGGGCCAAAAATCCAACCCAGGAGCTGGATACATTCTCATGCTGGTGCCTTAATTTGATGCCCTACCTCTGATTTTGATATACTGCACATAGTGGCTGCTTTTGCAGTATATAGTGACTGATGCTTTGTCACATGACAATCACCTGAAACTCACCATCGTCAACACTAATAGTTTTGTGATGGATGCTTCATATACATCTTCAACTTGGCCTCAGTTGGTGTTGGTTTCAACAATTCAGTATTCAACCGAATGTGAAATATAATCATAATATCTCCTCCTGTTCCTAAGTTATGGCGTTGAATATTGATCAGAAAAATACTAGTGCAAAACATTATGAGCTTTGAGTTACATAAAATGTCGACACTCATGAACACAGGAAGCAATGGAAGTATAGTGTGAACAGGAGGCAAAAGAATATTTTGAGAGTCATTCCCTCTGTCCGGGGGCCATTCATCAAGTTCTCAGTTACTTTTCTCCGGCAATGCCAGCATGAAAAATTATTGGCAAATTTTGCAATTTCACCTAGACCCCAGATAAATTATTTGAAGATATTAAAAAGCTGAAAGTACATCAATTGATTCAATGAATATTTCAGAGCTACCTTCATGATAAACTTGAAGGTTTTATGCTTTCATGATGCATTTTTAGGTTCTGTGGAATTAATTTCTTTAACGGAATAAAATCACTGCGTAATAGAGAAGAAAACTGGAGTCAAAGTGTCCCCTGCAACCTCCAATACACTTCATTCATTTTCCTTATAACCCCTACTACCATGAGGAATGATTGACAGCTTTGTCTCAGAGACAGATTATCTTGTTGACTTTGTGTCTGCTGATGCTTACATTTATTAGTTTGGAAAGTATCTAGGAAAACGTATCATTATAAAATGCCTCAGTTTAAAAACACTAACCCTCTGCCACCTCTCATGGGATGTATAAGTCTTGAAGACACAATGAGCACAGGTTTGAGGAATGCAAACCCATCCAGTAAATACATCACATCATATTATCTTTGTGGCACAGACCTCTGATGTGTGCTTTTTCGACTGAGCATACTTATTTACTAATATTTCAAATCTAACAAAAGTTGTCATATTGAAGGCAGAGACAAAGTGTTTGCTCGTCACGGAGAGCTGCTGATGTTGTTTAATGGATAGATACATTTTTTGTATTCATATTACGAGAGCTTCTAATGCAAAGCGGTCCACTGCTTTGTGCTACTGCATTGCATCAGCAGTGCAGGCTCCTTTAGCTTCAGGCAACGTTAATGGCACTAAATCCACTCGAATTTGCAGCTGGAGCATTTAGTGACACATCTTCCATCCTTGATGATTCACAGCTATATTTTTCTTCCCCACCGCTGTGCTGAATTATAGATGAATCACGCTTGGAGCAAAGTTAAAATGTATGACCTCAGAATTGTCATTGTCATTGTCATCATTTATTTTTTCCTCACCCAAAAATGCATACGTATTATCTAAATATGTATATATTATATTACACAACATGTTATACTGTAGATTTTTTATTTTTTTTTGCTGATCTGCAATATGGTGACATAAAACTTAATGGAACTCATATAATTCAAATTAGGTTATGTGTTTCTTATTTTGCTATAAAAATAAGAAAGTTTACAAGTCAATAAACTTCATTTTGTTTAAAGCTCATCTACTAAATCCATTAAAAAAAATATATATATATATATTTTAGGATAAATAAGCTGCACCAGACTACTCGTTTCTTTATTGCTTATTAACCCTAGGAGGGTACAGAAAAGGGTACAGAAGGACATGAACGGAACATGATGGGATATGATGTGACATAAATCTACTACACTTGATTAATAAATAATTTCTTCATAATGAAGTTCATACTTTCAGTATTAAATACATATAAATAATTTGATGTATGTTTACATTTAAAATATGATTTGATGTTCAATGAACTCATTTGTTTAAGTTAAAATGAAAGATGAAACTAATTTTATTTATGTTGCAAGGGGAGACTTTTTTTTTTTTGCTGATCTGCGATATGGTGACATAAAACTTAATGGAACTGAAATAATTAAAATTAGGTGACACAGCCATCTTTTAGTGGAGGACACTGTGAAATTACTGTCTGGCATTTGTCTTCCCTCAAATAATAGCACTACATCTTTTCAAATGACCAAATCGTTATCTAGCCAGATGGGGATCTTGAAAGAAGGGTCAGCCAAAGGCTCAAGGGAAAAATTTGCCCTTTTCGGAGGTTCTGAGGTAGAAGATTGCCGACAGAAGCGATGGGCTGACATCTATGCCTAACACTTTTTGGCATTATCGCAACGACTGCAAGTAAACTATTCAGTATTGATTCCTCTTCTTTATTATGGATAACAGTATGTCTTGGTAATACAGTAGACGATATTGTGAACAATGTAGATGCATGATGTACCAAGCTACGGAAGAAAATGGTATTTTCTTGACTCAACATGTTCTTGTTTTTCAAGTAATCAATTTTAAAGAAGAGGAAAGTATTTCCACACTGCTGTGGATCAAAGTTGGCTCTGTTTTTGAAGATCAACATCAGAGTTTCTTATTTTGCTATAAAAATAAGAAAAGTCTACAAGTCAATAAACTTATTTTTGTTTAAAGCTCATCTACTAAATCCATTAAAATATATATATATATATATTTTAGGATAAATAAGCTGCACCAGACTACTCATTTCTTTATTGCTTATTAACCCTAGGAGGCACTGCAGGTGCCGTCATTAGGGCAAAAAAGGGTACAGAAGGACATGAACGGAACATTTTGGGATAGAGTAAGGTTATGCATGTTGTTTCTTTATATGGGGAGCTATTGATGTGAGTGTCTTGCAGGTAGCGCATTTTTGATGGTTGAAATAGGGAGCTGCTTGAAGCACAGCCTCATGATCAAGAAATGAAACATCATTCAATCTTTGATTGACAGTTTAAATGGATTGCTTGTTTGTATGGACAAACAATACTATTACTTCTGTATTAAATACATATAATTTGTATTATTTGATATTTGTTTGTTTCCTGTCTGCGCAGGGAGAATCATTCCAGTTCGAAAATTGATATCTTTGTCCATCAAACCTCATTCATCAAAGCCAGTCCCTGAAACATTCTCCAGCTTTCTCTGGATGGAGTGTTATTCTGCTCTTACTTAGTCTACTGTCATATTTTCCAAGCATGAGAGAAGGTAAGCACACACTAAAAGAAATAATAGAGCATTCAGGAATTTACTGTATGTGGACTATATGGCTTTAAGTTACAGCTATAGCTTGTTGCATGAAATCCATCCACCCATTTTCTTCTGATCATCTGGGGTCGTGTCACGGTGGCAACAGGCCCTTTTGCCAGCAACTCTCTCCAGCTCATTCTGGGGGATCGCAATCGGTTCCAGGGCAGATGATATATATATATATATATATATGTATATATATATATGAACTGTCTTCATCATGTTTCCCTGAATAGTGAATTATTTTCACTGTTTTCAGATAAGTGAAAGTGATGACTAATATGATTCTACAAAGGCCCAGATATTTGAGGCATCCCAGTCCTTAGACCAGCCAGTCTGTAACAATTTCAATAATTGTGGTTTTGCATGTTATTCTGGCATACATTTTATAACAGCATACCAATCTCCAAATCAGAGTGTACTTGGCTTTCAGGCAGCTATTGGTTTCTGATGACACATGACAGTAGCATTGATTACGATATTTGCCATATTGATATTTTGTCAGATGCATACTTGAGTGTATGATCAACTGAGATGATTGAATTTAGAGTCATCTTACCTCAGACGTGTGTAAAATGAGGAGGGGTTATTTAACTATATTTCTACATTAAACTAACACATTGGACTACTACTAGTATTGATTGAAGTGTAATTGTATTGATTAGTTTCACCTGCCCCCAAGTATTAAGTCCACCATGAGTGTCCCTTCGTTGAGTCATCCCTGCATCTGGATCTGTTCTTGAGTCCTACATTTGGCTAGTATGTGTTTTTCTCATTGCTCTGGCTTTGCTCAGTTACTCTCTGAATTTATTTTGTCTTATTTTTCATCATGTCCACCTTGCTTCTCCCCACAGTCCCCTCCCCCCACCTGCACACAACTCACGCACACACACATCATGGTGCATATAAAGCCTGGGACTCACAGCCAATGGCTCGCCCTGCCTCTTTCACCCACAACTGTTTGCACAGCAGGTGCGTTTCATATTCATGACTTGCTGTTGATGCGGTAGCCAGTGGCCATGTTCACATTACCAGAATCAAGTGACTCTGCTGAATATAGGTGATTTTAATGTAATGTTTCTCACATTCAGATGGTATGGTATATTCACATCTCCTCAAAAACCTGCAAACAAAATTCAAGGGGATTTCACAAGTGCTTTGAAGAGCCTTTAAAGGTGTCCATCTCATAATTGGTTTCTTGAAATGTACCTTTTTTTCTTTTTTTTTTTAGCAACTATGAAATTGGTTATGGACTATCCACATCTATCCAAAATGAGTGTTTGAGTAGCGGGGATATATCCTGGTCCTTGGAGACAAATTTTCCAGTTTTCCATAATGGGGTACAGATCTAATATTTACAGGACTGTGTGATAAAAAAATACTTCAGATGTAATAGGGGATCCGATTCATGTACAGTATGCATGCATCATAAGCTAGGACTTATTGCACTGTAAAACACAACCACCAGAGAAGAGAGATCACCAGTGCAGATTAACAGTAGGGCAAAACTTTTGTTAGTGGCAACGTCTATTTTAGTTTGAATTCCATGGATTGTCTCTCTCATGTTTTAACTAGAATTTCAAGGACTGTGAAATATGACCTTTTTTGCTGTCAGATGAGATGAGCAAAAACTTATCAATGTGCAAAGTCATATTGATCAGTTGTAGTTATAGATGTGAACCCTCAAGATAAACACATTGATCTGATATTACAGTCAAAATTGAACAATGAGGCTTGGAAGGTGAGTGCAGTCTGTTGAAACAACGGAAACCTACATTGTACCGAATGACATTGGGTCAGACCACTTTGCAATAACAAGCTTTGCATAAATAAGCCCACTAATTAAATGGACAACGTTGCACCAATACATCTTTTTTGCGACTTTACACTGGGTCATATATTGATCATATTTACAACATGTTAATAAACAGGCCACAAAGAATAGTAAGGTACATATAGGACGATATGCTGTGGTCCTGCTAGACTAGACTAGACTAGGCTAGTCTAGGTTTAGGGTTTACCCTAAGCCTTTATATACAGCATGATGTAATGGTCAACTTGCCAATGTTTGATACCACCTCTTGCAAAACATCACCTTTTATGTGTAAATTGTATCTTCACTTTAACGTGCTTTATTAATAAACTGATAAAAAATACGAAATATAAATCCCCAAAAACATGTGGGATTAGGATTAGGGTATGGGTTAGTGATCTTGGGACCATAGGATTAAGAACTCTGCTACAGAGTCTGGATATGAAAATTGTTCAGTGAGAAAACATATCAAACTCTTCCCCATTTTTACCTGCAAAATAATTTTCAGTGTTGCAGGAGAAGGAGCTCATAAACGACATTCAGTCCGTTGTAAATTCAAGCTGTGAGTGATGTTTCCTGTGTATCTCTCAACAGGATCTGTCTTCATCAATTGAAACAATGCACTCAATTTATCCCCTACACAAGTCAACAGTTTCACTGAGAGACTTTTAGCCAATAGAAAAAAAACCATTCACATCATCCTACCTGCTGGTGTCCGCGGAGGTGATGGCAATAAGTGGTGGGGTGCGTATTGGAAGTGTTGTGGGCCGTGGGGGAACCGTGTCAGACTCAGGCTTGCGATCACAGTAGTACTGCTCAGCCTGTCTAAATGCCAAGGGCGGCAGCTGGATGATCCTGCAAGACAGCCTCCGAACCAGAAATGGCTCAAGGGAGGTAACTGACCCAAGCTCTGGGGAGTCTGACGAATCATCGGATACCTGGATAAGGAGGACATATAGGTTAGACCATCATCAGAGTAAGAAACAATGCTGAAACATTCACAGAAATATAACAAATGATGTCAAAAAAGAAGAGGCTGAGAAGAGATTGAAGACACTGGAAATTGACTTTTATGCGTTTTTGTTTATTATAAAGCTTATATATATATATATATATATATATATATAGCAGCAGTCTTGCTGCTGCAAGCCTTTAAAAACAAGACCGCTTTAAGTCAAAGTCTCCTGCATCATAACTGTTTTCAAGGATCTATGCACCTGGGAATCCAGATATCAACCTCATTTTGACAACGATAAAACACATTACTCCTTACAACAAACTATAAATATTTTTTTATATGGTATTTTGCTTACTTTTATCAGTCTCCAAGGTAAGAGGCTCTCAATTTGTTCATGTTAAACCAGCAAACACACAAAGACTTGAAGAAGCTTAATTTGGAGTTGTTCCTTAAGTACAATGTCCTCGGGGACATTGTTTGTGTAAGGAGTGGATCCAGGACTGCCTTTGATTCAGGGCTCAATTTGAATACACAAGCAAACGCACACACAAACACACACATACAAGTATGGAGTGAGTCGGTGAGGCAGCAAGATAAATTGAGGCCGATTGTGTGCCATTAATCTTGCTGCAAACCATGAGAAGTTTTCATTTGTTCTGCATGAGTAACAAGGTTTTCCTGTTGAGTAGGGGTCAACATTTGAAACTTCACAGGTTTAACTTCTGTGGGGAGACATTTTTTGTCAACACACGTACACTCACACTCTATCACTGACTGATGCTGAACAAAATGAAAATGAATCACATTTCTGATGTATCAAATTATCATAACCATTTCACTCCCAGACGCCAACCTTGTCTTGTTTGTAGTTTAGATTTTCCTATAATAATATAGCAAAAATAAAAAGTTCATATAAAATTCAACCTTTTTGTGATGCAGGTCTCCATACAGTAGATTTATTTTATCTGCCAAGCAGAGGAGCTCAATTGTGCTTGTGTGGCCTGGGGCAGCCGACCGAATAAAAATACCTATTCACCCCCCAAGTGCAAACATATAAATTACCTGGCAGAACTATACAAAGTAATAAGTCTTTATTAGACCAGAGGGACGTCTCAGAGAGATGACTTGTGTGTATGTGTGTCTGGTTCCCCTCTTCCCTCTTTGTCGTGACTGTAAAGTCTTACCCTCCCTTCCATCGGATACCTCGACCCACCCCCGCCCGTTCACCCATGCATCCATCAAGATGCCAATCTTCATGCAGGAAGAAATTGAGCCTTTCATTCCTACATAATTACTGTATTAGACTCATTTCCATAGACGATGGTTTACAGAAGGGAACTAGGGAGCCCACATGAACCCTCACTTCTCATCTGGCTGAATGTGAAGCGCTTGGATGATGTATCTCATGATAATTTCCTGTCAGTGTTAACCATGAGGTCATTTCTCAGTTTTCTCAGAGGCTACTAAACAATTTATGCAATAACCTCTCACTCCTTTTGCCACTCTTAAAGCGAAACAGTCTACTGTCATTATGCAATTTTCTTTTACCTATTATCATTGTAAGTGCCGTGACATAAATCTACTACACTTGATTAATAAATAATTGCTTCATAATGAAGTTCATACTTTCAGTATTAAATATATATAAATAATTTGATTTATGTTTACATTTAAAATATGATTTGATGTTCAATGAACTCATTTGTTTCAGTTAAAATGAAAGATGAAACTAATTTTATTTATGTTGCAAGGGGAGACTTTAACGTGACCCCAGTGTTCCCTACCAAGCTTAAAGTTGCCTTTAAGGGCCTAGCCTCTCTAAGGGACTTTGAGTAGGCCTTTTGGTGTTCCCGAAAAGCTAACTTGTGAGACCTGAAGCCTTGTAACGCCATTCAAGGACACGCCCAGCTGCCTTCATTTTCTGTAGCTCACTGGTGAACCAGGGGGCTGAGCGGTAGAAGGTGACTGTTCTAGTTTTTACAGGGGCGTGAAGATCCAGGATGCTACTCAGGGAGTTATTGTAGAAATCCACTGAGTCATTGGCTGATACAAAGTTTGCAGAAAGAAGATACTGGAGGTCGACTGTCATAGTTTCTGGGTTGATGTTTTAAAAATTCCTGAGGTAGATTTGACGTTTGGGCTTGGTGAGGGGGGACACAAGTGACAATTCCATGGAGACGGCCTTGTGGTCGGACACACCCAGATCTTACATAAGAAGATTTCTGAGAGGAGCAGAGTCAGTGATGACTAGATCCAGAGTATGCCCCCTGGTGAGGGTGGGGACATCGACAAGTTGCCAGAGATTAAAACAATCCAGTAGTTGGAGAAATTCGGATGCAAAACGACAGGCAGGGGAGTCAACATGAATGTTCATATCTCCAAGAACTATAATTTTGGCAGAGGTTGTGTAAAATGTCGAAAAAAGGTTGTACATCTCAAAGATGAAGGCTAGGTTTGATTTGGGTGGTCGGTAGATTAGAAGTATGGTCATGGAGAAAGGGGGATTACAATTAAATGCCAGGCATTCAAAAGAAGAGATCTCTGGCAATGGCAGTGGAGACAAGTTCAAATCACTGCAGTAAATGACAGACAGACCACCACCACGACCAGCGCTGCGGGTTTTCTGGAGGTAACAGTAGCTAGTGGGACAGGTCTGATTCAGGACAGAAAAAACAACTGGTTGTTGCCAGGTTTCTGTAAGGGACCCAACGTCCAGACACTTCTCCGGAATGTGGTCATGTATGAAGCATGATTTGTTTGTGAGAGATTGGTTATTAAAGAGTTCAATTTATACCTAGATGGAACAGTGAGTCTCTGTATCGGCCGAAGAAGACTGAAATCCACTCCATGTTTTCTAACCCGCACAGCGAGTAGCTTTATGGAGGAAACTCCAGTGCCACTAGTGGGAAGAGCGACAGCGTTCTGACGCGACAGCGTATCCTTCTTTCACAGGGGCAGAGATGAACAAGAAGGATAAACAAACTGACATCAACGATGAACAAACAGAAATGGACATAAACGATGAAACAAACAGATACAGAAGTCGCCGGGTGATGGAACACTTGCAGCAACAGGTAGGCAGACCGTCATCAGACTCGGTAGAATTCGTAAAAATATAATACAAATACAGAATAACAAATACAAATACGGATATGAATCCAAAAGTTTTGCCGGTGAGCAACAATAAAGGTGTACTTTTCGGTTGCAAGCTGTAGAACTCTGATGGAAAAGCGACGAACAGACAACGCCAGCGTCCTCTCCCTTCAGCGTCCAGACTGCATCTCAAGAAGTTTATGCGGTTCTAGATGAACAAGAAAGAGATGCAACTGAACTTCAAAGACGTTTGGCTGTAGATGGACAACGGTTATTGCAATTTGAATCTGAGAGCCTATCCAGACCACAAGCAATACGAGATAAGCTAAGGAAGCTGTGTAAAACAGCTGTGACCTGGTCAACATACTAGCAAAAGCCATAGTGGCTAATCGTCTTCCAACACCAGAGCCTGCATTATTCACTGGAGACCCTTATATTCAGCCAAAATATTCAAGCAAAAATACTGTCTACAAATATTACACAGAGCAATACTCCGTCATGCATCTTCTGCAACATGTTCTCGCCAAGTGCAGGAAGTTTTGTGGAAAGACGGTTCAAGAACGTTTCAAGTTTGTGCGGACAGAGAAGCTTTGCTTTGGATGTTTAAAAAACTGGTCATCACTCAAGACAGTGTGAAAATAAGATCACATCTGAAATATGTCCGGAAAGACATCCAACATGTTTGCACAATGAAATGTTTAAGGAAAATCAAGGGTCAACATCTTTAAAGGAGAACAACAATTCAAATGACAAAGAAAAAAAAACAAACAACATCTACCAACAGAGTCTTACAAAAAGGCCTAAGCACACAAACATCTTCAATCATACCAGTATGGGTCTCATCAACAAAACATCCAGCTCAAGAAATGCTAGTCAGGAAGACCTTTTCTTCTTGTCGAAAGTGAAAAAAGGGATAAGGCTTCAGGAAGATGGCCAGTACGAACTCCCACTTCCCTTTAAGAAGGACAACCCTAACCTCCCAGACAACAAACCATGTGAACTCACTGGAGAGAGTTCAGCCCGCTTCCAAAGAACCTCTCTAAATGATCATCTTTTGACTGAATCAGACCTGACTAACACATTACCTTGAGTGCTATGTCGATTCAGAAAAGGCCCAATTAATTTAATGTGTTACATTGAAAAAATGTAACACAAAGGAACATCAAGACTACCCAAAGTTCTTCTGGTGGGACAAAGGTAATCTGGACTCCAAACCCTAGGTGTAGAGGATAAAAGTGCACCTGTTTTGGGCTGCGTCCTCCCCTGGCTGCTCCAGTTTTAAAATTAAGCATCTGGCATTTCAGGGTCATGGAAAGTTCAGCGACGAGTCCATTAAGTTTATCTAGAGAAGCTCTTATGTCGACATTGGATTAACAAGCGTATGTTCAACTCCTGAAGCCATACATTTAGTTAAAGAGTCAAGGACCTTGTGCAAAACCGGAAATCTTCGGTTGCACAAGTTTGTATCTAACAGCAAAGAAATGAATACCACTGGAAGAATGTTCCCTGACCAAAGATCTAGACATGGCATTAGGAAAACTTCATATCGAGCGAACACTTGGAGTTCAGTGGTGCGTCGAAGCCAATGAATTCCAATTCAAGGTTGTGGTTGAGCAAAAGCCACTGACAAGGAGAGGAGTTCTCTCATCAATTGCCTCTGTCTACGATCAACTAGGGTTTGTGGACCCGTTCATACTAGTCGGCAAACAGATCATTCAGAATCTATGCAGAGACCAATAAGGCTGGGAAAAAGATCTCCCGGAGCACATTCTGCCACTATGGGAGTCATGGCTTAAATATTTGCATCACTTGGCAGCCTTGAGGATTCCAAGAAGTAACTTTCCACCAAGGAATCAATTACCACTTTGAAGAGGTCATGTGATATGAGCTTTGCAATTTCTCCGACGTAAGTATCAATGGAAATGGTGCATGTTCAAATCTCAACATATCATAGCAACAACGGGACAGGTTAATTGCTCACTTGTCATTGGTAAAGAAAGAGTTGTTCCTACCAAAATAACAACAATCCCAAGACATGAATTGTCATCAGCTGTGACTTTAGTACGAAACAGTGATATGGTCAAAAGGGAGCTTGAAATCGAAAACCTGAAGGAATATTACTTGATTGACTCAAAGGTTGTACTTCGCTATGTGAACAATGATGTCAAAAGGGTTCACTTATTTGAAGCAAACTTGATTCAACGCATAAGATCTAGTACAAACCCTGACGAAGAGCGCCATGTTGGCTCTGAAGATAACCCAGCTGACTACGCCTCAAGAGGGCTGAGTGCAATTCAGTTGAAGGAGTCTAACTGGCTGAAGGGACCTGATTTTCTTTGGCAGCACAATCTAACACTCTAACACAAAATTTAAGCTCCCTACCAAGCTTAAAGTTCAAACACTCAAGATGAATTTCATAGTAAAGGAACGTTTAAAGGTCTAAAAACCTCTTTTCATGACCTGCAGCCAACAAGGTAAATTTATTTTATATATAAATACCTTTTCTTCGTTAAAATGTTTGCGTTGTTCACCATTTTGTATTTATTTCCCTTTCACGTCATGTACTGATTTATTTCACTGTCTTCATTCAAAATATAGTTCTCATGGCGTTGAAGGGCATATGGCGTGATCTGGTGTGTTAAAGGCGACAAAAAATGTCGAAACCTGCCATGCCAATAAATAAACGCTCGTTTCAAAGAACCGACCTGTGTCTGTGTTGTTGTGAAGAGAGCTACAATCATTCTATGAATGATTTACACACTTCAATACTGCTTACCTTTCTGGATGTATTGGTTGTTATGTCCTGCATTAGTAGAAAAGCCAGGATAACAGAATATTCAGAGTGTATTGTAAAAAAAAGCATTCATCCTCATCTTGAACTTCATCAGTTCTTTATAGAAAGAGCCGAAAATAAAGATTAAAAAAGTTTGTGTCATTAAGTGTGTCTTCCTTCATGAATACTTGACATTCGAGGAACATAAGCTATAAGCAGATAAGCAGAAGATGAGCATCACTGCTGCCGGTCCACCAGTCGTCCTTCATTAGTCCCCTATTTGGTAAAACTGATAAACATGAACACTCACCAAGACCTCCAGTTTTAAAGATGATCGGACCCAGTCAACTAGCAATCACAAACTGACCCTTGTTGATGTTGCTCTGCTATTTCCAGATTCGCTTGCACATGTATTCAACACATCAACCATGGAGAGAAAATATTCACCTGCTGCCTAATATCTCGCCCACTTACAGGTGCCATTGAAATGATATGATCAGTGTTCTGAATCAACATGTGAGCTGTTAATATGTTATGGCTGGTGTAAGAGTTGGTTGCAAACAACAGAACACTGAGGATAGATTTATGCTTTATTATTTACCTTTAGAACAGTGTGCTTAATTTTTATATGGGCAAAGATTGAGCACGAGTGCCATCTGTGTCTGGAAATGCTTTATTTATATCCGTTTAGGGTGTAGCGAATGTGAAAGCTGGGGTCTATAAAACATTTTGGGATGTAATGTAATTTCATGGTGACAAAATGCATCTTACCCTTCAGGAATGTGAATTTTCCACGTGCATTTGATGTGGCTTGGGTCGATAAGGAAAAGTAAATCAATAGAAAATGGGTCTTGTCCGGAGCATACGTCTATTTAAGAAAAGAGTTACTGTTTCTGAGAGAACGGCATTACTGTGAGTACAGAGACATATGATGCCGTGTAGAAACATAGTTTGATAAAACAGCCTTGGGATGCCTTGAGCAGGAAAGAACATCAAGAAGCATGTTTTACTTAGAGAAAAATCTGCACCAATTAAAAAAAAAGATTTTGTAGTTTTTTTGTCAAGCAGAAATAATTTCAAGAAATCTTTCTTGATGCATCTGTTTTAATGTTTTTACAGCATGTTTTGCATACTTATGACTAGTGACTTATGGAGAGGGATTCTCTTCCTTAGAAAAATTCATATTTCAGTTTGTGTTGATCTTACATCATTGCATGTTAAATTGTTTTTTGTGCCAAGACTAGGGAGATTGAATTTACAAAAACAGGCATACTTTGCAATAAACTGCTTCTTAAATCACCTGTGATGTAGCAACGGTTCAAAGGTCAGATAAAGATACAGGAATAATAATAATAATAATAATACATTTCATTTATAATGCACTTTACATTTGGATCAAATCTCAAAGTGCTAAAATGCACTAATGCACCATATTGACTTTGTGCCACGAGGAAGCTTTCCATACACATAGGATGTGCAACCTTTCATCATCGGCACTATCATTCATCTCCGTGCTCTGAATTTCGCAATTGATTTTTATCAAATAACAAATCTTAAATGGATTCTGGCTAAAGCCTAGAGCAATGAGGACAGTGTCAGGAAAATAAGTTCCAGTAGGCAAAAGGAGCTGAAGTGACAGGGGAAGAGAGAGGAGATGAAAAACAGAGATTGAAATTTGAAGCCATGTGGTAAATCACCAGGTAGGTAAAAAAAAAAGAAAAACACAGGGCATAGCCTGCTCTCAAGGAGCCAACCATGCATTTGATACCCAATCTCAATGTCTCCTGCAGTCAGACCTATCTCAGCTCATGCTGTCTTAGTAAAGGGGTTGCCTCAACAACACAGGTTTGCCTGTGACTTCATGCTGCGGGTTGCTGGTATTTACAGCCAAGTTGTGTGTTTTTTACTGCTTGATCTTTTGGATGACGTAGTTGTAAAACAAAGTATCCTTAGTGTGGGGTAATAAACATTTACTCAGCTCATCTAACCCTACAGTACACAGTGTTCACTGCAGATTATAAAGGCTTGGTTATTTCACCAAGTTGATAGTGCCACTCAACAATCATGATTTTTCAATATATCTAATGTCAAAGCCATCTCTTGAGTAATCATCTACATTTGTAGCTGACACATTAGAAGCTTTTGTAAAGAGTTATAAACATGATAATTTATTAATGAATATGAGCTTACAAACTTATAAATTTCCCCAATAACACACAAACAAAATTCCCAGTGAGACAATAAATATATAGGAAACAACTTTATTTACTACCAAAAACTCAAAACAACTGATTATAAATTGCACTCAAATTGAGTAATTGCCTAGTGTCTTACGTTTGGACTCTAAACTGTGTAGGCCTACCTATACATATATGTTTTGTTATACACGGAAACAAAACACATTCCTTAATTAGTCTTTACTAATTAAACTATTTATTGTATATACTATATAATAATGGGAAGCTGTAGCTCAGTGGGTAAAGCGGTTGCCTCCCAATCAGTAGATGAGAAGGTAGCTGGCTCGAGTCCCACCAGGGTCTACTTGTCGCAGGGTCCTTGAGCAAGATCCTGAACCCTTAACTCTCCGGGCACTTCAAAGGGGCTGCCCACTTCCCCCACAGGGATGGATCAAATGCAGAGAAATAATTTCACTATGTTATTAATAATAATAATACATTTAATTTATAATGCTCTTTACATTTGGATCAAATCTCAAAGTGCTAATGTGCTATGTGCTACGTTGTACTGTGAATGGCTGTATGTGATCAATAAAGGATTTATTGTTTTTCTCTATCTTGATCATTCATTTGCTAGCCCTTTAAAATTAAGCTAAGAAAGAATGCAGCCACCCCACCATGATTCCATAGGTGTCAAAAATTTAATAGCTTGTTGGTCAATGCACGATTAATTGAACAGTTAATCATTCATTTGTTATCTGTAACTGCTTTCTTACACTCTGCAGGGTCTCTGAGGGCTGTAACCCGTTCATGCTGACAATGAGGGAGAACTTCCCTTCCAGATGATGATAACCACAACTCCATCATGCTGTGCAGAGTTATACATGCAGACTGGTCCAGGGAAACGACAGCAAGAGCTGGGCTTTAAAAAGATAGTAAAAAAGTGCAGTACTAATTCGATAATAAAGTCCAATAATCAACCCGCACTGACCATTGAACACTGTGATATCCGTCATTTATAATTGTTTATTAATCCAATATAGCAGCAGTAGTTTAGGAGATGGAACAGTCGTCGACTTGTTACAAGGTAGGTGTTACGATACCCTGGACCCATCAGTCTACATATGAGCAGGATTAAAATAACAAAAAAGTTGTAAAAAAGGTGTGTTTATTTCTGTCAAATCAAGACTTTATTCTTTTTTTTTAAATCTGATTTTTCATTCACACTCAGATTTGTGAAATATTACAAACACCTCCAGGCCTTTGTCATCTATCTGCTGTTACTGCTATAAATGCAAATTGCCTTTCTATATTGAGACATTTTTGGCATAAATTTAATAAATTAGGTTTTCTCCCCCAATTATAGGTGTCAGATTTCCTTTCATAGTTGCATTTTTGCAGTCTGTGTGTAAACACATTTATTATGATTCCGATATGACATAGCATGGTTTCGATAAAATATTCACTCGTGTTACAGTGTTGAAAAATGTAAGCCTATAGCAAACTGGAAAGTACAATACACATCTAGACGACACTAAAGTGATGTGGACTCTCTTGGCTCTCATTTGCTTCAGTAGCATAAGAAAGAAAAATGAGACGTGAGGAAAGATGAGAAAAACTAGTGGGTCAGGTGATTAAGAAGTAACTGCAGTGTGCTGAGGTGAGACACTGGAGGTGGTGAGGGAGATGAATCAGTTAGTTTGAAAGAGTTCTCCTATGGTTGCCAAGTAAGCAGAAAAGGAAGTGTCTTGCAGGGACATGAACCTAAAGTAGTTCTCTGTGAGACTTTATTCTGCATACACAGAAATAACATGAAATACATTGGAAGTGTCTCTTAACTACAGGGAGGGGAAAAGTTTACAGAAGATACTGTAAGAAAGTGACAGAGTGAAAGACGTTACGTAAGACTCAAAAGACATTTTCTGTGTTTGCAACATCTGTACAAAGGGTCAGGGTCACAGCACTGTGATAAAAACACCTAAAGTGTAGCCAACTTGTTGTTGTTTAATATCTACAGACAATACAGCTTCTCTGAAGATAAAGCGTTAGCGTCTGGATCGGGGTGTAATAGAATCGTGAGAGGAAAACATATTGCATCTGTCACCCATAAATTGAACCTGAGTTAAATGTGATACTTACAGGGTGGCAGATTAACGCCTCAGTGATTCCTCCATATCAACCTTCCGAGGCAGAGTTCACACGCCACTCTTCATGCAACAACCCCAAATTTGCACCGAGCTATGCTGCCATACACCTTATGCAAGATTAATCATACTTTAAACTCAGTCAACAGGCTGTGAAATGAGAACTGTGAGTTGGTTGGTGATGGGTTTTTTTTTACACAAGATGTTGAGCAAAAAAAAATATAAAGGCTGCACTGCATCTGTACCTGTGTGTCTGGATAGTTGTGCAACAGCATATAAAGACAGACACGGAGAGCAGAGGGAGTAAATTTAGCCCAGTTGAGTTTTGGCAGGGCTGAGATGGGAAAAAAATAAAATAAAAATTATTATATATTATATATGTATATGTATATATATTTACTGTTTATGTATATATATATATATATATATATACACAGTAAATATATATATATATACTGTATATATATATATGATAAGAAGACAGCAACTACCAGCTTTATCTCAACGATGACCTTCCCTCTGTAGGATTTAGTAAGGGTCCATGCAGATGAAAAAAAGACAGATAGAGAGCTGTTCCTTACAGAGCTGTTTACAATTACTTTCATTATTGTTTCAGATAAGAGGTGAACATCTTTAATAGGTCTCTCAATTCTGAAGGGGATTCCAAAGAGCGTTAAGCGCTCCCTGACAATCTATTATTGAAAAACTGTACATCAATGTCTGAGAAAGAGAGAATAAATCATTATTTAGTGTCCCTGCCCTTTATTCCATTATTCCATGCCCATCTTCTCTTCTTTTTTTTGATCTCATGCAGCTGTCTCTCTTCCAGCACATCCTGTCCTCACTTTTCCGCTTCTCCGATACTGTTCCTCTCCTCTCATCCTGTTCAATCTAATTTCCCCATTCTTCTCATTTAATATCTTGTCATCCACTTCCACTGCACTCATTCTGTCCTCACCTGTAGGTGCCGTGTGTCAGCTGGCTTCACTGGTCATTAACATGAGGCAGCAAATAATATAAATCCAGTTTAAATCCTCCTCATCTCTCCTTGCAATAAATCTTTAACTGTCATCTTCACCATTTTCCCAGGGCTGTTCACATAACTAAAATATTTCCCCCTTATCCTCAGGACTGGAGAGGCCCAAACACATGGCCTGGATGGTGCCCTGTAGGCCTCTAATTGGTGATCAAGATGTGTGCGGGAAGAAGGCAGAGCAGCATTTCGCTCATTTCTATTCCCTCATCACATTCACAGGGCCACAGTCACATCTGCGTAACCATGGTGACGCTGATAAGGTGACTCATGACTATTCATCAGCGGTGCTGCCTGATTGGACAGCCCCAGAGAGCCGTCTGAAACATATTCAGCCGCGCAGCCTGTGTCCATGTTCTGCCTCAGTATGCCCTTCAGGATGGTGTAGGAGCATCTCTGCAACTCTCAGTTTGTTTTTTACTTTTACTCCTGGTCTTAACCTTACCCTCCACTTCTCCTCTCTTCTCTCTAATGGCCTGTCTTGTACTGATTCCTCTCACACCAGTAAAGTCTTCTTACTTTGCTCTCTTTCCATAGTTCAGCATGGCACAGACTACAAGAGATCGGACATGAATTATTGTTCAACTCTGCTCTGAAAGATCCAATTTTATTGAAATCTGCATTGCAGCTTTCACTTTTTACCTCAAAGTCGTTTTAATAATGAAAAAAACATTTTTTTTAAATCCAGACCATTTTTAGATCCAGACGAAAAAGTTTTCTCTACATTTTTAATAATCGGCAGTGTTAAATTTTATAGAGATTTTCAGAGATACTCAACATGAATAACCCACAAGTTTTTGGTCTATTAGTCGTGGTTTTATTCCATTCTAGTCATTAGTCCTTTCATTGTCGGTTTAATGAGATATTTTTATATATTTATACTTATAGAGCTCTGGTTAATATGCTGGTGGGATTATGTCCAATCCAATGTCATGAATCCCGCTGATCACTTTGTTTTGTAGGCAGGTATGTCTTTAAATGTTTTTATGATCGTGGCCTCTGGCTTTCTCGTCTAACCTCAATGTTCATTTGCAATGAATAAGAATTAAATTAGGTTTTTTGAGAGTCAACATTGCATTTTAGGGTGTAGCCTGAATGAATACAAATACATAATAATGCAGTTTCTATGTGCACTTTCACAAAGTGGAATTGTGTTGAATAAGTCAACACAGGGCTGCAATAGCTATTTTTGACATTTCTGTCTGTCATCATAAGTCCCACAGAAAACAGAACCAAGTGGAAAAACTGTTGTTTTTGTTTTACATTTAATCTGTTATTCATATCTTGGCTGATATTCTCACAAACCCCTTTTCCTGTCTGATGTTAGTCCATTGAAAGACTCCCTGGCTGGCCCTATGGTTGAACCTAAACTCAAGGTCAATTCCCCTAAAGTAATTGAATATCTTATTCATGCAGGGGGGATAAGCCTGGTGGTGTGTGCGGCAGATCTATCCCAGTTTCATCTCTTGCCCGACACATCACCTCACTCTCATTGTTTGTTAGGATATCCAGGAACCTGGCTAATAAATCCAGGTGGAGACGGACAGTTAGTACACCAGTCTGATAACATCATGTGAGAGAGTAAGAATGATTGTTTGTGTGTGAGATATACAAGGAAGGTAAAGTGTATAGATAGTGATGTTGTTTATTGTGGCATGTTTAAAAATGGCTGTGAAACTGACAGTAATTTCCTGAATGTATGCAGAGTAGATTACAGGAAAAATGATTTCACAGTAGAAACCAAGCCTATCCCGTCATTCCCCAATGGAAAATATCCCCTAAAAAGTCCCCAATCCCATGCGTTGCACAAGCTATTCCTCTCATTGAACTCCTCAAATTAAAGGTGAAGTTATAGCCACATTATTTTTCTCAAAAAGTTCCACCTACTGCGTAAAATATGAACTATTAGAGTAAAAAATGTATACAAGATAGATCTCCTCCAGGTGACTCATATGCACAAAATTTGACCAGATTAGATCAATCCTTGAGAAATTATGGCCATGAAACCTTTGGAGATAAAGCTCCCCCTTGTTTCATAAATACACAACATCTCTTTTCCCCAAATCAATCCAGTTTTTCTTTGCACTAAGGTCTGTAGATCTCTATCCACGGTCTTAGCATTCTGTTTACATCGTATTGCACTTTGTTATACACATAAGAATATATAAGTGCACTGCGCTGTCTGTGTGTATCACAGATAAATGTTTGCCATCACCAACGGGTTAACTCCCACAGCTTCGCTGCGCACAAGGCCCAGGTGCATATTTAAGGTCAAGCCCGACTGAGTCTGGGAGACTACCGACTAAGCCCGGCCCAAACCCAGCAGACCTAATATTTTCGTGCTTTCAACTTGTCCGACGCAGTTAACCATGTCACACAGTCACGCAGTTGTTGTTCACATGACTACAGTTTGTCTATTTACCCTGATTACTTATGTCTGCAGTGCAAACGACTGCAAAAGGGTCATTTTTTGGCTTCGTGCCCTTAAAGCTGGTGTTTTAGACACATCAAACATTACAAACTGTTATCAGCAATTATAAATAAACTTAAACTGGAGTCTTGCCATTGAGAAACTGCTTCATTAGATCTACATCCAGAACTAAATCAAAATCCCTCGCACTATCCGTTTCAATGTATGGTTTTGAGTAGTTTAAAACATTACCAGAAACATGTTTTTCTTTGAGTCCTTCATGGTTTAATTTCGGCTACATTAAAATTTAAAAGAAAAAGAAGAAAAAACATATAGGCTATGCTGCATTCAGGGGCTCATTGCCGCTGTCACGTAGAAAACACCGCCAATACTGAAAATTTACACTGGCCAACACAGAGACAAAGACAGAAGGTACATTATTTTGACTTTACTGTTAAACTGGGTTTTCACTACAATATCTTGAAAACATCATTCTAAAGTGGCTATCTTGACCAAACCCCACTTCGACTATCCCTTGCCGAGCATGACTTGAACCAGAACATAATTTCTAAATATTTGTCCAAACCCGGCCTCAGTCCCAGAGAAAATTGATCCAGCCTGGACCAAACCTAATTTGGTCCGACGAAATCTGCCTGGCTTTGGCCGGGTATTTACACTCTAGTGCCCACTTCCACCAAGGAGTTACAAGTAAAAGCGATTGATAGCCATCATGAAACAATGGAGAAAAAGTGTTTGAGCAAGAAAAAGATGACACAAAGCAGGAGTTATGGTGTGACAAGAGACTACCACTCCTGTGTCTGTTTGTGCCACGTGATGTTAGCTCTCGAGCTTCTCAGTAGACCCCCTAGTTAGCGTAATGTCGCTAATGTAGTATTTAGCTTCGTGCTTAGCTACGGCAAGAAAAGGCAAATTTTAGCACTTAGCAACTCGCATAATCCCCCTCTGCACGGATAAAAAAATTACCATAAAAGCCCATACCCCGTTCATCCTAACATAAGATGCGGCTAAGCTAGCGATTTTTGCCTGCATTATGAAATAAAATGCATTGCATTAAATGCAATCTTTTGCGATTAAACGCCCAGCTTTTTATTATTATGCACCAAATTTGGACTAAATTGATCAAAGATTAGAAAGTTATGTCCGGAAAACATTGTCTTTCGTAAAAACGTTGTACTCCCTCCTAGTGAGTAAAATATGATCTATTAAAGCAGAACAAGATGTGTATAAAATATATCTCCTCGAGTCGATTCATATTCAATATTGGATTAAATTGGACCTATATGATTGAGAAATTACGGCCAAAAAACCTTTGATGATAAAGCTCCCCCTGGTGTTAGAAAATATACACCTGGCTTTTCCCAAAATCAATTCAGTTCTTCTACACACAAATGAAAATTGAAAATGATCCGTGAAATAGTTTTGGAGTTATCGCAATAACACGAAAGATTGATGCGGCAGATGGGATACCGATTCCATAGTATCTCGACTTTTTGGGGATATAATTACACCAATCAAACAGTTACTGTACCAATCAAAGTCACTAAAAAGTCACCAATATGAAGATTTTGAATTAATAATTATATAGGATAGGCAATTTAAGTAGGTAAGTAAGGAGAGTGCGGTGGAGCGTTGGCATTTCGGTGTTTCAGTGTGGAGGAAACTCGTGGTTTTCCTGCAGGTAATCCCGCTTCCTCCCATGGTCTGAAAACATTCCCTATGGGTTAAATGGTAATTATATAATTAACTTTTTTCCTCTGACTCAGGTTACTCACGTAGTCAAGAATTATGCAGGTGTGTGAATGTACATGGTCTCAGTCCCTTGGATAAGAACATGTATGTTGGTACACATTAGTGGATAAGAATGGCTCTGCCCGATGAAGAGGTCAAACAAAGATGTGAAGTTGAAGAAAGATTAAAAATAAACATGCTACGAAGGGTAGAGATGGGAAAAATAGAAAGAGATGCCAATTCAAAAGGCAAAGCTGGTGTTCACTTACACTGTCCCTCTGGTTGTCCTCCCCGGACCGGTCATTCTTTTGCATTGTATTGGCCACCTCTCAAAACCGTTGGGCTTTGGTTAATCGGAAAGAAGAGAAGAAAAAATATATACGATAAATATTAGCGAGGGGACAAACCACTTCAACTACTTCCTAAACTGGGCATGTAAAATTAAAAAGGCAAGGGTTCTACTGATTTTCTTTAATTACCAATTATTTTTTTGATGAAAGGTTTTGAATAAATGAAATAGATTATCACTCATATTGTACACATTTGTCAATAAAAGTTATGCAAATTTCCCAAGTTGTTGTTTATCATTTTAAAGTACCTTCTTTATGGGCTGTGAGGTATTAAAGCAACATAGCAACTCCTACTCTTTTTTAGAAGTGAAAGCTTCATCTCCAGGACAACCTGTGTGTTCGTGAGTGTGTTTGTGTGTGAGTGTGTGTGTACGTGTGTGTGTGTGTTTGTGGGTGGTGCCTGCATGTGTGTGTGTGTGCTAAGGGGTAAACAATACATTAAGGTATTGTAAGAAGCAGCAAAGCTTGAATCAACTAACAAATTAGACTGCATTAGGATGTAAAAGGTAAAGGTGAGTGAATGATCACCCAGGGTCACACAAGCCGGTTTTGTTTACTTGACCTAATGACCCTGAAGGCACACCTGCTCTCCCTCATCTCCGTTGTCTCTCTCTTAAACACACACTCAGTATTCCTCAGCCCCTTACTTTAACCTCAAGCATCACCACCAAAGGCCTGTCCCAACCCTTTACTTAATCCTTACTGAAACCCGATACTAACCAGTTCATCGGAAGTCAAAAGTTGCAGAACATGTCCTCTCTCCCAGCAGAGGAGTGTTATACAAGAGCAGACACACTTATCCGAGACCGATTGTGCTGAACAAGATTTTCCCAACCATGTGAGAAGTAAATAATAAATTCTAGGATGGTTTGATTGGAGTATAAGCCCAGGGTCTATTTTTGTTTCAGCACCCCTGTCACGTCCAATTCAGATATTTCATGAATTGTCATTTTGCTCTGTTTTTGTTTTAATCCTAACTCTGTCTTGTTCTTCCAGGTTTTGTACTGATGCCTAAGCAATAGTACGCGCACTAATGTCCCCACAACAATGATTTCCTGTAAGGTTGTCAGTGTTAGTGACATCGGAGCTAACACTTTATTTGAATCAGCCTATGCAAAGCAACAGCTGCATGTCATTTGCCTTTTACTACACCATCCTTTATTTACCAAACCCATGAACAGAGAAACAAACAGTTGTGTTGCGGGACACAACAGCCACACTAGATATGCTTAAAATGGGAGATCAGTCAAATGGGTCACACATTATCCTCCAATCTGGTCCCTTAGCTCAGGCCTATCTCCACTAAATAGATATGGAGTAACAGAATGCTCAGATAATTACCAACGAAAAAAAACAGATTGAGCCGGACAGTCTCCATCAGAGGAGAGGTTAGGAGAGGAAAGGAGAGGAGAAGAAGAGACCCAGCATGCACAAGCACATGTAATAAACATGTAATGATTAACTCCTTCCCTTGTTTGCCAGAACGGTCCCCAGTAGGGACATTTTTGAATATTTCTCCGACATCGATCATGTTTGCAGCCGTTTATTTGAAATTCAAAGTATTTGCACCTTTGCTGCTTTTAATTGATGAGAACTGGGCCAATCGGATGCATCAAAGAACAGCAGCAATACAATAATATACTGAAAATGTAGATTCGGTCACCTGCTATAAGTGAACTGTAGTGAGGTTTGGACAAAAAAATGTCCATAAAATTCTCCCACGTTTTCCAGCATGAGGCACAGTAGACAAATAATTATTGTACGGCTGGCTTTAGGGGCAGATCATACCGACCATAGTCACAGCTCAAAGCTAATTAGTCCCTGAACTAGCCGATCATGTGACTTGTCTTTTCTTTCTTTTTTTAGAGCTTGAGTACCTCTCTGTTCAGGTTTATTTATCTAAACTGTTGTTTGTGCTTTGATAATTTACATTTACTGTTATATATCGCATATCTTGAAGAATATGTCTCATATCCTATATTCTATGTTCTTCAGTTTAAAATGTATTTAAAAAATTCAATATCACCAAAAATTCCTTTTTTGATGTATACTGTATGAACTATATACACATGGACAAGGTGCTGTAAGCAAAATAAATTCAACAAAAAAAAAGGACTAAGAGAGTCCAAACCCCTGCCGAGGGCCAAAACCTCCCTCCGAAATGCCTAGTTTTCCTTGGCATTTACAGATTACACAGTCCATTTGCAGTCACTCAGTGTTATTATAATAATACTATGAGTCCTTATGTTGTGTTTTCCAAAAAGCCACCCTGCCGGTGTTGGACTTAACATGTCATACACAGCTGCATTTGCTGCCCGTCTGAAAAACCTCAGCGATTATTTTGCTTTTCTCTACACTTAAGATGCAATGACCAGTTATTTCCTTCAAAGCTAGTCTTCCCTGTTGATATAGAGCTTGCTTCAGTCTGACATTGTTTAGAAAACTCTAATTAACAATCAAATACAAACGTTCCTGAATCTTGTGGGGTAGTTGACTCATTGCATCTGTCAGGAAGTCAGTGTTTTGTCATTAATGACTATTTATAGACGTTCATACTTAATGATCGATTCAGGAATTTACTTCTGGTGCCTCTGAGCTAAAGGTCCGCTCAGTCATTTGCACAGAAAGAGCTGTGCAAATGACTGAAATGTATTCGTTCCATCTCTCTCTGCAGGGAGGGCCTAGAGCTCGAATGTTATGAGCTCCTAAAATAATGTGGAGTTTGGACAGCAGAGAGATAATTTAGCAAAAAAAGAAAAAAGAAATTATAAAAAAAGAAAAACCTGACAGCTTGAGGCAAAGTGCAGATTAAAAGTACATAAATGGAAAAATAGATGCATAAACAACATCATACTCCTGATATCAGCCTACCATTATCATTCACCTTGTTATGAATGGTCATGAATGCTTAACTATGAGGATGGTCGTAGCTTGACATCCAAAACACAGATCTTTATAAATCTTTACCACAGCAATGATCGGAAATGGGTTGTCAAAGATTGTTCATGCTTGTGCACACTTTGTGACACAAATATATTTTAGACTTTACAGTCAGTCACACTCCTCTCTTCCTAAAAGATCTGCCTGTTAGCAGCGCCACTGTGCACGAAAGGCTGATTTGCAGGCAGAAAGCTCTTATTGTTTTTGTATCCATGTGATGGATCAGTGTGGCAGAGCGTGTACCAACAGTGCAACCGCAGGGGGTTGATTTCTGTCTGATGTCAAGCATTAGTTGCAGGAGGTGTGACTACAGCCACGGACTCCCAACCGTAGAGACCCAGATAGAGTATGTATGCATGAAAACTGATCTCCACAGATGCTCTTTCTTCCCCTGTCTCTTTTATACATCCTCTGCTGGATTTTTCAATTAACTTCCTGCCAGCTTTAGGAGAGCGATGACAGTTCATCCTGTGTGATCACATTAAGTAAGTGAGCAAAAACCGAGCTGAGCTATGACTTCTCCTCACCCAGCAGCAGAAGGTCAGGGCTGTCTAATCTGCTCTAAATTTCAGCTTCTGCGTGAAATGTCTCTTTTCTCTTGTTGAGCTCCCACGGCTGGTTATTGAATAATCGCTCAAAAGTATCGCAGCCTTTTATTGTGGCCATTCAATCAGCTGAGATGAGCAGGCACCGTGGCTCTATCAAAAACAGCCAGCCACTTTTATTCTCTTTGTAGGCAGATCTGCACAGACGATATTAATCAAGAATGCCTGCCAAAATAATATAAATTATGCAAACAATGAAGCAATCAATACACAAGATAGTGAAGGCTGTTGAAAAGGTCAAATCTATACTCTTTATATTAAAATAATTTAGACTTCATTACAGGCACATCACAGTGTTTTCAAAGTAAATAAGCGGTGGCACTTGTCTGATGTTGAATAAAGCTCCGCGTACACCAGCCAATCAGTCTGATTTATCAGCCATCCACCGAAGAGGATTTTTTTCACATCACCAAGTTACTTAACTAAGCTAAAGAAAGCGGTGCAAATGATCACCCTATTGATGAAGTAATTATATTGTTGTCCCTAATTACTGAATCACTTTTTAAGAGAGTTGGATAGACAGATGAATAGAGAAGAGGCGTCAATATCTCTGTGCTGAACTGCTGCAGAATAACTTAGCCAAAACATAGTGGTGGCTCCTCCAAGTGGTGCTGCACTCAACATTCAAGATGGTTATGCGAAAGATGATTTCGAAGTTAATTCAATAATGTCTCATGTGGAAAAACAACAAACAGCAGAGGAGAAGGTCCACAGGGAATTCTCCTTTTGTTTGTCTCACCTTGTCTTTCCTTCACACTGAGGTCTGCCATTAACTGCCACAGCCATCCCTCACATAAATCAAAACACTAGAGGGCTGTCACCGTCGCTGATGCAGTCACATGTGCTCGTGTCGACATACACACTCTTAGGAGATAAGGAAAGACAAATGTGTGCTGTCACCTAAACTCCAGGAGAAATCATGACAACGCTTATTTCAAAACTGGAGACTATGCATATGTGGAGCCTGAGAGAACTCCAATCCTTTCCCAAGTATGGGCAAATTGAAAGACTTTATTAGGCCATATCTGGCAAAACAGCTCATTTACCTCACTATTCATTCCCACAGGCACGCAGAAGACAGTGATAGGCCCTTTGTAGCAACTCCAAACAATTTCACAGCAAGCGAACCAGGGATGAAAATACAATAACATTTACTCGAAATGTAAATTAGCTCTCACACCTCATAATAATTTTCTGATAGTCAGCCCATTGTTCGGCAGACCCGAGTATGAGTCACACATTATCATTGTTTATTTTTTGACTGTGAAATGGGTTCATAAAATGGGGGATTATTTTTTAAACATCTTGAAAAAAAGGATCTTTATCTTTATCTATCTTTATAAAATTGAACCAAAAGATAGGTTACTTTGGTATAATAGAAAAAATAATACAAATCTTTTGCCATAAGCACTTCTTGCTTCTTTTGAACTTCTGTTTTCAGAGACACAAACCTCTTTTTAATCTTAATGAAATTTTGAAAAATATTAAAAACATAAAAACATAATTCAACAAAGAAACCTATGCCATTAAAACAAAAAAGATTATTATAGAAATAACAGAGAGAGTTGGGTAAGTTTAATAACATCTGGGCTTTTTGTTCATTTATTTGACTTGAACCCATGACCGAGTCCTGCAGGAAAGCTGGAGCAGTTTAGATTTTATGGAAAAAAAGATTTTGCATCACTCCCAGATTGGAACTTTGCGATCTCCACAAAGCGAATTAACATTTATTCAGGTTATCGTCTGGTCTGAACAGTGTATTGAACTTTTCCACTTTTTTTAATATTATCTTTCCAAAAACATTCAGCAAAAAAATGTTTGCATTATATGATGAAAGCTTTTTCGTATTGACAATGTGATATGATGAAAAATAAGTTACATTTGTATATGAAGTACACAGTATTTATGTACTGCATTTGAAAGTGACACAATTATGTTTTTCATCACAACTTTGTACATGACTCGTTTCTGATATCAGTTTAAAACTGGACCTACTCACAATATCTCGTTTTTTAAAATGCAATCAGTCTATATACTTATCTTAAAATAAAATTATTATAACTAATAAAGAAAAATAGACCTTTGCTGTTGTCCCCGACTAGGGTATATCCCCCAAACGTTCCCATTCCCCTTTTTTGTAAAAAGGAAAACCTAGTGAGTATCATATGAACTATTAAATTGAAGATGAAAGATCTTCTTAAGTCCTTTCAAATGCACCAGATTTGGACTAAATCTGGTCAATGGTTGAGAAATTATGTCCGGAAAATTCATTAATTCATTATATGCATTGTTGGCTGTGGTGACACTAGTGTGGTGACGATCCATGAATTTTTCGTCTAAGACCAAGCAGGACAGATGATGTGATTGAAGCGTTCTCCATTCACTTATTCACTCATTTTACAGCCGCGTCTCCCAGTCATCATTGCTGCCGTCCTCCATTTGTCATCTGTCCACCATTGCTGACTTAACGTTGATGTGAGCGTGCTCAGTGATCTGTCTGTTCATACTGCCATCACTCCATCAAAAATCAGATGCACATCGGATTCAGGATCATTAATGAAATTGGCTGGAATCCGATCTGAAAGAATCAGGTTCTGTGTGGACTGTGACACAAATCAGATCTGAGTCACATACGAGCAAAAAAACCTGATTTGGGCCCCGTTTTTCCTTCAGTGTGAGCTTAGCCTAAGAATTAATTAGTATTCCAACTATGGACTCATCAGCAGAGACTACATTTGCTGTCTACTGCCTTTTTTAAATAACCACCTTAGACCTACAGTTAGACACTTTATTGATCCAAAAATCAGGTTTTCTAGCTTGCTAACCATATACCCTTCAATAGTAAAGTGGTATGTCTGTTATGTTGTGTATCGTGGTTCTTATCCAGCTGTGATATAATTTGTCTTTCTTGGCAAAGAAATGTGGTCTGAATAAATGTATTTTACCGTAGAGACAGTTAAGACCTTAATGGAGGACAGAGACTGTTGTGATTAGATTTTATTCAGCATGACATTTCTTCTTAATGATGACTAGAAATTCTTCAATGTAATTTATTCTTATTTGGACACACAGGCATTGCATAAAAAATATTACCCTTAAATTAAACAGGGAGAGATATGGGGTTTTCACCCATGGTCCTCAGGGCATTTAGATAGAAAAATAAATTAGTAAGAGAAGAAGTTACTAAATAAGACAAAATGCACTGTGGATCAATTTAGAATGAGTTGAATTAATAATGCAGTGAATTACTAGTGACAGTCCACACTGGTCTGATGTGCAGTAACAGGAGAATGCAGATGGAAGTTCAATTGAATAGAATTAGATTTTTTTAAATTAAATATTGTAAGGAAGATTATAACTCAAAACAGCATGAATATATTAAGTGTGCTGCTGTACTAAATACTTCCAGCAGATGACCCTAGAGAGCTTCACACTGGTCCTGTTGCTTCATAATGGATTTTTGGTCTTTTTAAAGTGCACTGGGTATACTTTTATACTAAACTCTTGTCTATTTTTCAGTAAATGCTTCTATACATGCAGCAGGTCTTCCTGCTAATTGAAACAGTTCTCTGCAATAAAAGGCTCAAGTCAATCCACTGTAGACCACCTACTAAGCTTCAAAGAGCAAAGTTATATGATGTGTTTTCCTTCGAATCATCAATTAATCCAGGGTGTATCAATCAAACTGTTTTTTGTTCTACATTCGGAATAAAAGAAATGCCAAAGCGTAAGATATTGCCTTTGGACCAAGTGTGGCTATACTGTACTGTATATAAACTCATTATTACTCTGCCATAAAATTGTAGTTTTTTGTTTATTTTTCTTTGAATCCCAAATTGAGTCTCTTTTACAGGTCTCCCATGCCACCAAGTCGTTGTCTCTAAGACACATGGCAAACCGTCACCCCCTCCAAGATGCCTAATGACATCACTGACCCAAGGCAGCGGTCAGCCCTGCTGAGCTGGAGATGAGATGATTCATTGACATACATACAGCTCAGCATGTTGTGTGTTCAAACTCAGACTGCATCTCTCCATTGAGATGTAATTTAATATGGACAACAATGATGGAACAGAGCAAGGTCTGCTCATGACAAGGTTGCCAAGCCAGCTAGAGGGGTTTGTTGCGGTCTGTGGACACAGAAGACTAGCAGTGGCGGTAAAGCTGGGTGCTGTGCCACACAATTTCCATAAACTAAATACAAAAATAACACATATGTTGTAACACATAGTACACCAGTCCTACTATTAATTGTTTGAGGCACACAATGGATAAAATTCGATTAAACATACTTTATGAGAATGATATAAAGAGAACAGAGCGAAGAAATTTTCAAAAATAAATCCTATATTGAGAAATAAAAATAATTCTAAGATTCCAACCATACCTACAGTATAATAGTAAAATCCCAGGTGCGGATAAAATTGGAGAATTAAAACAAAGAGGGGGAAAAAAGATCACCTATAAATTTAAAAAAATGTGTAAAATTTCACCACGACACCGAAACAGTCTATTCTTGCCAAGAATAGACTGTACGTGAGCATTCCTGTTACAAGGTAGCGCATGCGCTGGGAGGGGAAGGTGGTGTGGGTAATGAAATTTAGATAGCCACCACCGTTAGCACATTTCATTGAGACAACATCACAACATCCTTCTCGGTGAGCCTATTTTCATGATTTTGAGTACATTTTGCATGATGTTCATGTGTTCCACCAAAATGCATGCATGCAAGCATCCTGCACTCAAATTAACAATGTATTGTTGTATAATGTAGATGTTAACAGCTCAAATGTAGGGGCTGAAAACAAAGAACCAGAAAATGAGCCAAAAACTGAGCCAAAAAAATAGTTTACCAGCAATGCTGTCCATGTAGATCTAGACACCTACAAGTCCAAATACACCATTTTTCAAAATATAAAAGATTTTTTGGCACATAGGATGGCAAAAAATTATCAAGACAGGTCGTTTCTATCTTGTTAGCTTGTTGGTAACAAACAAGCTTCAGCCTACCTCTCAATAGATTCAGAAAAAGGCCCAATCGGAAAGGCCCTTTCCGATTACAAGGAGGAAGTCTAAGTCCTTTCGGAAAGCTTTTCCGATAGCCAGTCGCTGCATGTAAACACTGTTTCGGAAAAGCTTTCTTTTTGAGTTGTATCTCCGCATGCCCGGCGTCGTGACGTAATGCTCTGGCAGAGTTTTTTCAACCCAGCCAGAGCAGAGGTCGGAAAAGATCCCAAAAGATGTTCTTGAGGGGGAAGATGGATGATTTGCACATGATCAGAGCACCCAAAGTGGGGAAAGGTTTTGCAGCTGTAGAGCGGTAGAAAGCCACTGAGTTTCTTTTCAGTAGTCTGAGGAAGTGCCTTTGTTGTTGAGGCCTTTTTCACAGCAACCAAGCCGAGTTGTTATCAGACCAGGTGACCTTGTCAGGGATTTGGGTACAAGGAAATGTAAAGTTTTGAACCTTTTCCACAAAGTCTCCATCTATGAGTTGTGGGAGGGGTATTGAGCTGCACTTTCTCGAATTAATGATGAGTTCCTTGGTTGGTTTGTGTACTTAGTGTCAAATTGTTGGCTGAGTATCACCCAGTCAGTTCCTAGACCTCGATTTCTCCGGTGACTGATTACAGTGATGGCCAATATGGAACAGGATCAAAGAACAGATCAATGCTGGCTGCTGTGTACATAATACTGGACAATCATAATAAGAAATATTTACCATCCGTACTTAACCAACTTGTTGATCCAGAAAAAATGTATCTCATTACTCAGGTCTTGATCATCATCAAGACCTGAGCAGGATAGTCAGTGCCTTCATGATTATTCAGTTTCAAAATAAAACAGCCGAATAGATTTTCAAATGAGTTATAACATAGAATGGATGCAATAATGTAAAGATAATTCTTAGTTCATCCTCATCGGAGGAGGCCCCTAACCTTCTAATTCTAAACAACAATGCACACAGCTCAGTACATGCATACATATATATTAAGTATGATAATGCATCTTATGTATATATTGAATTATATACGGTTGAGCTCATTCATCAAAGCCCTGCAACTTTAACTGGATCATCTGTTTGACCGATTTATGAAACAGCCAACTCCAACCCTATTTCTATGCTACATATAAACATTTTAAGAGATGGGAAATTAATTTTGATCTGCCTGAGGCTAATGGAAAATAGCATTATTCAGGAACATAACATTTAAACTAGGTTAAATTACAATGACATAAAATACACGTTACTTTAGCCCGTTTCCTGGTAAATACATCCTTAATTAAAAATTCAGAACAATGTTAAAGAGGAGTGAAAATACATTCAATTATCAGCCATAACATTAAAACCACCTGCGTAGTACTGTGTTTGTTCTGCCTTTTTCTGCAAAAACAGTTCTGCAATGCATTCACTGTGTGTTCAGACACCTTTCTATCAGAAACAGCATTCATTTTTTCAGCAAGCTGTGCTACATCGTCTCTTCTGGGAGATTGGACAGCATGGGCTTAACCTTCACCCCCTATGCATATCAATGAACCCTGGGCGCCCTTGACCCTGTCATAACATTCCCAGTCCAGCAGCTGCCATTCCTTGAACCACAAAAATGTTAATTTGCCGCCTAATATTTCCGACCTACTGACAGGTGCCATTTTAATGAGATCACCTCTGAGTGGTTATTATGTTATGGCTGATTGATGTATATTTCATGATTTACCTAATAATTATAATATGTTTACCAGTGATACATTTGTGAAAGGGCATCAAATAAAGATAACCCTTCCTCTCAGTATGATATATTTGTCTTCGTAATGAGAGTTGTTTAACATTGAAAGCAGCTACATAATGACAGAAATGTGTCAAGCTGGCACCACAGTTAGGATCCACAAGCACGACTAATACAACGTCTGGTGAATAATGTCTTTACTAGTAAAGGCAGGCAAACAATAAACAAGGGAGC